>JAQHUG010000105.1:3351886-3396886 GCA_028555095.1 Dicrostonyx torquatus | reverse complement strand
TGGACCCTTTGCCTGATCCTAAGCCTTCATGTTGCTCTAGCCCTGGCCACACCCTGCTCTCTTCATCACTCTGTGCGTGGAGGGGCTCAGCATCCTATAATACTCTCATAGGTCTAGACTAAGGGAGTCTGTAAGACCCCAGAGTCTACTAGGGTCATAGAAGAGAGAGAACTGAACAAGCAGCCGCTCCTGGACAGTCACATTTTTTTTCTGCAGGTTTTAGAAAAACAGCCATCCAAAAAGCCAGTTTATTGCAATAAAGTCTGGCCTGGAACTCCGGGTCACAGCAAAGCGTCACCAACAATTGCTGAAAGGGTAAACCAAATACGCCTGAGATAACAGACACTGACTGTGGGCATCCGGATTGTGTAGTTGTTTATGGGCGGCGTGGGGTGGGATAGGGTGAGGGGTCGGGTGGAGATTATACCGGGAAACTTAAATCCAACCGTTTTGGTGCTGGGGCGGTTACAAGAGATGATTTTCCGAAACCGGGTTTGCAGGCAGCTGGAGAACGCACATTTCGGCCCCGGCTGCTGCTGCTGCTGCAGCCGCTACAAAGCTTACACAACTTGCCTGATTTAAATCAACCTGACTGGGAGAGCGAATAGGCCCTACAACAACCGCCCAGGTTGTGTGGCGATGCTGGGCACCACTCTTGCAAATCCCGGAGGATTCTGTATGGCGTCTGCGGCCCGACCTCCTGGGTCCAAATTGTCCAGCGCGTGGCTCCTGGACAGCTCTTGTGGCCGCGAGGGCCAGCTGGAGCATCGGTGGTGGGCAGCATTCTCTTCCCTTGCTAAATCCACACCGAACGCGATGGCTTGTGGTCCCCGTCGCAGCGTTCCGCCTTCGCTGCTGTGTCTTGATCTAAGTTGCACCGAGCTGGCCGCTGTTCCGGGTTGGCTGCCCCAAGCTGTAGACATAGACCACCCATCTCGCGCCCCTTGGCGACTAACTCTAGGTGGCAGCGGCGGGTTGCCCAGCTCTAAGGAGAATTGGCCTTGCAACTGTTTTAAGGTTCAGGGTCCACGTTGCATGCTGGGTTTGCCCCTCTAGCCCGGAAAGAGCTCCTCTACCCTTTGGGTTCCCAGACGCCCTGCAGGCCACTTGCCTAGGGGAGGAGGCGCCCTTGACTGGTCCCAGAAAAGAGGTGCTGCGGTTTCCGGATCCCACGGAAGAGAGGCCCTAGCCCATCAACAAAAGACATCGTTTGCCTGAACAGCCTTTAAGCGCCAGCCAGGAGCGTGGGGGCGTCACAAGAGTGGGTAGACCCCAGCCTGCACGGGTGGACAGGAGTAGGAGTGACCCGCCTCCCGCCGATTTGGCTGTCACTGTAAATGTGAACGCCCTGGGAATTCCTCCGCTGCTGAGCTCCTTAAACTGTCTCAGTTAATGAAAAGCCTCGCAGAAATTCTTTCGGCGCGAGAAAAGTTCCTGACGTGAAGTGGCAGTGAGGGCTTCTTACTTCTTAGGCCAGGCGAAAACGCTGCTGTATCCTCTCTTCTGCCGCCCTCACCGCCCCCACCGCCTTACACATTTGATCTTACCACCTATCGGATAGGATAGGTCCTATCCTAAGAGGACAAACTGGCCAAATAACAGGAGCTAGAGGTTTCGGTGAAGGCTCAAAACGGAGAAAGGAACCCTACTCTCCTCACTCCAGCATCTCTGCCAAGAGGCCATCCAGGGACACACACCCCAATTCTACCACTTACCAAAACCCAGAAGCTTTTCTTGGACGTGTAGCCAAGATTACAGGTTAGAGCCCATCTTTCTCGCACCTGAACCAAAGACGTCTGCCTCTGAGTTTATGCTTAGGAGAGGAATTCAAATCTGAGGAAGTCCTCGCCATTAATTGCTCTTTTCAAGTGAGGGAACTGGAAAGAACCTTTAAATTTTCCTTCCAACTTCAGAAACAATCCTGAGACAGGAATAATGAGATTGCTTGCTTCTAAATCCTGCTTTCCCTACCAGCATGAGAGCAAATGTGAGCCAAGCCAGAATAAGGCTTCCGGTTCTTTGAAAAGGAATAGAAATTTCCGCGACGCTATGGGGATGAGTACAGCAACCAAGCAGGTTACCTTTACCCCTGACTCGGTCACTGTTCCCTTCCAGGTCTCACGAAGGTTTGATGATACCTTGGCTTCCTCTGTAATCTTAATGATATTCCTCCCGGACAGGTAAGGAGAATAGCTACACAGCCAGGTGATGGGACCCCTCAGCTCCCTGCCTCATGCAGTCTGTCCACGTGTTCCAGAAAGGATTGGAGCCTCTCCCTCCCACCATCCAAGCTTCTTGCATCCTAACTCCCTGCCTATTGTCCTTCAGCCCTCTAAACCAAGGTTCATAGGGCAGTTCTTGCCTCCCTGAACCTAGTGCGCATACCGAGCCAATATGTAGGACCTTGCCTAATAAAATCAGGATCAAGTTGGCATTTGACGGAAATGCCCCCAGCTCTTCTTTCTATTGGCTTCCACCTACGACCCTCTGGGCATCTCTATTTCTCCAAGAGAAGGGGCGCTGAAGACAATGATGCTCCAAACTGGGTGCCGAGTGGCTAGCACACAGGGAAACTAAGAGAGGGTGGGTGAAAAGACCGATCGGGATGAGAAAGCAGTATCTCGCCCCCTTGCTATGGGTACAGACCTTGTGAAACACAGCAGCAAGGATTCGCCTAGACAGTGACCCCTTTACAGTGGTCAAAGTGCGCTCCCCAGCCAACCTGGGCTGGCTAGTAGATAGTAAATGCAAAGGGTCGGGGTGTCCAGTGGAATGGATAAGGGGCGGGGATGAGACACCGTGCCTTCTTGCCCCTTCTTCAGCAAAAGACTAGGCTGTGGAGGCGGCGAGTCCCTCAGCCTCGGTCATGTGATAGTCTCAAAGCGCAAGCTGCAGGGGTCTCGGCGTCTCGGGGACCATTACAAAACGCAGCCA
Organism: Dicrostonyx torquatus; assembly: GCA_028555095.1. NCBI lineage: Eukaryota > Metazoa > Chordata > Mammalia > Rodentia > Cricetidae > Dicrostonyx > Dicrostonyx torquatus. Next base: position 3,393,952 of record JAQHUG010000105.1, on the reverse strand, counting down.
GGAGAGCGCGTCGCTGCCGCTGCCGCCGCGCTTCTCAAAACCCGCGGGGCAGAGTTGCTGCAGCTGCGGAGCAGACGGCTGTGCGAGCCGGGTCCTGGCCTGTCTTCGCCGACGCCCCCTGCAGCCTGAGGCTAGCTCTGGGAGCCCTGAGCACCCTCCCCTCCGTAGAGACTGTGGGAGCCTCTGCTGCAGACACCACCAAACTTTTTTCCTTGGAGCCACCACCTAGGGCTCGATGCCTCTTCCATCCTCAACTCTGTTGTTGCGTATCCCCTGAGAAAGAGGGCACAGGCTAATAGAAGATACTCTCTCTCCCCTTATCCTGCAACCCCCTTCCTACAAGATCTGAACTCCAGCGCGGAGACCAAAAAGAAATTCATTCAACCGCCTTTCGCTCCAGAGCTCAAGACTCATCACCCGAGCGGAAAACACTCAGAGAAAACCAAGGTAAAGCTGGCGAGCCTCTTTGCCTACTGTGCAGGCCTGTCTGCAACCTTTGAGACCAAAAGTTGTGAGCACCGTCGAGCTACATTGGCCGAAAAAGCCAATTGTGGGAACTCAGGCAGCTCCCAGAAAGAGGAGGACCCGAAGCAAAGGGGTTCTGCGAGCTGAAAGGACTCGCGATCTGGGCTGCACAGGTGGAGAGAGAGTTAGAGGGGACACAGAGGCCGGGGATCGGGATACCGAGGGGCGAGGGGCGTTGAGGCCCACTGTGGGCCAGTAGGTGGAGGAGCCTGAGAAGATGCCACGGCCGGGTAAGAGCTCATACAGCGACCAAAAGCCGCCCTACTCATACATCTCACTGACAGCCATGGCCATCCAGCACTCGGCTGAGAAGATGCTGCCTCTGAGCGACATCTACAAGTTCATTATGGAGCGTTTCCCCTACTACCGCGAGCACACGCAGCGCTGGCAGAACAGCCTGCGCCACAATCTCTCCTTCAACGACTGCTTCATCAAGATCCCGCGGCGGCCGGACCAACCGGGTAAGGGCAGCTTCTGGGCTCTACACCCTGACTGCGGTGACATGTTCGAGAACGGCAGCTTCCTGAGGCGCCGCAAGCGCTTCAAGGTGCTGCGCGCAGACCACGCTCACCTGCACGCAGGTAGCAGCAAGGGCGCGCCCGGTACGGGCCCCGGGGGTCATCTGCACCCCCACCATACCCACCACCCGCACCACCACCACCACCATCATCACCACGCCGCACACCATCACCACCACCACCACCCGCCCCAGCCGCCGCCGCCGCCGCACATGGTGCCCTATTTCCACCAGCAGCCGGCTCCCGCTCCGCAGCCGTCACACCTCCCGTCGCAGCCCGCTCAGCAGCCACCGCCGCAGCCTCAGCCTCCACAGCCGTCCCATCCCGGCAAGATGCAGGAGGCCGCGGCCGTGGCGGCCGCAGCTGCCGCAGCAGCGGCGGCAGCGGTGGGCAGCGTGGGGCGTCTGTCTCAATTTCCACCCTACGGGCTGGGCTCGGCCGCCGCCGCAGCTGCCGCCGCTGCCGCGTCCACCACGGGCTTCAAACACCCCTTCGCCATAGAGAACATCATCGGGAGAGACTACAAGGGAGTGCTGCAGGCTGGAGGGTTGCCTTTGGCATCTGTCATGCACCACTTGGGCTACCCGGTGCCAGGCCAGCTCGGCAATGTTGTCGGCTCGGTGTGGCCTCATGTTGGCGTGATGGATTCGGTGGCCGCGGCCGCCGCCGCCGCCGCCGCCGCAGGGGTCCCGGTAGGCCCAGAGTATGGGGCGTTCGGGGTGCCAGTCAAGGCCCTGTGTCACTCGGCAAACCAGAGCCTGCCAGCTGTACCGGTGCCCATCAAGCCCACGCCTGCGCTACCACCAGTGACCACGCTGCCGCCAGCTCTGGCAGTCCCCACGGCGTCACAACAGCTGCCCGCTCCTTCCACCGTGTGCGCGGCCACCGCCTCACCCACAGCTTCTCTCTTGGAGCCCACCGCAGCCAGCGCGGCTGACAGCAAGGGAGGCTCACTGCACTCGGTGTTGGTGCACTCCTAGGGGAGGAGACACCTGACAAGAGACTGAGTCAACAGCCTCAGAGAGCATCCCAAAGAGGCGGACAAGTTGGCTTCGAGCAAAAAAGAAAGCATTTTAAAAACTGATCGACATCTCTAAAGTGGACGTTCCACTGGTCTGAATAAATGTAACTCTTGGTGTCTGTGTTTATACTATCTTGTAAATCAGGTTAATGAATGCCCATTTTCAGGTAAGAGTTTCTATTGTAATAAAAAATCGATAAGTTATGCGGGGGAGGGAGCAAAAATGGTTAGGGAACCTATTTGAGGCAAAGAGGAACTGGAGTTCACCCCCTTCCTGGAGCAGAAGCAGGACGACCTAATTGGGGGGGGGGGAGAATGAAACAGTGACGGAAATGCAGACCACAAGTTTCAGTCTACAAGGTCTCCTGCTTCCACAGCCGTCTTCCCACTAAAGAAAACTCGTCTTAGATGGTAAGGGAAAGGATGCGTTTGCCTCGTTATTTCCTTCGTCAGGAAAAAGGACGAGAAAACGATGACACGAATAAAGTCGCTTTGACGGGAGGGGGTGTTTAGTGGGAACTTTGGAAAACGGTTACACTTCTCGGCTTTGACCCGGGGTCGAGGAGGATAGTAGCGACAGCTAAAGTAATTAGTTCGCACAAAAGAGAATGGCGGCGGCTTAAAGAGCAAAGCTCCAGATTCAAAAAAGTAAAGTTCGCGAGCCCCCGGAGAGAGACAATAAAGGCGACTTTCCACCTGCGACTCCTCTGTGTATCAATCGGGTGAGAAACCGTTACAGCCGTCTGAGAACAGTTCATTCCCACGACCATTTCCATGTAGACTTTGAAGGAAGTCACTGGCATCCTGGATTTTTGCTCCTCTCATTCATTAGTTCGAGGAGGTCTAGTCACTAGAGGAGAGAGGCGCGGGTAGGGGAGAAGGGGTGCTGTCCGCTTCCTATCTCCGGCACAAATGAGGAGGCATCATCGCCTGGAGGCATCATCGCCTTTGCTCCGTGCCTGTCTTTTCAGGCGAATTCTTCAGTTGCCGTTTGTGAATAAACTCACCCTGTCGCTGTTGCCTTTCTTGGGTTTTGAGACCCAGAAACAGCACTTTACTGACAACAAACTTATGCAGGGGTGTTGAGTGCCCCTTGCTCCAAGTCCCCTCTGGCCTGTATCCATGCCACTTCATTCCTATTTGCCAGTGTTGTATCAGGTGTTCATTAAAACGTCTCTCTGGATATACCCATGCCGGTGTGAGGGTGTTCTCTTCTTAGCAGATGAGGCCACCGTTGAAAGTTCTCCCCCCAGTCCTTAATTTCTTAACTTCAGACTTTCAAGAGACCTGAGTTCAGGAATGGGAGAGCCATCTCTGGCGACAGTGTTCTTTGCCGGTTCCGCTGCTCCGTCTACCAGTCAGCTCGCTAATTTCTACCCATTTCCATCACTCTACTTTCCTACCTGAATTTCTTTAAGTCCAAGTCAACATTAGGGTCTAAATTGGCAAAAATCCCGCAACAGGAAAAATTTCCTATCACCACCAATTGACAACATTTTCTGAGGTTGGCAGGGGCAGGTCTTTTGGTGCCCACGAAGCAGGTGTGGGGCTGGATTCTGGCTGACCCAGAGCAGCGCAGTTGGAAGATGCCACTGATGTGGCGAACACTAACTACAGGTGGGCGGGAGACCTGTTGTTTGCCCAGCGTAGGGAACAGAAGTCTGCCTGTGGGGTCTGCTGGCAGCTGGGTGACTGCTTCTTGGGCTGGAGACAGGAGCCTTGAAGCACCCTAGCCGGCATTTATAGCCAGAACCTTGCAAGCAGGGCAGATGCGGGGGAGGGGACAACAGGTGAGAGAGGTCTCAACTTGCTGGGTTCGGGAAAGCCACGACTGGGCCTCTACGCAGTCCCTTCCTGTCTCCCTCTGACTTCCAGCAAAATTCCACTGAAAGCCAGTTTTCCTCTGCCTACCAAGTCTAAGAAATTCCTCCGACCTTCCGTTAGAAGAACGTAAGGAGACAAAATAGAGTTAGTTACTTGGCAATATTGCTGGTGTATGTTTGGGGTAGACCCTAGAAAAACAAAACTAACAACAAAAAACAAACCAAAACCAGTGTTTGTGCCTACCCCCTTTTACAAATCTCATTACAGTGTGTCACTAAGTTTTGACACATTGTAGGTAGCTGGATACTCGGTGGATTGGAGAGTTTGTCTAACTTTCCCGTGGATTTTTCTCTCCACTAGGCGGTAGAAAAAGAAAAGGGGGCCAGAGACACACTGATATGGGGGCCAGGGTCTATGGGAGACTTTGGAGTCTGCCTTCTTTGTCCACTTTCTAATTAGTTGGTGCCTGAAACCCTGCTGGGAGCCTAGTTTAGTGGTCTATAGACCTTTGAACCCGGAAAAAAGATTCTCTGTCTCCTAGCCGGTTCTTCAAGAAAGTATTGCCTCTTCTTTAAGGATCAGTCAGAATAGTTCCTATTAAATTTTATGGTGCCAATGGTTCCAATTCTGGGACCTTGCCTCCACCCCTAAAAGGAGGCAAACAAGTAGTCAAACTCTGTCATTTCCAGGATCCTTCCTACAACCAGCCCCTGTTGGGTACCCTTTCTACCTCAGTGGAGAAAACTGTTGGCTTCACGTTTAAAGAAAACAGGAAGGGTTCCTGAGAAGGCAAAGTGAAGTGCACGGTGATTGTGATCAAGTTCTTGTTTCAGAAAGGACCCTGGTGTCCCACGAAGTGCATGGCAGGAAGAAAGAATTTCTCAGAATAAGTAGATGCCAACAGTTAGACACCTCCTCTAGTCCAAGACCTCCCAACTCAACGGGATTGGGCTGCACTGTGAATACATCTCGATAAACAAATGCTGCCAGGCCTGGGACCTGGCAGACTACTCATGGCACACCTCTGGGACACTAGGACAGGAAGACACCAGCCCCCAGCATCTTTCTTTACACCAGGATCAGATTATTATTATCACATGCCAAAGCAGGCCTGCTTAAAGCCCCTGTGTTTACTTCAAGTGTGTTTTTAGGGGCCAGCTCACTTACAAAATATTGAGTTTATATAATCCACTGAAGCTGGTATACATATGGTACTTAACTGCAGGTTACTTTGGTAACTTCCAGTTAGCACTGGTCTCATCTGAGCTCACAGGCAGCTGCCCTCTACATATTAGAAGACAGAAAATTAATTTGAGGCATAGGTGAGATGAAAGAAGAAACTTACAACCTTCTTGAATTACAGGTGTGATTAAAGGCATCACTTGCTAATGTAGGCCAGGCACGGGGGACATAACTGTCCTATGTGTTCCTGGGTGCCATTGCTCAGCCCATGACCCCACTTAGCTGAAGTAAGAGAAACCCCGAGAAGATGGGAAAAAGGCAGTAAGGAAGGGGAGCTTAGTGTAGATGCCCTCCCTTGTCCTTACAGCCAGGAAGAAAATAACTCGGACATATCAATTTTACTTTATTCCCCTAAAAAAGATAAGAATGAAAATACAGAGCTACAGGCTGAAAGAGAATGAGGCCACATTTAGCTATGGTCTCAAGGAAAGCAGGCCCTCCTGCAAGGGCCCGTTGGCACAGTTGGCATCTGGCACTTAGGAAGTCTGTCAGCCAGGCTGGCTTGTGGTCAATTATCTCCTTAAGTAATCTGGCATTAGTCCAGCCAGGGAGGACAACTAGTTGCATTCCCAGGAATCCGAGCCAGCTAACTGAAAATGTCACTGTGAATTCCAAACATCTTTACACAGGGGTTGGAAGGCTCAATGCATCTCCTCCCGAGACTCAAAGGTGATGTTTGCCAGCTTGGCACCAGTACAGGAGTCAGAGAAGAGCATGGAAATAGGACTCCCTAGGAGAAAGATCATGGATCATCAAAGCCACAGATTTCCTTTACTTTCCATTCACCTGCCCAAACTGCCAGTCCTAAAGTACACAAGATAATAGAGAGCTTCCATGCCTTCATTCCTTGGGGAGCTCGCTGTCTGTGTGGTAGCCTTTGTGACCAAATCGCTGTGTCTGTTGCTCTGCACAGGATGCAGGGGCAGCACAGAGTTAGTGTTGAAATGGGAAACTAAAAAACAATGATAAAAACTAGGGATAACTTTTGTCAGGGGTTTAAGAACAGAGCAGGGATCCAAATGCAGATGGTAAATCCTTGAATTCTGGAGGGCGAAAAGAAATCTTTTCAAGTTCAGCATTCCCATGCTGCTCATTCAAAGTATTTCCATTAATATTATCTTTCTAAGTTCAAGCGCTACCTCTTCCCCTTGCGGGAGATTGAAGGGTTTTGCTTGGGTTTTGAATTCAGCATTAAACCATTGTTTAAATGGCACAAGTTTGGCAGAACTCCAGATATTTTCTGTCCTAATCACTTTCTCCCTTTAACTAGCCCCTGTGTGTTTTAAGAAAATTCAAGCCACATGTTGCTCTTTCCTCCTTACATCCAAATGCAATTTTACTGAATTTTAGCATGGTCCATGAAATTCTAATTCTGCATTTTAATCCATAATATGTTCCCATGATCTACACAAGTCACACGATATGCTCACATATCATTATGCAGAAAATAAAACATGTGAAAACTGTAGTTGTATTTCTGCAGAGATATTTTGGTAAACTAAAGAAAGTCATGAAGAGAATGCCATTATCAAGGAGCATTTTATAAAATTTTCAAAAAAATCAAGAAAATGCAACTTAATAGCTCATGAAAACATTTAAGTTATATTACAAAAAAAGACATTTTACTCGTGTTTAATTTGATCCAAATAATTCTTCCCTGTCACAAGTAACAGCCTTTTGTACACACGGGACACCCAGGCTGTGCTCATAAGTCACAGACCCCATTATGGAGGCATCATTTTTACCATGCATTAGAATGTGTTTTCCCATCTGAGCCACCAGTCTTGTCAGCACCTTCACGGGCAGCATGTTTTTACTGTTACTGCAGATGGATACTCAAAATTAAGGGAACTGGAGAGAGGAGAGGCAGGCCCAGCTGAACTGCAGTCAACCCAGAAAGGGTTTATAAGTAATGAAATACAGATATGAAAAAGGGAGGGAGAGAAAGGGAGGAAATAGGGAAGGAAAGAAAAGCGGGAAAGACAGACTGTGATTACTACTAGCAAAGCAAAACCACATTTTATGAATTATTTTCTAACTTATGCCATTTTTTGCTTCCACTTTTGAGAAATCACAGGCCAGCTCTTTAATATATGTGACATTTTCTTTAGTGCCAGTGACCTGACATAGTCTTACCATAAAAACGTTATTCTATATCCTTTGAAAATGTTGCTTAATTTGACAGAATAGTGCTTATGTCATTTTCAGTTTCACTTCCTGTCTAAAAGGACAAGGCCTAGGTGTTCATCCAACATTTTTGTAGCATTAAATTTACTGCAATTTATTTTGCAGGATAAAACTAAGCCCCTGTAGGGAAATACTTAATAAACAATGATGTTCACATACTACGGGTATCCAGGAAATTATAAGTGATGTTTTATAAAATTTTGTTTCTAATAACAAATGTTTATAAAATCCTATAGAAGGAAATAGGTCTCTAGTATGATCACAATCATATAATACACATCAAAAAATTGCATGAGAGAAGACATCAAATATGAACACCTGATCATTTAGGGCTGATGAAATGATGTCATCTTCTTTTCATTTGTTATAGATTTATTGGATTGCCTATTCTCATCACGTTTAAGGCTTATAAAAAGAAGGATAATCATAAAAAATCTAGGCCAGGAGGTGGTGGTACGCACCTTTAATCTCAGCACTCGGGCAGCAGAGGCAGGTGGATCTCTGTAAGTTCAAGGTCAACCTGGTCTACAAGAGCTAGTTCCAGGACAGGCTCCAAAGCTACAGAGAAACCCTGTCTCCAAAAAAAGAAAAAAGCAAGCAAGCAAGCAAGCAAACAAACAAACAAAAACCCCAAAAAAACCCAACAACAACTGTAGAAGTTAGCTTGATTTGGGAAATAGCTAGGCTAGCTAAAAGATGAAACATTTATATTTTCATTTATTATATGGAGAAAACTCGTGAAACAGGAAGTCCAAGATCTTCTGTGCTGTGAGGGTATCACAGAGAGAGAGAGCACCTGGGCCTTGTGCCGTTTTTTTCTCCTTTTTCTCCGGGTCCCAGAAAGACACACCTAACTTGGTACCACCTCTTAAAGATAATTGGTTAACAAAGCTTCCCCATCACTTTTCCCTTTTGTTTCTAAACAAGAACAATCCAAACCCAATACAAAACTATATACAATGGGAACATATATCATGTATAAAATGACAACCAACATAAACAATATTAAGCAAGGAATACATGACAAATGTTTTAATATACATTCTATTCCAAAGAGTCTAGGTCTTACAGTGGAAATAAGCTTGGCTAAATCATAAGAGGAAGATAACTATGACAATCTTATCTTTAACCCCATCGAAGGCCTGAGAAGGGAGATAATATTACTTGAGTAAGCAGGAAGTGCAGTCAAGCAGCTTCCAAAGCAAACAGTATATGAGGGAGACAGTATATGAGCAATCACCCAAAGTCTCATTTGCAACATTGAAGCAACCAACTTTGGCTAAGGCCTAGAATAACTTATAGACCATTTTTAGAGGCAGGGAATTTTTTTAGAACCATCTTACCCTGTCTTGGCAAGGTTTGGCAGTTCTTTTTCTTGTATGGTGCTTATCCAGTCTAGATACCATGTACTTTGTCAGTGGTTGAGGCATGAGCAGTTTCTTGCCCAAAAGCCAATTGTGCCAAGAAGAAAACAAACTCCAAGTGGAGTATCAACATTCTCTCAGGAATAGATGGGTGCTGTCAGGAGCAATCATGTGTCATGTCAACAGAACCCTAAGTTATTTAAATGTCATGTTCTACAGATCTTTGAAGTGGTTGAAGATTAGCTATCTAGGCAGACTACAATCTCTATGTATCTAAAGAACCTAATTAATCTGACTATATGTAAAACAAGCCTGAACAACTATTGATCTTTAATATTTAATACCTGTATAACTTAAAGACTAAGACTTCCTGTCAGAATATTAAATAATCTATAAACAAATGTGCAGCAAATCAAAACAATGACCTCAAAATGTAAATATTGTATAAGTATCTTGATCAGGGGTAAGAATAATATATAATGCAATATGAAAATTTATCCTAAGAGTTGTATCAATATACAAAATGCCCTAAACAGAGGTAGAAACATGCATATATACAATCTGACAGAATAACTTGGCATAGGTGCACAGCAAGATGGCCAGCTCTATGGGCCAAGCAAGAAATATGTTTCCACTAGACACCAAGCCTGACAGTACCTCGACCTTGAGCTCCCTAGCCTCTAGAACTGTGAGAAATAATTCAATGTAGTTTAACTTAGTCAAAGGCACTGTCCTACTGTCTGTAAATATTCCAGATATAAACTGATGTGATTAGCCAATGCCAGTGTCTTAAAGACCCAGGCTTCCCTTTCTCAGAGCCACAGTCACACACTCAAATATCTCTTTACCCTTTTAGTTATTAGCACCTTTATACCTCATTAGCATGAGTATGTGGAGGGGAGTCAGTGTCTCCCTACAGACCTGATCATCCGATACAGTAGAACATCTCCTCTGGGAAAGGTGTATGTAAGGTCAGTTCTAGATGATCACGGAGGAGAAAGCTAAAGCTCAAATTTGCTATAGACAACAGTGTGTGCAGACACAGGTATGTTCATACATGTCAATCAGGAAAGATGTTTTAAAATGTCTTCGGTCTTTAGCATTCTGATTTAAAGAGAGAGAGAGAGAGAGAGAGAGAGAGAGAAGAAAGTCTTGTCTGCGCCAAGATGTGATCCATGTCCTCTTTGTCTGTTTCTGCTGCAACTTGGAAGCTAAAAGTTGGCTCTCAGGCAGCCACATCCTACAGTGTCAGTGTACCATGCTTCATCCAAGCACTAATCCCCAGGATGAGGATACTCCAAGCCACACTAGCTAGCATCTATGTTCCAATAACCAAAGAATAAGAAGGACCTGGTTCTCCATGAAGGCACAAGACTAGGCAGTCATGTGGCCCAAATCTACCCACTGGGAAAAAAGCAGTGGACCAAATAAACTGGAAGTAAGTGGGATGTTTCTGATGCGGCAATCCTTCTTACGCCTGAAATACGTACAGTTTCACCACGATTTTTAATAATAAAAAGTTCATGCTTTGCACCCGAACCTCATGTAACTCGGCAACAATTCTTTACCTTGGGTGTTGTGCAGCATCTGTATTTTATCCGTAGATAACTGAAGTTAGAGTGGCCTAAAAAGCTTGCCCAAGACCACACAGTCAGGAAGTGAGGAGAGAAACACGACCGCTAGCTCCTCCCACCCGCAGCCGAGCTCTTCACTGGAAGGGTTTCCTTAAGCTCTCTAAGGGCATCAAACGAAGCAGTGAAGTGAGAGCCCTCCTCAGAGTCGCAGAGCTCCCTACCGGAGCAGTAGAGGCGCAGCCCGAGCCGGTTGTTCTGAAGACGAAGGTATTGTTTATCTGGGTCCTTGACATAGGAAAAGCCAGTGAAGAAGCCCTAGAGACATCTGAGCGCTACGGAATACACAAGTTCCAGTGCGGTGGGCAAACTTGGTCTCCGATATTAAACATGTCATCTCTTCTTCTCTGCCTCTCTATTGCCTAGTATAACTCCCCTGGGTCGTCGCTGGCACTTCGTGGCTGTTGTTTGAGACAGATCTTCCTGTGCTATCAGTCCTGTCTTGAACTTGTGAGGTTACAGACAATCAAACCTCGGTTAGCTGAAACAGCTAATTGAACAGAAACTCATGACTTTACCAAGTCATTTAGCGAGTCCCTTTAGCCTAGATCAGACTCCATGCTGCCCCAGGTTGCTTTCTATTGCTATAACAAAGTAACACGATCAAAAGCCACTTAGAGAGGAAAGAGTTTCTTTCCTCTAACAGGTCAAAGTCCTGCACTGAAAGAAATCAGGGCAGGAGTTCAGGCAAAAACCTAGAATCAGAGACTAAGGCAGAGTCAGGGAGGAGTGCAGTTTAGGCTCCACCCACAGTGGGCGGGGCCTCCCACTTTGCTCTGAGGTTAAGAAAAGGCCCCACTGACTTGCCTACACGCCTGTCTTAGGGAGGGATTTTCTCAGTTGGGGTTCTTTCTTTCCACAAGACTCTAGCTTGACAAAAAAACAAAAACAAAAAACAAAAAAAGCCAAAAAAAGAACAAAACAAAACAAAACAAAACCCACTAACCAACACACAGGACAATGAAAGTGAAGCCCAGCCCCACCCCACAGCGGTCTCCACCACACCCTCTCAGCCTCTCTCTGTCTCTACTTCTTAGTTTTCACATCTGTAAAACCGGGCAAATAATATCTAAGTTTAATGCTACCAACAAATAAAAATCAAATTGGGTAGATAATCAAAACTGAAGTCCAAATTTTCAAAGGCCAGTTGAGAAATATGTTCTTTATTTCCCCCAACATAATATTTTTTATTAATTATCTGGGAGTTTCATACAATGTTGTAGGTGGACTTTTCTGTCCTGCCAGATGATACCCAAATAACCACACAAAGACTTCATTAAAAGTCTCAGCCCATAGCTTAGGCTTGTTTTCTGCTAGCACTTACAGCTTAAATGAACCCATTTCTATTCATCTATGCACTGCCCTGAGGCTTCTTTACCTCAGGGAGTCCTTCCCATCTTGCTCACCCTGTGTCTCAGGGTGTCTCCTCCAGACTCCTCAGACTCTGCCCTTTTCCTTCCCAGCATCTCTGCCCTAAAAATCTTGCCAGCCATCTGCCAGTCATCTCTTTTTTAACCAATTAGAGTAATATATATTCACAGTGAGCAAAAGGATTATTCCACAGCACAATGTACCCCATCATACTCACTTCTCATTTCTCCCAGGTCCACCCTTCCACCCTTGAGCCCTCTCCTTCCTCTCTCCCCCCCCCCCAAAAAAAACTAAGTCCAAATTGTACTGTCCATATACTAATTGGAGCAGGGTCAAACTCCCAGTGGTCAGGCCCTTAAAGAAAACTGAGTCCTTCCCCACCCAACCCCTGTGAGGAGCCATCAACTGTGAAGAGCATCTTTATCATGGGTTTAAAGGTTTTAAAGGATTCTCTTCAATAGTTTTCTGAAGCACAATTAATAAAAACTCAGAATCAGATAATGGTATTCAACCTGAAGACCAGAAAAGCAAATCAGCCAGCCGCTAGCTCTTACTTTGACCTCCGAAAATGGTGATCCTGCCTCCAGAAAACCTCAGAATGAGACTGAGACTGAGAGCTGTCTCCTCCCATCTTATAATCCTTTCTACTTCTGGGATTAAGGGCTAGCAATACTACCACCCAGTTTCTATGGCAGACTAGTGTGGCTCCTGAGATTAAAGGTATGTGTTATTGCTGCCTGGTCTGTAAGGCTGACCAATGTGATTCTCAGGCAAACTTTATCTATTAAGATACAAATGAAATGCTACCACAGTTTCCTGTCTAGACTGTTTCTTTCCTTATTTTTGGGGGGAGGGACTGTCATAGAAGTCTTCAAAGTCTCTCATTCTCAGTTATAAGTCTGCAGTCATCAATGCCACTGCGAAGAAAGCTTCCCTGTACATAGCAGCCTGGGGCAGCGTGGGTCCTAAACATCCACGTGGTTTCCATTGGCAGCACGGATCTCAGACATCAGCATGGTTTCCGACATCAGTACAGACCTCAGAAGTCTTCTCAGGAGACTTAACTCAGAAAATGACCCATTCTTCATCTTAGAATTTTTTTGTTGTTCAGAAATATTTCTTTTAAAAATGGGCCCAGAAAGATGGTTCAGTCTGCTTTACTTGTTACCTAGTACCACTTGCTCAGGGTTGGCAATATCTCCAATGGGCTCCTCTGTCAACCCTTAATCAAGAAGACCTCCCACAGACTCCCTGACTTGTAGTGGTTTGGAAGAAAATGGCCCCCAAAGGGAGTAGACTATTAGGAAGTGAGGCCTTGTTGGAGGAAGTATGTCACTGTGGAGTCAGGTTTTGAGGTCTCTTTATCTCAAGCTTTCCTCAGTGTGACAGACAGTCGACTTCATGTTGCCTGCAAAATATAGTACTCTCACCTCCAGCACCATGTCTGTCTCCACACCATCATGCTCTCCTTCAAGATCATAATGAATGAACCTCTGAAACTGTAAGTGGGCCACCCTCAATTAAATGTTCTCTTTGTAAGAGTTGTCATGGTCATGGTGTCTCTTCACAGCAATAGTAAACTCTAACTAGGACAGAAGTTGGTACCAGGGATCGGGGTATAGTTGTGATAGGCCTCACCATGATTTTGTTTGGAAGGATTTGGACTTGGGTACTTTGGGTTTCAAATGCTTTAAGCACTGCTGAATTGGTCATGCTAGTAGGAGCATGGAAGACAGAGGTGCTAAGAGTTACTTGAACTGTTTGGGAGTCACTCAAGAGGTTTCAGGGAAGAGTTTTAGTATGTTGCCTAGAGATTGTTCTTGTGATATTTTGGTGAAGGAAGTGGCTGAATTTTGCCCATGTCCAAAGAGTCTGCTTGAGCCTAAAGTGAAGAGTTTTAAATTAATTCTTCTGGCAGAAGAAATCTCAAAGCAGTCTAGTATAGACTCTGTCATGAGGATATTAGTGGTAACTCTAATGAAGATGTATGATGAAAAGGAGCAAGCTGAGCAAGGGAAAATATTTGAGGAGAAAAAGAGCACCAGAAAGCAGAAAGGAGATAAAATTGTTGTTCAAGGAGATCAACAGATTAAAAAATAAATAAAGGGAGTGGTGACCTCGGGGCAAGTTACCAGCCAGATAAGTTTCCAATTTGTGGAAAGGACTTAAAGAAAGTTTAGTGTCAGGTGTGATGATGTACAACTTAAATCCCAGCACTGCGAAGGCAGAAGCTGTCAGATCTGTGAGTTTGAGGCCAGTCTGATCTAAAGATCAAGTTCAAGGATAGCCAAGCTTAGGCAGTGAAGGAAAACAGAAAGCTGGTGAAGATGTAATTAAACATGGGGGGAGGGCATGTTTAAAGCCCAGTAAGCAGCAGAACTTGGCAGCTTTGGCCACGTGGTTCTGGTTTCAGAGTTAAGGATAGAAGAAATGCATTATAGAACTTGCCTCTATGCCTAAGGACAGCCTCTGAGGCCAGGCATGTGTCAGGAGTGTCCCTGAATGGAGGGCTAGTAGAGAGGCCACTGTGTGAAGCTGCGAAATTGCAGCCTGGATTGCCTTAGTGAGCCCAGGATGTTAGAGATGCCAGAGTCATAGGATACCTGCCGAGGAGAGCTGCTAACAGAGAGCTGCTAATAGGGAGTAGAATCAGCCCAAGAGAAAGAAGAGTGTTGCAGTCAATAGAGATGACTCCTTTTGATTAGGTTCAAGGCCCCAGCTCATAGAATCTTAACCTACATTTAGGGTGGATTTCCCACTTAGTTAATCTAATCCAGAAAATCAGACACATTCAGCCCAGAGGCTTGTTTCTTTGATATGTAGGATCCTGTCAAGTAATCAGTGTCAACAACCACAAGTGACAAGTGTGGGATGAGGGGATGAGGTGATAGAACTCTGATGCTAACACTGCTATGGGTTTGAGGACCATAGATCCATTCCTATGTATTGATGTGCCAAGAGAGCTTACGAAGGAAGAGACAGTCGAGGAGTCATCTCTCTCAGCCATGAAAAGATAGTTACAATACATGAGACAGGAAGGAATAGAAGGTAGGAGGTAGTAAAGCAAAAACAGCTAAGTTCTACCACACAGCTCTCTTTGATGATGGAGGACACACTTTTAAAGGTATAGAAGATTACAGAATCTCTCTCTCTCTCTCTCTCTCTCTCTCTCTCTCTCTCTCTCTGTGTGTGTGTGTGTGTGAGTGTGTGTGTGTGTGCTTGTGTCTCTGTTTCCATGTGTGCCTTTCTGTGTGTACCTGAGTGCATATATGAGTCTTTTTGTATCTGTATATTTGTTTCTGTATTTATGTGTGTGTATCTCTGTTCCCCTGTGTGTGTGTCTATGCCTTTATGAATATGTCTGTATATGTGTGTGTCTCTATGTATCTGTATGCCCGTATTTGTTTCTGTGTGTGTTCATCTCTCTGTATGTATCTGTGTGTGCCTCTATCTCTACCTCTTTCTCCCGCTCTCTCTCTGTGTGTGTTTATGTTAGTGGAAGAGTTGATTCTTGGTCACTGATACTAAGTATAATTTCTTTTTTTCTAAGTAGAAATTTCTACAGTTAAGTATTTTCTTTATCATTCAAAAATTATTCAAGAGATTACTTTATTTTCAAGAGATTTATGACATGTATTTAAGTAATTCATGTCTGTTCATTTAAAAGTAAAGGTGAACATAAAGCTCCATTTTCTACTGTTTTCTAGTGGAGAAAGTGTTTTCCTCAAACACTTTAAAATATCCTTTCTAAACCAGATGATGGTGGCACACACTTTTAATTCCAGCAGTCTGGAAGCAGAGGCAGGCAGATATATGAGTTTGAGGCTTAGCCTGGTCTATGAAGTGAAGGAGATTTTATATATATATATATATATATATATATATATATATATATCCTGTATACATAGTATATATATTGTATATATATCCTGTGTATATAGCATAGATACAAATATATACACACATGCATATATATGTATATACACATACATATATATACACACATATATATCATTTCTATTAATAGCAAGAGATGGGCATATTTAATTTGCCTTAATAGCTATGTTCCTGAAATATAAATCACATTTTTATAATTCAAATTGGATAGTGATAGTCCCTGAGCCCCCATTATGTAAAGAATTTAGTATGTGTGTTAAAAGCAGAGGATGCATAGATCGTACCCCGTTTCCAATAAAAGCAAAAGTGAGTAGCAAGAGAACGCATAACTGGTTGAAAAGTCAGCAGGCAGGCAGATGAGTGGCTGTGTGTACAGTCTGCAATCACAGTGCTGGGAAGAGGTACAGGCTTTGATTCTAGTCAGATCATCCAAAGTGCCAACTTCCTTCCTGGGAAATTTCTTCGGTTGTGCCTCTCCTGCTGTTCGGGACTTCCCCAGCCTTAGCTATTACCCGATCCTCTTTTATTTTATTATTTGATGAAGCCTCGTCCTCCCCTCTGCCTGGCAGTCAGGGAAAACCATCTGCCCTGCATTTAGATGGCTACTTTGTAACTCAAGGATTAGCACTGCACTTTGGGACCTTTTGGGTGGGCTCAAATCAACCTAGGTAAACTGATTAATTTTACCTACCAGTAAGAAGGGCTCACATCTGTCTTCACAGCTAAATGAAGATTTACAGGGACGCTGGCCTCCCTGGTGGCAGAGATGGTTCCCCAAACTGCAGACTTCTGAACTCCTTAGAGAGGTGCTTAGCAGGGAGAATGGGATTAATAGCAACACACAGGGCCACGCCCTCTGATACTTCCACAAAATGCAGATCCAGGGGGAAATCTTAGAAGGTAAATTAAGTTGAGGACTTTCAGTTCTTGTTTTGTTTTGTTTTTTTTTCCAGCTCTTATTTGAGGAAATTTGTGTTCTTTTACATGCACAGCTGTGGGGTCTCTCAGGGAGTTTCTTGTTCTTTTTAATTTTTGCATATCAGCCAAAAGCCAAGATCTAAGCATCAACTGTGATACCAGAGGCCCACAGACGATCTGAGAAGGTTTACCAAAGGATGTGAGCTTAGGAACTGCTGGAGCTCCAAAGTAGAATGCCAAAGCGAGGCTGTGGCTGAAGAGCACGCTGAGGGGGCCAGCAGAACAGGTGGGATGGAGGACTTGTGTTTGCAATTGGCTTTCTTATTTCTGTTTGTTAAATTCTCACCGTGGCTCTGTTTGCACACACTCAGCAAAGCTAGTTGACCTCCAGTCACCTCAGTGGCACTGGTGAAATAAATGTTCGTTATATAAAAGAAAAATCAGAAGACAAACCAGATTCAATTTTGATCTTTCTAGCCACATGTTCTTGGTCAAATAATTTAGTCCTTTATTTCTTTGTTAAGTTAGTCTAAATAAGCTGTGTAACTTACTATGTTTTAAACATTAATAGTGAAAGAAATAGGTAGCAACATGCTTGTTCTGAGGGTCACTGTTCTAGGCATGTCTGTGTTAAACTGCTTGAATTTCCACAAATCATTAGAAACCTGGTTGCCATATTATGTTTAATGTGTACAAAAATGGAGGCAGGGGAGTTGGACAACATGTCGAGAATCACATCACTTCTGACTAAATTAGGATTTAACTGGAAAGATCTGGGAAAGAAAAACTAAAAGTCTATGGCTTAATTTACACTTCACTATTCCTCTCTGGACCTGGATTTGTTGAGTCTCAGAGGGTAAGAGAACCAGTAACGACATTAACAACACTTGCTGCCAAATCTGACTGTATGATTCAATCACAGGGCCCCATAAGATGGAAGGAGAGTATCAACTCCAACAAGTTATCCTCTGACCTTTAAGTATACAAACATGCACACACACGCACATACACACACATGCACATACACACACACACATACACTAAGCTAAGATGTAATAAAATTAAAATTCTGAGGAAAAATGAAAAAGAGCATATTTATATGCTGTATTGCATTTGACCTCACAAAATGTAATTTTGTGTGTGCAGATGTTCGTGTGTGTGTGTGTGTGTGTGTGTGTGTGTGTGTGTGATATACACACATGTACAAGGGCCTCACAGGACAGAAAGGCATCAAATCCTTTAGAACTGAAGTTACAGGCTGTTGTCAGTCACTTGATATGCATGCCGGGAAATGAATTCAGGTCCTCTAGAAGGTCAGAGGAGACTCTTAACTTCTGAACCATCTCTCTAGCCATCCCAAATGTAAGTATTTTAATTAACAAGGAATGCATAGTTCATATCTTTAAATGTCACTCTTCATCCTTCATGCTTACTCCTTCCCAGACTAGTTTATTCTCTCCCCGGACCATGTGTGTGTGTGCACGTGTCTCCACCCCCTTTCCTCCTCCCTCTTTCTCCCATACTTTCCCTTTCTTCCACACATTCTTTCCTGGAGGTTGAGTCCAAGGCTTCATGCATGTTAGATAAGTACTCTAACACAAAGCTACACCTCATCCCTATTTGTTTGTGTGTGTGTTTAGAAAATGGGATCTCACTAAATTGTCCAGTCTGACCTTGAACTTGTGATCATTCTTCAGCTTCCTGAGTACTCATATTGCCACTTTGTCTGGTCCTTATAGCCACTGTTATTTAACTACTGTTAAAACAACCCCACTAATAGCTTAACTATTAATTCCCTATATCTCCCAGCTAAAATCTTTTTTTCTGCTATTGGTTAAAATTGCTGTATTTATATTGCAAATATGACTAGACATGCACTCTTGTCTTGTTATTTCTGTAGCCTTAAGCAATCTTAACATTGATCTTGATTGCAGCAAACAATTATATTGGTTTTTGATTGAAGTTATGAAGTTTGTTTAGAGGTATATAAATTATCTAAAAGCTGACTTTTAACTGTAACACTGCATGTGATCATTGGAGGATGTGGTGGCATGAGGCTTCCTTAGCTTCTGAAGTCATCACTCATAGTGTTGTCCCCAACATCATTATGTAATGACCAGGCAATGACTCTGATGATAGGATGGAGTTCCTATGGGAAAAGAAGAACAATGAAAGAAGATGGGAAAGGAGAGAGCTTATAAGGAAATAACAGAAGGAAAAAGAGAAACTCTGAATAGTGAAAAGTAGAGAAAGGCATGAGTTTATTTAGGTGGTGACTTGCCCTGCAGTGGCAGCCAGAACAGAGACAGCCATCATGATGTCTCTGACTGATGGATTTCTGCTAGGATGACCGCAGGACATAGACTCCATTCAACCAGTGTTTGCCAAGCTTCTGCTGTGAACTACAAGGGGGGATCCCCTGAACGAGAATAGCGGGGAGGGCTCTGTTTGCCTCTCAGAAAGGTTTCTCACCTACCCGAGGACTGGCAGAATCTTGCTGAGTTCTGATGGCCTCAACTCTTAGAACTGGGAAGTGATGTCAGAAACTAGATCAAGTTCAGAGCTGCCTGCTTTTCCAAATATACATTTTCAAAGGCTTTGCTATTTTTTCTCCTAGCACCAAATATGTTAGATTTGATAAACAGGAGACTGTGGCGAGACACGAGACGGTGCTATCAATAATGCAGTTGTCTTTCACAGGGCACTCCATTACACTTGTCATTTGAAAATGAAAGGCACATTCTTGTGTGGCATACAGAACAAATTGCTCCAGACGACTACAGCACCTGGGTAACCGATGCCTTCAGCTGGGAGCCTTCAAGTCCTCTTTATTTTGTATGCAGTTTCCCTTCTATTTTTTTCTCTCTTTTTTTAAATTTAAGTTTTTACATCTTAACAAAACTTACAAGGCATCTAGTTGTCAAAAGGCCTGAGGATCATTTGAAGTCCACGGTAGGCTTTGTCCTCTGTAGGGTGTGAAGGGCTATGGACTTTGTGTGGTATTTTCCATGGCTTACAGCTACAGAGCAGAGAACAAGAGAACCTTTCTGGGCATTGTGAATGAATAATCCAACTTCACCCAATCCCCAGTCAATCCCCAGTCAGAAGGCGGCATGCTTTCTAAACATTGATCTCAGTTCTCAACCCACAGAAATCTGGAACTGCCTGTTGACCTGAGCAGCCAAAACACCTGAAGCCCCGAGGCAGAGTCCCCCTCTGAAGAAGAAAAACAGGAATATTTCACGTGAAAGGCATTTTTCCAGGGTTGCTATCAGTTGCCCAAGCTCGAGAGAGTTTGCATTTACCTCACGTTTGTCTTTTGAGCTCCAATTGGAGAAAGGGTGTCAAGAAAATGGCAAACATTACAAACCTGTTTCCCTGGCAGTAGCAGCACCACCAGCCTCTGGAGGGACAATGAGATCCCCTTGGCTAGGAACTGGGCCACAACACAATAACAGCAGCCGCCAACCACAACTAGCAAGTGCTTTGCCTTTGGCTGCTGCGCTGAGTATTTCGTCAGGATTATCGAAATTTCCATCATCTCACCCATGCCCCTCACTCTGTTTTACAGAAGAGGAAATGGAGACATCACGAAGTGTCCATCAGAACCGTGTGCGAGTAACTGGTAGAAGTTCTGAACACAGGCTTCTTATTTCAGTGTCCAATAACAGACTATGTCGGCACAAAATTTCATGGCAAGCTTGAACAGAAAATAAGAGCGTTGTCTCAACCCACCCATGAAAAAAAATTCCTGCACAAAAGAGACATTCGTAATAATCAGTAAATCTGTGTCAGTAAATTATCCCCCAGAGTCCAGAGCTGTCATGGAGTTCACCCTTTGTGGTGCGTATTCTGTGGGCTTTGATAAATGTACTGTGGCATGTTGTCAACCATCATACAACCGTACTAAATAATCTCGCTGACTAAAACTGTCTTCTGTTTTCCCTATTCATCTCCCCTTCCTTTAATGTTGGGCCAGCACTGATCTGTTCATGGTCTTCTTTGTTTAGTCTTGTCCAGATATCACAGGTGAGATGAAGTGCGGCTTCGTTTCCCAGATTGACTTCTTTCGCTCAGCATCAGACCTTTAAATTGCCCCCATGCTTCTTTTATGACCACATCAAGACTCCTTGATTTTTAGTGCTGAATAATATTTAGCTGTTTGGATGGACCAGCGCTTACGTACCCCTTCACTTATTGGAGTATATCTTAGTTCTAAGAGGTCATATGACCATCTCTGTCCATTTGTTTTTTAATGTGTGGCTGGATGTCTTCACTTCATTTGGATAAATATCAAGGAATCATATTAGGTCACATGATAAGAGGTTGGGCACTGGGGATTGAGTCAGTAAAGTATATAGGCATAGGCATTAGGATTTAATTAGGATTTAAATTTGAATCCCCAGGACCCCACATAAAAGCTGGGCTACCCTCATTTGTAACCCCAGCAGAAAGACAGATCCTTGGAACTTGGTGAGCATCAGTGAGCTCCAGGTTCACTGAGTGTCTCAAAAAATAAAGTGGAGAACAATTAAGTAAAACAGGTTACATTAGCCTATGGCTTCTGTATACTATCACACATATGCATACAAACTTGCATATTTCTCTCTCATCTCTCTCACATGCACACACACACATACACACACACACACACACACACACACACACAGAGAGTGTATATTTAGTTTACTAAGAAATTGCCAAAAGGTCTTCCAACACAGCATTTTCCATTCCCATTGGTCAAATGAATGCATCCTTGTTGCTTCGTATCCTCTCCAGCATTTGATTTGGGCCATTTTACTAGGGGCACAGTTATATCTTAGAATTGGGTTAATTAGCAATTTGTGAATATTAAGCATTTTTTCATAGCTATATTTGCCATCAATGTGTCTTCTCTAGCAAAGTCTTGCTGTTCAGGATATCTAGCTGTCTTTAAATTGGGTTAGGGGGTGGTTATCAAGTTAGAAAAGGGTACAAAATTCTTTTTTTTTTATTATGGCTGTATCATTGACTCAGGACCATGTGTTGAAAATACCTTCTTTTCTCCATTATATTGCCCTGTCCTTTGTCAGAGACCATATTCAGATAGCTGACTATATTTGCATTGGTGTATTTCTTGGCTTTCTATTTTGTTCCATTGATGTATTTGTTTGATCTTCCACTGTTACCGTTTTGCTCTGACAATTGTGCTAGCTATTCTGAATTTTCACTTTTTCTATATAAACTTTAGAATAGGTTTGTCAACAATCTACAAAAGAACTTACTGGATTTTGATTGTGATTGTATTAAATCTCTAAATAAATCTTGTTAGAATGAACTACCATCTTGAGAATATTGGGTCTTTCTTCTCATGACCTTGGGGTGCTATTTTTTCCTTCCTTCCTTCCTTCCTTCCTTCCTTCCTTCCTTCCTTCCTTCCTTCCTTCCTCAAAAAAACATAGCTTTATTATCTCCTCACTTTTTAGGCTTCTAATGCTATTTATTTATTTATTTTACATAACCATCCACAGTTTCTCCTTCCCCCTCTCCTCTTGTTCCCCTCTTCCACCTCCCTTCTTAACCGCCCCCCCCATCTACTCCTCCATTCAGAAGGGGTAAGGCCTCCCATGGGAGTCAATAAAGCATGATAGATCAAGCTGAGCCAGAACCAAGCTCTCCCCCTGTTGCATCAAGGCTGGGTGAGGCATCCCAACAAAGGGAATAGGGAATAGGTTCCAAATAGCCTGCTCATGCATCAGAGGCACGTCCTGGTCTAACTGCTAGGGGCCCAACAAACAGACCAAGCTACACAGCTGTCGGGGTGTTATATTTTTCATGTGAGTTCTTAACTTGCTGTGGGTTTTTAAAATCAAAAGTATGTGTTGGATTTTGTCAAACACGTTTTCACTTACTGTAATTGCATGATTATTTTTCTGTTGGGCATGATGAATTATAGTAATTGTTTTAAAATATCAAACCAGCCTTGCATATCTTGGATAAATTCTATTTGATGATGGTATATAAGTCTTTTAACACGTCAGTGTATTTAATATACCAACATTTTTCCCAGGTCTTTTTTTGTGTCTATGTTTATAAAATACATTGACCTGAATTTCCTTGTAATAAATCTGTCTGATGTTGGCAATCACCTCTTTTGGTGATTGAGAAAAAGTTTACCCTGCTTTTCTTTTCTGGGAGAATTTATAAAAGTTTGGTACAATTTCCAATTTATATTATGTTCCTTTAATATTTGTTAGAATTCACAAGTGAAACTCTGAGACAGGAAAGCTGTTGGTTATTGACTCAAGGTCGTCAACAGTCATGGGCCTGGTCACATTGTCTATTTCTTCTTGTGCCAATTTTATTCCAAGGAAGTGGCCCATTTCTTCTAGGTTATCAAGTTGGGGACTATAGAGTTGGGTTTAAGTTTGCTTTGTTTTTCTTTTCTACACATTCCCACAATAAGTAGAGTATATTAGGGCACATGGTAATATTAGTGCTCTTTCACTTTTTACAATGATAGGCATTTAGGGGGCAGTTATATTTTTAAAGTTTTTTAATTATTTCTAATTTCAAGTATGTACATGTGAATACAGGAACCTACAGAAGCCAGAGGCTTTAGAACCTCCTAGAAATAGAGTTGCCAGAAGTTGGGAGCCTCCTGACATGTGTGCTAGGAACCAAACTCAAGTTCTACAAGAGTAGAACACACTGTTAACCACTGGGTCATCTCTCCAGCCCGGTTGTGATTATCTTTAAAGCTCACTATTACTGTAATTTCTAATGGGCCTACTCTTTGATTGAGATTATTTTTGTAAACAATATTCTAATTCCTTTTTAAATTTTAAAATCATTTACATACCAACTACAGTTTCTTTTTCCTCCTCTCTTTCTCCTCATGACAATGAGACCCATCTGTTCCTGGCAGTACAAAGTACAAGTTACTTCAAGAGGAAGATGGGCATTGAAGAGGCTCCTTATGGAGTTGGTTAGCCATTTGGGCAAGAAACTGCTCTTGCCTAGACTGCTTAACTGGACATGAAAAAACCCACAGAGAAATGATTGCTGAACTTGCCTAAAGGTGAGACGATCCTTCGGGGTTCCTGCTTCATGAAAGAGTCTGTGAGACTTTCTGCAGGATACAGAAGAAAGTGACTGGCAAACTGTCAATATAGGCAGACCTGTCTTTGAAATTTCCTGTTTCATGGAAAAGTCTGCTGGATACTATGGGCCTGTAGATGCCCCAACAGTACAGGAGAACTTTGGGTGACTGTCCAGGTAGCAAGATGTCTCTATCAATTCTAGAATTTTGGAAGTTGCTTGCAATGCACTTCCTGTTTACTTAGGTAATATATCCTTCTGGAGTCTTTGATGGAGTTGAAGAATTTATAGTTATAGTTTTCCTTACTGTTTTGTTATATGTAATTTTACTATATTAAAGTTAAAGCCTTTTTTATTTTAATAGAAAAGGGGAGATGATGTGGGATTTTCCTCTGTATGCTTGAATACCATTAATGAATAAAGAAACTGCCTTGGCCTGTTGATAGGGCAGAACTTAGGTAGGCAGGGAAGACAGAACTGAATGCTGGGATAAAGAAGGGCAGAGTCAGAAGATGGCATGGAACTGCCGCTGTTGGAGATAGACATGCTTTTCTGGTAGGCTACAACCTTGTGGTGATATACAGGTTAATAGAAATGGGTTAAATTAAGATGTAGGAATTAGCCAAGAAGAAGTTAAAGCTAATAGGCCAAGCAGTGACTTAATTAATACAGTTTCTGTGTGATTATTTCGGTTCTGGGTGGCTTGGACAAACAAGTGGTTCCTTGAAACACAGCTCTAAACAGAATTCTCAACAGAAGAATCTCAAATGACTGAAAGACATTCAAGGAATTACTCACCATCCTTAGTCATCAGAGAAATACAAATCAAAATTACTCTGAGATACCAACTTATGCCAGTCAAAATGACTAAGATAAAAAACACTGATGACAACTTATGTTGGAGAGAATGTGGAGTAGGGAAACACTTCTCCACTGCTAGTGGAAGTCTAAACTTGTACAGCCACTTTAGAAATCAGTATCTCGGAAAATTGGGAATCAATCTACCACAAGACCCAACAACATATACCTAAAAGCTACTCAATCATTCCACAAGGACATTTGTTTAACTGTGTTCATAGCAGCATTATTCATAACAGCGAAAACCTAGAAACGATCTAGAATGGATAAAGAAAATATGGTACATTTATATAATAGAGTATTTACTCAGCAGTAGAAAAACAATGACATCATGAAATATGCAGGCAAATGGAATTGGAAAAAAATCATCCTGAATGAGGTAACCCAGAACCAGAAAGACAAACATGGTATGTACTCTTTCATAAGCAGATATTAGATATAAAGCAATATTATAATTTCAAAGGAATGCTGAGAACCAAAACTAATGCCCTTATCACAAATCTAGAGAAGGAAAACAGCATTTCAATCCTAATGAAGCAAGCAAGTGTAAGAGTAGCATAACAATGTAGGACTCCACATAACTTGGACTGTATACACACCGCTCACCTAATAATGCTCTTGGCAGTCTGAAACCATATATGTCCTATGTGCATACTTTTCTCTCTGAACAATGGTACTGACAACCTAAGACACATATCTGCTTGCATCAAATTGCAAATACATCAATCTCTGGAAAATGGAGTATGTTTCTCTCCCTTTAACAACAGTAAAACTTAGATTGTAGTTAGTTGTGTCCCAGTTTGTCAACACAATACAGGATTTGAAAGAATAATTTAATAAATAAAAATACTGAAGACAATCTAACTGAGTACAGGAAATGAAAACCACAACTAGTTAAATAAAAACTCCATGGAAAGCATCAGCAATAGAATGGTCCAAAGAGAAGACAAGAGTATCAGAGCTTAAAAGCAAGGTAGAGGAATTGGAACTTTCTATTTCTTTAATCAGTTATTTTTGTTTCTTTTTCTTTTTTATTAAGAATTTTTAATACAATTTTTTCTCATTTTACATAACTATCCCTCCCTGTTTCCATTCCCTCCCCTCCTCCAACTTCCTCCACCATCCCCCCCCACCTCCCCATCCACTCCTCAGAAAGGGTAAAGCTTCCCAAGGGGAGTCAACAAAGTCTGTCTGACAAGTTACTTCAAGGCAAGACCCAGACCCTTCCCCATATATCTAGGCTGAGCAGGTATCCCTCCAAAGAAAATGTGCTCCTAGATGCCAGTTCAAGCACTAAGAATAAATCCTGGTCCCTCTACCAGTGGCCCCACAAACTGTTCAAGCCTCACAACTGTCTCCCACATTCAATGAACTTAATTTGATTCTATGCAGGCTTGTCCTTTATCAGTCCTGAGTCAGTGAGCTCTCATTAGCTCAGTTCAATTGTTTCTGTGGTTATCACATCGTAGTCTTGGTCCCTTTGCTCATTTTATGGCTCCCACTCTCTTGGACTGGTCTCAGGTAGCTCCACCCAGTGCTTCAATGTAGAAGATCTCTGTGTCTGATTCCATCAGTTGCTGGTTGAAGGTTCTATGATCATAATTAAGGTAGTCCTCAGTCTTATTACAGGGCAAAGTCAATTTAGGCATCCTCTCCACTGTTGCTTAGAGTCTAGCTTGGGGTCATCCTTGAGGATTCCTGGGATTTCCCCTAGTGTTATGTTTCTCTATAGCCCTTTAAGGGCTCCCTCAATCAAGATTGTCTCTTTCCTTTCTATTCCTCAGTGTCCTTCCCCTTTCTTGAGCATCCCATTCCTTTATGTTTTCCTCCTCCCTCCCCCTTTTCTCTCCTCCTTCCCTTCCACCCTCATTTCTCTCCCTCCTCCTCCTAATTTTCTCAAGATATCTTATCTATTTCCCCTTACCAGGGGGATCCATGTATGTCTCTCTTAGGATTCTCTTTGTTACCTAGCTTCTTTGGGAATCATGGGCTATAGGCTGGTTATCCTTTGCTTTACATCTAATATTCACTTCTGAGTGAGTATATACCATGTTTGTCAATCTGGGTCTGGTTTACCTCACTGAGGATAGTTTTTTTTCTAGTTCCATGCATTTGCATGCACATTCAAGATGCCATTATTTGTCACCACTCAATAGTACTCTATTGTATAAATGTACTACATTTTCTTTATCCATTCTTTGATTGAGGGGTATCTAGGTTGTTTCCAGGTTCTGGCTATTGCGAATAATAGCTATGAATACAACTGAACAAACGTCCTTGTGTTATGAGTGAACATCTTTTGAGTATATGCCCAACAGTGGTATTGCTGGGTCTAGAGGTAGATTGGCTCCCAGTTTTCTGAGAAGCTGCCATACTGATTTCCAGAGTGGTTGTACAAATTTGCATTCCCACCAGCAATGGAGGAGTGTTCCCCTTACTCTATATCCTCTCCTGCTAAGTTATCATTGGAGTTTTTTATCTTATCCTTTCTGACTGGTGTAAGATGGTATCTCAGAGTCATTTTAATTTGCATATCACTGATGGTTAAAGATGCTGAGCAATTCCTTAGGTGTCTTTTGGCCATTTGCAATTCTTCTTCTGAGAATTCTCTGTTTAGATCTGTACCCCATTTTTTTGATTGGATTATTTGGTAATTTGATGTCTAGTTTCTTGAGTTCTTTATATATTTTGGATATCATTCCTCTGTCCAATGTGGGGTTGATGAAGATCTTTCCCATTCAGTAGGCTGCCACTTTGTCTTAGTGACTATGTTCTTTGACTTACAGAAACTTCTCAATTTCAGGAGGTCCCATTTATTAACTGCTGCTTTCAGTGTCTGTGTTACTGGTGTTATCTTTAGGACGTGGTCTCTTGTGCCCATGCATTCAAGGATACTTCCCACTTTCTTTTCTGTGAGGTCCAGTGTGGCTGAATTTATATTGAGGTCTTTGATCCATTTGGACTCGAGTTTTGTGCATGGGGATAAATAAAGATCTATTAGCATTCCTTTACATGTTGACATCCAGTTATGCCAGCGCCATTTGTTGAAGATGCTTTCTTTATTCCATTGTATAATTTTATCTTCTTTGTCAAAAATCAGGTGTTCATAGGTGCATCAATATCAGGGTATTGGTCCACCTGTCTAGTTTTAAAGCCAATACCAAGCTGTTTTCATTACTGTAGCTCTATAATAGAGCTTGATGTCAGGGATGGTGATGCCTTCGGAAGTTCTTTTATTGTAGAGGACTGTTTTGACTATTGTGGGTTTTTTGTTTTTCATATGAAGTTGAGTATTGTTCTTTCAAGGTCTGTGAAAAATTGTGCTGGGATTTTGATAGGGATTGCATTGAATCTGTAGATTGCTTTCAGTAGGATTGTCATTTTTACTATGTTGTTCCTACTTATCCAAGAGCATGGGAGATCTTTCCATTTTCTGATATCTGATGCAGTTTCTTTCTTCAAATACTTAAAGTTCTTGTCAAATAGGTCTTTCACTTCCTTGGTTAATGTTACCCCAAGATATTTTATGTTATTTGTGAGTATTGTAAATGGTGATGTTTCTCTGATTTCTTTTTCAACACTTTTATCATTCGTATATAGGAGAACTACTGATTTTTTTTTTAGTTAATCTTGTATCCTGCCACATTACTGAAATTGTTATCAGTGGTATAGTTCCCTCATTGAATTCTTGGGGTCACTTATGTATACTATTATATCATCCACAAATAGTGTAAGTTTCATTTCTTCTTTTTTCCAATTTGTATCCCTTTGCTTTCTTTTGTTGTCTTATTGCTATAGCTAGAACTTTGAGTACTATGTTGAATAGATATGGAGAGAGTGGACAGCTTTGTTTTGTTCCTGATTGTAGTGGGATTGATTTTAGTTTCTCTCCATTTAATTTGATGTTGTCTGTCGGCTTGCTGTATATTGATTTTTTTATATTTAGATATGTTCCTTGTATCCCTGATCCCTCCAAGACCTTTATCATGATGAGGCGATGGATTTTGTCAAATGTCTTTTTAGTGTCTAATGATATTATCATATGGGATTTTATTATTTCAGTTTATTTATGTGGTGTATTACATTGATAGATTTTTGTATGTTGAACCATCCCTGCATCTCTGGGATGAAGCCAACTTGATTATGATGTATGATTTTTTATATGTGTTCATGAATTCACTATGCCAATATCTTATTCAATATTTTTGCATCAGTGTTCATGAGGAAGATTGGTCCATAATTCTCTTTCTGAGTTGCATCTTTATGTAGTTTCAGTATCAGGATAACTGTTGCCTCATAAAAAGAATTTGACAATGTCCTTTCCGTTTCTATTGGGTGGAACAATTTGAGGAGTATTGGTATTAGCTCTTCTTTGAAATTCTGGTAGAATTCTGTGATGAAACCATCTGGTCCTAGGCTTTTTTTTTGGTTGGGAAACTTTTGAAGACTACTTCTATTTCCTTAGGGGCTATAGGTCTATTTAAATTGACTATCTGTTCTTGATTTAATTTTGGTATGTGGCACCTATCTAGAAAATTGACCTTTTCCTTTAAATTTTCCAATGTTGTGCATAAAGGTGTTTTAAGTATGACCTGATGATTCTATGGAGTCTACATCTGTTATTATGTCTCCTTTTCTTTTCTAATTGTGTTAATTTGTATATTCTTTCTTTGCCTTTTGGTTAGTTTAGATAAGGGCTTGTCTATCTTCTTGATTTTCTCAAAGAACTAACACTTTGTCTCATTGATTCTTTGTATTGCTTTCTTCGTTTCTATTTTATTGATTTCAGCCCTCAGTTTGATTATTTCCTGCTGTCTACTCCTGAGTGAGTTTGCTTCTTTTTGTTCTAGAGCTTTCAGATGTGCTGCTAAGTCAACTAGTGTGAGATTTCTTCAGGTTCTTTATGTGAGCACTTAGTGCCATGAACTTTCTTCTTAGCACTGCTTTCAAAGTGTTCCATAAGTTTGGGTATGTTGCGCATTCATTTTCATTAAATTCTAGAAAGTACTTAATTTCTTCCTTTATTTCTTTCTTGACCCAGGGGTGATTAAGTTGAGCACTGTTTAATTTCCATGAGCTTGTAAGTTTTCTGTAGTTTGAGTTCTTGTTGAATTCTAATTTTAAGCCATGGTGATCTGATAAGATACATGGGTTATTCCAATTTTTTTTGAATTTGTTGAGATTT
The DNA here is from genome assembly GCA_028555095.1 of Dicrostonyx torquatus. NCBI lineage: Eukaryota > Metazoa > Chordata > Mammalia > Rodentia > Cricetidae > Dicrostonyx > Dicrostonyx torquatus. The sequence goes on along the minus strand of JAQHUG010000105.1, from coordinate 3,364,331 downwards.
GCTTTGTGGCCAAGTATGTGGTCAGTTTTAGAGAAGGTTCCATGAGGTGCTGAGAAGAAGGTATAATTTGTCTTTGGGAGAAATGTTCTGTAGATAGATGTCTATTAAGTCCATTTGAGTCATGACTTCTGATAGTTCTCTTATTTCTCTGTTAAGTTTCTGTCTGGCAGATCTGTCCATTGGTGAGAGTGGGGTGTTGAAGTCTCCTACTATCAGTGAGTGGGGTTTGATGTACGATAGTAATGTTTCTTTTACATATGTGGATGCTCTTGTATTATGGGCATAGATGTTCAGGATTGAAACTTCATTTTGATGGATTGTTACTGTTACAAGTATAAAGTGTCCTTCTCGATCTCTTCTGATTTATTTTAGCTTGAAATTTATTTTGTTAGACATTAGGATAGCTACACCCTCTTGGTTCTTAGGTCTATTTAGTTGGAAAATCTTTTCTCAACTCTTTACTCTAAGGTAATGTCTGTCTTTGAAGATGAGGTGTATTTCTTGTATACAACAGAAGTCTGGGTCATGTTTTTGGTATACATTCTCTCAGCCTGCGTCTTTTTAGGGGTAACTTGAGTCCATTGATATTAAGAGATATTAATGACCAGTGGTTGTTAATTCCTGTTATTTTTTGGTAGTAGTGGTTGTGTGTTTTTCTTCTTTGGGATTTGCTGTTGGAGGTTATCTGTTGCCTGTGTTTTTGTGGGTGCAGTTAGCTTCCTTGGGCTGGGGTTTTTCCTTCTAGTACTTTCTGTAGGGCTGGGTTTGTGGATACTTATTGTTTAAATCTGGTTTTGTCATGTAATATTTTTTTCCTCTATCAATGGTGATTGAAAGCTCTGTTGGGTAGTAGTCTGGGCTTGCATCCATCTCTTAGTGTCTGCAGTACATCTGCCCAGGACCTACTGGCTTTCATGGTTTCCATTGAGAAGTTGGGTGTAATTCTGATAGATCTACCTTTATATGTTACTTGACCTTTTCCTTTGCAGCTCTTAATATTCTTTCTTTATTCTGTATATTTTACATTTTGATTATTGTATAGCAAGGGGACTTTTATTTTTGATCCAGTCTATTTGGTGTTCTGTAAGCTTCTTGTACCTTCACAGGGATATCCTTCTTTAGGTTGGGAAAGTTTTCTTCTATGATTTTCTTGAATATAATTTCTGTGCTTTTGAGCTGCAGTTCTCCTCCTTCTTCTATTTCTATCATTCTTAGGCTTGGCCTTTTCATGGTGTCCCAGATTTCCTGGATGTTTTGTGTTAAGAATTTGTTGGATTTAATGGGTTTTTTTGTTTGTTTGTTTGTTTTTTTACCAATGAATCGATTTCTATAGTATCTTTAACACCTGAGATTCTCTCTTCCATCTCTTGCATTCTATTGGGTATGCTTGTCTGTGTATGTTTCATTATACAGCAAAAAGGGAATTAACAGATGTGATAAAGTTGAAGACCTTGAAAGGGAGAGACTATCCTGAATTATCAAATCATATTTATTCTAATAAGTAGTGAATCTTCCCAGGTATGGTCAGAGGAAGATGTGAGTACAGAAGAATGATCAGAGAGATACTCCATTGCTGCCTCTGAAGATGATGAAAGGTGGTCACACACCAAGAAATGTGAGGAACTGGGAAAAAAAATGAGGAAATATGAGTCTTAGCTCTATATGATCTTGATTTTATTCTGTGCAACCTATGTCATCTCTCACATGAAAAGCTATAGTTTTAAAAATGGAATTGATTAAAGATACTGTTTGTAGTTCTTTTGTTAACAACAATAGGAAACAGATAAAGCCATCATTTCCACTATATGGGCTTTAGATGATGTTCCATCACCTGTAATAATGAGCCAATATTGTTGGCAACCTGGGGGCTCTTTTCCTCTGTTATAATTATTTTCTTTCATAAGTTATATTGTTCTGATCATTTAGCCAAAAATCTGTTGATTATAAAGTTCCTATAAAAGTGGTTGATCCATAATAAGCAACTCTAAAGGAGTTCAGCTATTTATCATCGTCACCATCACCACCACCATCAGCTCCACTGCTATTACTACTTGCTTGGGATAGAATACCAAAAAGAGATAAATGATCCAAAATATGCAAATGCTTTTTTGTTACTTGATTTATAATTTGCTTTTCAAAGAGATCTGACAAATTGATGCTGCTTTTTATTGTCAGAGTTATGGAAATTATAAACTATGACAATAAATATGTATATAAGAAAGGGTTACTATTAAAGCTAGTGCCCTGACTTAAGATCCTCAGAATGCCTAGAATAGAATATCTGAGGATTTTCTACTCCATCTGTAACTTTCTGTCATCTTGCATATGAATTCCCAAGTTAAGGAGTAGCAGATTAAAAGCATTCTCCGGAGAAGCCATGTGAAAAGCTTTAAAGTCTTCCAGAACACCAGTACAGTTGTGAGGGGAGAGTCTGTGCGTGTGTTCAACACCCCCATCCTATTTCACCCATGCTCCGGACTACATGTTGGGCTTTCCCCCTCACCACAGCTCATAGAAACAGCATGAAGATGAGTAAGGCAGCATGTCCTGTAATCCCAGCACTTAGGAAGCAGGTACCAGAGTCTTTAGGTTGAAGCTACCATGGGCTGCACAGTTAAACCCTGCTGAAAAGGAGGAATAAGGGGAGAAAGAAAGGAAGGGAGGAAGGGAAAGGAGGAGGAGCTGCTGGTGGAGGAGGACAAAGAGGAGGAGGAAGAGGAAAAAAGGAGGGAGGAAAGAAGAAAGAGGAAGAGGAAGAGAGAGAATGGGAGAGAGAGAGAGGGAGGGAGAGAAAAAGAGGAGAGAGAGAGAGAAAAAAGAAGGCAAGAGAGAGAAGGAGAGAGAGAGAGAGAGAGAGAGAGAGAGAGAGAGAGAGAGAGAGGAGAAGGCCAGAGGGGAAGAAGGAGAGAACAATTATGCAGTTGAAACTGAGGTCAGCATTACTGATTTTCTTCTTTTGACTTTCCATTACCTCCTCAAATACATTCTCGGAAGTGGTACACACTATCAACCTTCCATTGACAACAACATGAAGGTGTATCACCAAGAAACTCAACTGTTGACAAAGCTTAGCAGTCTTGCAGTAATTTGCAGGATACAGTTGTAGTTGGAGAACAAAAGAAAGTGATGAAACTAATCACTCCCAAAATGCTAGGGGAGAGTTTTAGGTTTGAGTTGTCAGTTTCTTCTCTTTTCTCTTCTTTTCCTTTCTTTTCTTTTCTCTTCCCTTCTTCCTTCCTTCCTTTTCTTAGATGGGTCTGACTGTATAGGTCTGGCTGGCCTGGAACTTGCTATCTAGACAGGCTGGGCTCAAACTCACAGCAACCCAACTATCTCTGGCCTTCCCAAGTGCTGATTAAAGATGTACCCCACCACACATGGCTAGAATTTTTTTAAAGTTCTTTATTTTGGGGAAGTACAGTAGAGACATAGAGATCAAGATTCACTATCCAGGCATCTTACTGTGTGGTTTGGTTGTCTTCTATAAAGAAAAATCTGTCATTAGACCTAAGACTTTTACCCTGCAGTTGCTCAGATGAAGGGAAATTGTTCTAAGTCATCTTTCTTGGAAACTCAAGACTTTCCAATATAGTCTAATAAAAGTTCTTATAACTCAAGATGAGCAAAAACATTTTCAAAAACAAAGTTCAAAACATTTGTAGGCATTGTCTATATCTACTTTTAGCCAAGTATGAATTCATAACCAGAATTATTAGATAATAAAATCTATCATTTTTTTCCATTTCTGTGATAAAAATGGACCAAAACCAATTTAGGGAAGGAAAAGATTCACCTTACAGCTCCCACGTCATAATACATCACTGAGGGAAACAAGCAGGAACTCAAGCAGGGCAGGAACCTAGAGTCAGGAACTGAAGCAGAGAACAGGAGGGAACACTGCTTATTACTGGAGGAACGCTGCTCACTGGATTAGCACCAAAGACCCCCGCCCAAGGAGGGCATCACACAAAATTGCTGAGCTCTTCATCCTCCGTATTCAAACTTTGTTCCACAAACTTGCCTATAGACCAATATGATGGAGGCAGTTTCTCAATGGAGATTGCCTCCTCTCAGATGACTCTCTAGCTTGTGCCAAATTGACAAAAAAACAAAACAAAACAAAAACTAACCAGCACAAGCCTGCTGTAATTTTGATTTCTTTCTTTGGGATAGAGGAGTTTCCAGCAGACTTCTAATTATAGTATGAAAGGCAGACAAAAGTGAGTTGCATTTAGCTAATGTAATATAACACATCTTATAACATAAAACTAGTGATTTGTCTTTTTAATTTGATTTTCAGACAGGTGTTCATGTATCCCGAGTTTACTTAGAATGTTCCGTGTAGCCAGTGATGGCCTTGAACTTCTGATCCTCTTGCTTTTGCCTTCTCAGTGCTGGGATCACAGGCATACACTGCCATGCCCAGTATATGCAGTGCTGCATATCACACTCAGGGCACCTGTTAGGATGCCCATGCTAAAGTGGGTGATCCTACACCCATCTACATAAGTCAGCACTCACTGAACTTGATGTGAAATGAAAAGAAACCATGGAGTTGGGGGCGGGGACCGTGTAGTAAAGTCTGGAGGAGTTAGAAAAAAAAATGAGGGTTGATATGCTTAAAACATATTGTATACATATTGTCAAAGAATTAATAAAAATATGTCGACTATAGAAGTTTAAGTAGCATGATTAAATGTTTGATGCATGACCAGTAAAATAACATCATCAAATGCCACATTTGCTAATAGAAAAATGTCAAAGTACTTGAAAGAAGCTCTAAATCAAGAAACTTTACATACTTACCCCTCGCCCCTTACTGTGAGCGGATCCTCCCCCTTACTAGCTGCAGCACTCAAGAAACAAGCCCTGCCCCTTGACTAGGCAGCACAGCAGAGCTGCCAGGTCTGAGGTAAGGGTGACCCAGCCCTGATTTTAAGAGCAAAGGAGAACTGTCCCCATTATGCATCAGATATGTAGGAAAGATGCCCTACCCTTCCTCCTACCCCCCCTTCTGCCCATCAATGCCTGAGACAGGTGGAGGAGCTTACCCTGGGGTCATAAGAGTGGGAAGGCTGTCCCTACCCCTCACCAGCTGCAGCACTCAGAAGAGTAGCCCTTGTACCTTCTCTGGGCAACACATTAGAGCTGGCCCTAATGGTATAGGTGTGAGAGCACTGACCCTGAGAACATGAAAGTAGGAGAAGCGGCCCACCACTCACTCATTGGGGCAAGAGGTGAATTAGCTGTGACAATGCTGGGGAGCTCATCTGGTGGTGAGGACAGGGGAGAACTGGCTGATAGACCAACCCTACAGCTGCCCAGGCCCCGATCCTGGGTTATGACTTGGTCTGCCCAACACCTAGCCCATCTATGAGCTGCTGGAGCGCGTGAAAACACCTGACCCACAGACCCAACAGGGTAGCAACAGGATATCCAAGCAGAGTCCCAGTGAGGGCTCCACATCAATAGTGTAGTAGAAGCCAGAGGCCTTGAACCAGACCAATGACTCTTTGCAGGGAACACCTGCAAGTAAAGATACGTGAACAAAGGGGTTTACTGTGGGACACAGCGTTTACAAGTGTCATACTGCAGCATCCATGATGAGATTTTTTTTTTAACTTTTTCCCTTTTTCTTTCTCTTAAATTTTGTTTTATTTTTGGGGGAGTGCAGGGGAGGAGGGCAGGTGCAAAAGGGATGAGGAAATTAATGGGACCAAGATATATGATGTAAAAGATGGGTAGAATAAATGAAAGAAACAAAAAAGAAATGTAAAATTAAGAAAGGTTTATTTTCTGGTAATCAATTAATTAGCAATGATTTTATAACTTGGTTCTTTCCAGGGAAAATGGTTAAAATAGTGTCAACTAAAAGAGACAAGAAACCCTCTCTGCAGACACTGTTCTTGTGAAACAGAGCACCAGTGTTTGGTACCCCAGGGATGTGATTCTTTCTTACCCTGGGGATATGGTTCTTACCCTGGAGATGCAGGTCCTAGTTCTCTTCATGTTGTGGCTCCAGAATCCAGGATGTTGAAGGACAGGTGGTACAGGTCTGTGCTGAAAGAATGTCTAAGAAGTTCATGGAAATAAATAAATTACAATAGTTTTGATTAAAGTTGCTGGGTAGCCCTAATTGACTTCCTGGCTGTTGATACTCTGAAGACCCCATACGGATTCACTTCCCCTAAGTGGGTAAGAACTGTTATAATAATGCTGTTTGGCATTTATTCTGTGCTGGAAAGCACCATTGATGTTGTGAGCATTACTTACTACTCTGTTCTCATACACCTCTAAGGTAGGGCCTAACCTTACCTGGGCTTACAGGCTTCCATTTCACAAAGTGATTAAACCTCTTATTGCATCCAAGCTGTCCAACTGCAGGGCCTTTCCCCTTAACCTTGATGTCACATGACTCCCCATTCAGCCACTAGAAAAGTAATAATCATCCTTGAAAGAACATCACACCAGAACCCTGTTCATCACTCCCAGCTAAACAATCATAGCATCTTCTGCAAGAGCTTCTGAGTTTTATAAAAATGCCCCAGGCATAAACACCAAAGAGGGGGGTTGGTTAGGAAAGAAGGGGACTTCACTCCACTGCAGAGCTGATTAATTTACAATTAGAAGAGGCAAAAAGGTCCCTTTCTGAAACTTATGCTTGGGGCCCTACACTGAAAACTAGTCATCGAGTTCTGCCTCTTTGAAGGGGAAAGACAATTCATCACTAGAAAAGAACACTTTCTAGAACTCAAACCGTTCCATGGCAAAAGAGAGACATTCTGTGATGTGAAATTTTGACATGAAGCCTCTGAGACTTTTTACCTATGCAAAGAATTAAACATACTGAGAGATGGGTATTGGAAAAACAGTACAGAGGGCAGCTGTAGCGCCACCACTCAGACTTCATACCCATGGTACCCAGACATGGTACCCAGACATTAGCATGGTTTGGATATGCATATATCTATTAGTCTATTGTGATTTCATGATCCTTCATTCTTAAATAATGGTTCAGGCTCCTAGGAAGATAAACATTCTTTTAGTGTACATTTTTAATCCCTACACTTAGGATGCCAAGGCAAATGGGATCACAAGTTAGCCTGGACTTCATAACAAGACCCTGTTACAGAGAAAATGAAAACAAAAGCAAAGAAAAAGACAGTCTCTTTATATAATCATAAATCTGCTGTGAATAATCCTGTACACTATAAAAAATATGTTGCTCTTATTGTTAATAAAAAGCTGACTGGCTGGTAGCCAGACAGGAAGTATAGGCAGGGCAGTAAAACTGAGAATGTTAGGAGGAAGAAGGGCAGAGCCAGTGGAGTCAGCAGGCAAAACAGAGGGAGCAAGACATGCTGGTGGTCAGATAAAGGCACGAGCCACATGGTAATACATAGATGAACAGAAATGGTTGATTTACATTGTAAGAGTTAATTAGTAATTAGCCTGAGCTATTGGTCAAGCATTTGTAATTAGTATCAGCCTCAGTGTGTTTATTTGTGAGCTGCTGGTAGGATAGAAACATCTGCCTATACTTAGTATTAACATATCGTGATGTATCTAAGAGAATGAATGATTTTCTAATATCATATACTACTTGGTCCAAATCCCCAAATACCTGCAATAATCAGCTGATTCTTTTTTTCCTTCATTGCCAAGAATTCAATTCACAGTATTGTACGGCAGGTGACAGCTCAGAGCTGAGCTACTACTCTGGCTATGTAGTAAAAACATAAAAAGGACATACTTGAGCTGAGATAGAGTTCAGTGGTAGACCACTATCCTAGCCTGATGTGGGCCCAGATTCAATGCACAGCATTGAAAAAAATAAAAAGAATATGTACTTAAAGCAACATTTGTGCATTGATTTTAGTTTTAATACCTCTTTAGTTTCTTTTCCTCCATCACGCTTACTCACTTCTCTTTCTAAATAATGATACTGATACTTGGAAGAGACTAAGAAGTTCTTACAGAATGCTCACAGTCCATCGGTATTTGACTGTTGCTGTTGTAAAGAAATACGATCTCAGCTAGACTACTATCATCTACAGCAGGCCTTTTCTTTTGTGATGCCACCAGCTCCCAAATCAAGACATGAAGACTTATTCTTAGTCATAAATGCTCAGCCTAGCTTAAGCTCATTTCTAGCTAGCTCTTTAAACTTAATTAAACCTGCTTCTCTTTAACTACATTTTGCATTGGAGATTTTTACCTTTCTTTCTGTATGTCCTGTTTTCCTGCTTCTCCTGTCTGGCTGACTGGTGGCTGGCTGGCTGGCTTCTGACCCTGGGAGTGTCCCTCTCTTTCTTCCTCATTCTCTTCTCTTCTCCTCTTCCTCTCTTTTCTCTTCTCTCTCTTCTCTTGAGACTAGACTTCTCCTCCTACTTGTTCTCTCTGCCTGTCAACTCCACCCCATCCCTCTCCTGCCTAGCTATTAGCCATTCAGCTTTTTATTAGACCAATCAGGCAAAGTGAAACAAATGCAACACATCTTTACATAATTAAACAAATGCAGCACAAACAAAAGTAATACATCTTTACATAGTTAACAAAGGCAGCATAAACAAATGTAACACTCTTTTACACAGTTAAAGTAATATTCCCCAGCATAAACAAATGTAACATATCTTTTACACAATTAAAGTAATATTCCCCAGCATAAACAAATGTAACATATCTTTACATAGTTAAAATAATGTTCCACAACAATCACCTTCATGAGTTCAGCTGTGCGCACTTACAAAAGATCATCATAACTGGGTTTGGTGACTGTTGGCCTCCCCTTGTGGAAGGGGTGGGGAAGGTTATGGGACCCTCATCTGAGGTTCTAGCTACTCACCCCAACTAATGGTATGCAATTCTTCCCTAATTGCACATGGCCTCAAGGAAGGTCTAAAGGTTATCAGGATGGTAGGACTAAGAAGGGTGCCCATCTATACAACCACTAGGAAGCGATCATCTAAGCCAGGTGCCACCCTGACAGTGAGGTTGTCTTAGTGTCAACAATGCTCTTGTTTAAAACCCCTCACCCCTGCTCTGTAAGTAACCCCAATAAACTCATTGGTTTCTTCAGGGTGAGCTTTGGTTCGTCTGAAGAGGGGAGGTGAACTTTGCCTAGTCATCCCTGTACCTCTGCCCCTGGAGAAAATTCTCCCACTAGTTGTTTACTTCTGAAGACATTTAACTTATCTTCCTTCCTGTACTCTGGCACTTTAAGGGCACAAATTGACTCCAATTAGATATTTTTGGCACTTTACATACTTTGCATTACTGGGGACACATATCAGATTTGGTTCCGATGTCAGCAAAGAGCTCGCTCCTCTCTAAAGATATTTTTTCTTCTTGAAATTGGTAACAACATCTCTGTGGGTAAAATATCACTAATACACATGGTAATACAACATCTCTCTTTTTAGGGGCTTAATAATCCTTAATCCTTTCTTCTGCCTCCACCTTCCATACGTTGGAATTACAGGCCTGTGTCATCACTGTTCATCCCTGATTTAAAACTTTAGATCAAGGTAATGGAAAGATGCTCCAGGGACTTCTCTTCCACGTCCTTCCCCTTGGTCGGCACTTGTTTTTGAGTCATCTTGTTAGGGTTCCATTTTGTGAAGTTACTATGCCTTCTCATTTCTCCTCTTTAATACCTGTAAGAACATGCACAGTAAGAATTACAGACCCAAATCTATGTCTTTCCAACAGATTATTAAAAAGTAAATGGATTCATAGCCTTATGCATCTAGAGCTTACACAAAAGCCTTCCCTCTTATTGGTGGAAACAATGAATGGCCACAAGCATGCTATTGCCTCTTGATTACTTTTAACTGGTATCTAAGTGAAGAAGATTGATGCTAGGGAATGGCACATGTGCATGCGAATGCACACACACGAACTCATTTTCAGTGATGACATGACTTGTTTTTCATTAGCTAATAAAGTTTCTTGTTGCCACTCATCTGCTTTTCATGGTCTCCACGCTTACACCTGTTCTTTAGCCTCCTGAGATCATCCGTAAGGGATCTCCAGTAAATGGTATTTTCTCACTCGAATGGAGAAAGCTCTAAAACACTTCTTCAAGCAAAAGCTGATGGAACCAGAAGAAGGAATGGAGAATCCACATCTGAGTATGGAACATTCAACCCTCAATGCAAAGTGACTGCTGATGAAGTAGACAGAAAGAGTACCCAGAATCAGCTGAGCTGGAGCTAGGCTTGAGAGATGACTGCTGCTTCCTAACTCAGGGTGCAGGTGCTTGATGACTGTTTCTACATTGGAGTGTGGCCGCGCTGCTTGGTTTTTGTTTGTTTGTTTTTATTTATTTATTTTTTTGTCAACATAAGCCAGAGTTAACTGGAAAGTGGGAATGTCAATTGAGAAAATACCTCTACCACATTGGCCTATAGGCAAGTCTGTGAAGGCATCTTCTTCTTGAAAGATGGATGTAGGGGAGCTCAGTTCACTGAGGATGTACCACCCTGAGCACGTGGTGCTGAGTTGTATAAGGAAGCAGGCTGAAAGAGCCATGAGGAGCAATCTAGTAAGCAATGTTCCTCCATGGCCTTCACTTCCTGCCTCCAGGTTTTTGCTTGAGTTCCTGCTCTGGCTTCCCTCAGTGAAGGATAGTTACCTGGAAGTGTAAGCTGAATAATCCCTCTCCTGAGTGACACAAATTGACGTTGGCTACTGATGTTCTGAAGAACTTCAATCATATTCACCTCCCAAGTTGCTTTGGGTCGTGGTCTTTTCTACAGTGAAGGAAAGCCAAAAAGGACAGTAGCCTTCAGCTTCCGAGAGGTTAAGGACTTGAAAATAAGAGTGAATGAAAGCTCTCTCACCACAGCCTAGGGTATGAAGAACATATTGGTCAATGAGTGACCTCTATAGTGTGGATCTAAACTATTGTGTTGTCTCTGGCACCCCCGTCACCCATATTCTAGAGTCTTGGTGAGTATGTGACATTTCCTGGGAGACAGCTGAACTGTTGGGAGGTGGGTCATGGAGTCTGTGCTGGTGAGGTGATACTGCTCTCTTTCCTGGGTGTGCTTCCTTGCCACCATGAAGTGATCATTTGTCCTCCTCCGTAAGTTCCCCTCACAGTGTACTGAACCATCACAGGCCCAGAGCAGCAGAGCAGAGTAGCTGAGTACTGGAGTCCATGAACAGTAACCCAGAAAGAAACAGTTAGGAATATTTTCTAACAGAGCCTCTCCGCCAGCGCAAAGAATTCCAATCAGACCAGATTAAACCAAATTAAATGCCCGTGTTTAATAGACAGTGGTCCCGGGTAGAGAATGCTGCCTGCTCATGTCTCTAGCTCCGGTGATTTGGGAAGTCTAAAGCTGCCCTCTAAACCACTCTGGTCTACGTTTTTACATTCCAGAGTTTTCCCACTTATTTGGGCAACGGAAAGGACTCGGGATCCATCTTCTCCCGCTGATGGACAAAGATCAAGTGCCAGACCTGCAAGCACTTTTGTGAGAACCAGAGCGCTAGCCTCCCAGCAGGACTATTGAGGAACACCAGGCTCTAACCCGAGACCCTGGGATGTTGAATAATCAGGAGTGAATCTTAGACTGCAGTTGCAGGAACAGAGGAGTGAGGAAAGGGATAGACAAGATATGATTCTGGTTGCCCTAGGCAGAGCCATCCAAAAGGGAAGCGTTTGGAGCTATAAATTGGGAATCTTGGAAGAGTGAGGACCCACAGAATGGGTATATATGTTGGCCAAGTATTTCTTAGAGACAAGAAATACTTTACCAGTTTCTAACGCATGAGAGCCATGCTGAAAAACAAATTGCTCACAGTCTGAATAACTTACTTGCGTGAGTTTTTAAACACTGGAAGGGGTAACTTTCTTAAATGTCTTTGAAAGTAGAAATAAGAACACTTTTGATTCAGCATAACAAATGGATGACTGGCTTCTATTACATCTAACAAAATAAGGTACGTGTATAAACAAAAGATGGAGGATTGTGTCATGTGGGTCTACTTAGACCTCCACACCACTGGGTTTCGTACACCTTTTTTCTTAGGTGAAAAGATGAGATCTATACTAACTACCACAAAATGAAGACTTGCCCTTTAAGTAAGGAGGAGATTTCCTTTCTCTATAAACTTGAATAAATATGAGGAGGCTAAGATTTCATCTACGAGACTGTCATTGTTCAAAATGGAACATACTGGATGGCAAGATGGATTACTATTGGTTGGCTGCCTTCTACCTTTAAACACACACCAAAGATATGATATTGATGAACAATCAACAGGATGACAGTCAAAAAGCACGAACATGCATGAGGCCTCAAGAGCTTCCCATAACTGCGAAACCTAAGCAGTTAAGCTTATGAAACAAAATCTTAGTACCTGATAGCACCTCCACCATAAAACATTTTGTTTGACCTGAACCACAGCAAACTAAGCTAACTCCTGGGGGCTA
>JAQHUG010000105.1:3336482-3350960 GCA_028555095.1 Dicrostonyx torquatus | reverse complement strand
CTCTTTTATCTACTTTGGGACCCTTTTCCGTCCTATGGGTTGCCTCCAGCCTTGGTATGAGTGTGTGCCTAGTCTTCTTTGTCACTTGTTATGCCATGTTTGGTTGATATCTCTGGGAAGCCTGTTCTTTTCTGAAGAGAAATGAAGGAGTGGATCTGAGGAACAGGAGAAGTGGGGGAACTGGTGGGAGTGGAGAGAAGGAAGGCTCTGGTCAGGATGGAATGGATGAGAGAAGAATTACCAAAAGAATTTTAAAAAGTTTTATTTTTGTAGCTTGAGTCTACAAAACATGAAGAAAGAAAAAGAAAAGATAGCTTTTGCCCAAAATCTCACTAGGTTTGATGCTCTTGGAATTTTCTAATAGTCGGACTGGTATAATCTAGGTCCCTGCACTTCATTTTGGCCCTTGGGAGATTAAGCGGCCACTTGAATGCTGATTTAGTGCTTAAAAGCTAAAGACTTTAAAAGTCATGGGCTGGTAGCTTGCAGAGGTTTAAAAATAAATCTTCCTTGCTGTGATGCCAGGAAACACAGCTGCATATATATTCATTAAAAGGCCAAGGTTTGTGGTCATCCCAAATAATTTCAATAACCCCCAAAGTGATGATGCCTTCAAATGTGTTTCAGTAGCCACCCGCTAGTCCATTCACAAAAACGTTATCAGAGATCCTTATCACTTTAACGTGAACCCCCATGCTCCATGTCCTTTGGTACAGAATGGACACAAGCAGTATAGTTTGTTACTAGACAGGAACTTTGATTCACAAATGACATAAAGGGAAAGATTTGTCAGCAGCGTTGAAGTTACAGATCACTCTCACGTAACTACAGGAGAATCTGTTGTAGCCTTTGTAGATGCGACAGGAAACCTCCTTAAAATATCATTAAAGAACCATCCCACATCATGGCCTGAAGAGGAAGGACTTAGTGTTAATTTGCAGATCAAAACCAATCCACGCCTACAGACAATCTATTGCTACCTCAGGAAGCCAAGGCCTATCTCACAGCCTCCCTCTGTCACCAGCCGGCCCCCAACCCCTTTGCACCTGGACCCTGTTTTTTTTTTTTTTTGTGTGTGTGTGTGTGTGTGTTATGAAGAGGGGTTATTTTGCCATGGAGAGAGGGACTTTCATGACTTCAAACATGGACATTAGATCAAGTTTTTATCTTCCTTCATAATCCTGTCTTTGATGTCACCAGACTGAAACCTCTCAGAAGAAAAGGGGAGAGCTGTGAAAAGAGGCCCAGTTAATTTATCCCTGTAAGTGCTGCTGCCCTAATTCGCCTGGGTAGCATTTTCATTGTCTTCTGCTTTGCATCCTAAAGGCGGACTTACACCAGGCAATTATGAATGGCCCCTCTGAACAAATAATTGAAATTCACAAGTTGCAGAGTGTAGGGAGACAATGTCTGGGTTGGAGGTGTGAGGTCAGATGTGTTCCCTTGGGCATTATTAAGGTTGCAGGCTCTTCCCACAGGAGCATATTGGTCTTACATTAGTTTTAATGGCAACTAATCAGGTAAACAGCTTGTGCTGGAGACAACGATCTCACGAAGCAATCCTCACAAAGCAGTCAGGGAGACTGGGCTCGTTTGATATGTGGAAACAGCCAATTCTCCATAAAACATGAGGTACTAACATGGACACCCGATTTCAGAAATAAGGATGGAAAATGGATTTTCTTTCTGCGGGGATAAAAAGCTCTACTGAGCTTTATTTCTTAATTCTCAGAGTTCATTTTTTTTTTTTAATTTCCACCCAGAGGACAATGTTGCCCCCCCCAGGAGACCCCATGAATGTTGGAAAGCAAGCATATTTGCACATGTGCATTCATACCCACACCCCCTTAGCTGACTAATTATGAACTAATTACTTCAAGCCAAATCCTGCCCTCTGCCGTGGGTGTCCAAATTAGTTAACGTGCGGTGTGCTCTCCGAGGAAAAGATCTGCGCTGCCGTCTAGGAGACCAGGCAGGATCTGTGTTAGCAGGAGCATTGTTCTAAAGTAGAATTCAGCACACACCCAGGAAATCCTGTTCAGTGATGGTTTTGTTTGTGTGTGGTTTTTTTTGTTGTTGTTGTTCGTTTGTTTTAATTGCTTCATAAGGTGAGGGGATCTTGATCTCTGAGGTTGTGTGATCACTTGGGGTCTAAATCAATCCTTGTCAACTCCTTGTGAATAAAGAAAATGTTTATCACTAGGTCTGGTTTTAAGGAAGGAAGAAAGGAAGGAAGGAGAGAGAGAGAGGGAGGAAGGGAAAAGGGAGGAAGGAAGAAACAAAGAAAGAAAGGTGGAAGGAAGGAAGGAAGGAAGGAAGGAAGGAAGGAAGGAAGGAAGGAAGGAAGGAAGGAAGGAAGGAAGGCAGTTAACAGTTTTACCATCTCCCACCCCTTCCTTATTTTCTGGCATCTGTAGGCTTACAGTGGAAAGGAAAAGCTACCTGTATAAACTATGTGATGATAGCATTTACTGATAACAATGTTGAGTCAGAAGCCTTGGAAAATTCCAGAGTTCTCTAGCTATTTCTGTCTGAAGTCTCCCATGTTTTCTCTGCTAGATTAGCCACGGAGACCAATTTTAGAATAATGAAAGAAATGGGTTCGTCTCTCTACCACCAAAATTAATATTTGAGTTTCTTGTGCAAAATCTGGTTTCTCTTTTTTTTCTTACAGAAATTGTTTGCATTGCCAAGAAAATCTCAGAAATAAACAACGGGGCTGGACTTGTAGGAATTTCTCCCCATAGATTTGCCTGTGTGCATACAGATAAGCAAGGATAAACGGGGGCAGAGCACATAAGTTCTGCAACACGAACTGGGAAGAACGTAAGCTTCCCGTTACAGGACTGCTTAAACAAGCACGTGTGCCTGTGAGATGATGTGGCCACTAAGAATGGGTTAGATTCCGTGCTGGTTTAAGGACTTTTAACACCGGGACACACTGTCAGGAGAAAAGGGTTATTCTGGCTCTTGGATTCGGAAGTTCCTGTCCCCTTAACTGTTGGTGTTGCTGATTTGGCAAATCGTGACATAGCCGAGCTGCTCATGTCAAGAGTGCATAGAGAATGGGGGAGTCATAGTCTCGCAGTGTCCTTCAAGGACACACTTCCAATGACATGAAGACTCCTCAGTAGACCCTATCTCTTAAATGTTACACGTCTCTCAGTGGCAACACCAGTCGTGGAGACCCTGCCTTCAACACAGGACCTTTCTAAAGCTATGGTAGAGTTCCCTAAGAGTACTGCCAAATTTAAAATGCTAGAGACTTTAGGTTCTTTTAGCACTCAAAATATCTTGCAACATATTTGTATAAATTCATCCAACTTATATTTCTTCTTGCACCCTGCTCCAGCTTTGCCAGGCTCCCTTGTCTGCTTTCCAATCAGTGCAGCGATAGATAAAAGCCTGGAGATATTTGTAGGAGATGAACGTGTGAGATACATTGTTGAATTTTGAGAAGTCATGTGTATGTGATAGTATTTACCTACAGTATGCATTCTAAGTGTCTAAAGCTACTCACAGAGCTACCCGGAAGCAGTTGAAAATAGTCATTAACTATCCTTTCTTACTGTTTTTGAAGTGAGCAGTCAGGCATGGTGGCGTACACCTCCAAGCCTAGAATCCTAGAAGGCAAAGGCAGACGAATCTTGAGTGTGAGGATACCCTGGCCTACATAGTGAAACTTAATCTCAAAAAAAGGAAAAAAAAAGTTTTATAAAGAAGGATGAAAAAGGCTAAAGAATTATATAAAGGGAAGCTAAGTGAGAATACGAAGTACAGAAAATCCTGCTGGTGTGGGGTGGAGCTGTGGCTGCAGCCTTGGGGATTCTTAACCAATACAAAACATGCCTGAACATGCATAAAACATGAAGTGAGTTGTCTGCACAATAAAGAACAGAACTTACCTACTTTGAGACCAAAGGTGGGGTCAAGTGTCATCTGGATTTGATTCTGAAAGGCAAAAACTTTTAAGATCCTCAGCATCTCTGGGCCAATGGGAAGAACTCGGGCTGCAAACAACCAGAACATGAACTGAGCTGAGACTTTCTGCTCACGCACAGTTCAGAATTCCTGTGTAGGGAATGGTGCTAGCCACAGTGGACAGGTCTTCACACCTCAGCTAACCCCCACAGACATGCTCACCGGCCAGCCTAACTCTGACTGCCTATTCCTTAAAATAACAGAGACACTCATGTTTCTCAGCGTGGTTATCAGACTGCTGAAATAATGAACCTCAAAGAAAGGAGAATTCCCCCCAGGAATCTCATGCTGAGAGAAGAAAACAAAAAACAAAAACAAACAAACAAAAAAAACCATCCAGAAGGAAAATTTGTCTCCCTGAAAGAGATTTCATACAATCCTGACATTTTTCAGAGCACCTTACTGGATGAGACAATGATGGGTAAGTAGAGGGTGGGACCTCACCCAGCTATTTACATGTGTACACGTAACTTTGACACCCTACTTAAACTTTTATTTCACTTCAGAACCCCAGTGGACTTGAAGGAGTCACTGGATTTCTTTGTCCCTCCTCCTAATAAGGCCACATTGGATAAATCTCCTTTTTTGTTTTCACATTTAATTTGGCTCTTTTAATTGGCTTACTAAGGATTGGTGGCCCAATCTGACTTAGGGCACAGGTCGTGGCCCCAAACTTTGATAACAATTCTAGATTGTACTGAGTTGACAATTAACACTATCGCATACACCCTTATTAGGTATCAGGAAAGGTAGGACACCAGCCTTTACATATGAGAGTGTGTTAGTAAGCAGATCACCTATGTTCTTCCACTGAAGGAAGGCTTTGGTTCTCTCAAAATCAAATACACATAGGCCATGAGGCTGCAGGTCCCTGGTGGATAAGCTTTCTGAAGTTCCAAGTCCTTTTGGGTATAGGAAGGATACTACTGTACTATTTAACATGCACACACATTACCTTGCAAAAATTCAGATTCTCATCCAGGAGTAAGAGATCCAATTCAACCTTTGATTCCACTTTCCTATTCAGCTTTCCAGCAATGATGAATATTCTCATGGTCCTTGGCTATCAAAGGCATTTGTATAGAGTGTGTATCTCTGCAGTTGTAGGCTGGTTGAATATCCTAATTGAACAACATCCCAAAGGCATCCATTCTATCTCTACTACAGTTCCAGAGCCAGTTCATACAAGCTCTTAAGAGCCAGTTAAGTTTTCAGGACATTCCCAAAGCAATTGTTACTACTAATTGTAGGTTACACTTAGTTGGGTTGGGAATAAGCATACCACAGAAATCAGAACATGCTGCAAGCAGGTGTTTGTATTGTCCTGAGAAGTGGTTCAGCAGATACCCCTGCTTGTGGCACTCAACTCTCAATACAGCCTGCCAGGCATGCACCCAAAAGACTAAGAAGATCTTTTGGCCCTTTGAAAATTTATATATCTGGTGAGGTTACAGACTTCAGAGGATGAGGGTATAGAGATAATAATCTCTAAGGAGAAATCAAGCCAGAATACAAAAGACATGATTAGTATTAAATGTAATTATAATTATTTTATTGTTGAGAATTTATGGTATGGAAATATTTTAGAATGCTTTTTAAAACTTTTTTAAAATTTTTTATTTTATGTGAATTGGTGTTTGGCTGCATGTATATCTGTGTGATGGCATTGGATCCTCTGGAAGTGACAGAATAGACAGTTGTAAGCTGCCATCTGTATGCTGGGAATTGAACCTGAGTCCTATGGAAGAGCAGTCAGCGAGTGCTCTTAACCACTGAGCTGCCTTTCCAGTCCTGGTATGAAAATATTTTGACAGAGTAAAACTGCCAATTGCAATGTTACTTAGAAAAGTGGAAAGAATAAAATATGGTGTTTCTATTATAGTTTGAAAGTTGAATGTTTCCCAGTGTCCTTATATTAATTTTTTTCCTTAGTGACCCTACTGGGAAGTGGGAGAACTTGAAGAGACTGGGCCTGTGGGACGTCATGAAAAGTGTGAGGAGCTTGAGGCTGAAGAAATATTTCAGTATGTATGGTGTGGGACAATTGTCTATATTCTGTCAATTATGTTTTAAATAAATGCTGATTGGCCAGTAGCCAGGCAGGAATTATAGGCGGGACAACCAGACAGAAAGTAGAGGCCGGTCAATGAGAACAGGAGAATGCTGGGAAGGAGAAAGCCCATTCCTCCCCAGTTCTGTCCAGACATGGAAGAAGCAAGATGTGACATGTCCCGCTGAAAAAGGTACCAAGCCATGTGGCTAACATATACTAGAATAATGGGCTAATGTAAGTCATAAGAGTTAATAAGAAGCCTGAGCTAATGGGCCAATCAGTTTATGATTAATGTAGACCTCTGTGTGATTTCTTTGGGACTTAATGATGGCGGGAACCGGGCAGGACAAAAAACCTCAGTCAACATATGTAAAGCATGAATACCGGACACTGAATCCCAAAACCCACATGAAAAACTGGGTGTGTGACATGCTTGTAATCTCAGTGATAGAGAGACAGGACCAGGTGGATACCTGGGGATCACGGGCCTGCCAGCCTAGCCTACTGAGTTTCAGGCCAGTGGGAAATGTTATCTCAGAAATGAAAAGGATGGATAGAGCCTGAATAATGACAACTAAGATCAGTCTCTGCCCTACACACAGTATACATACACAAAAGCACACATATGCACATGTACATATACACATAGACCCCTCAAAACAAATAGGAGAAAAATTTTTGTCAATTTTTGTGATACATGTGTTCAGAATAGTTCTGACTCTTCTGTAATATATTATGCCTTATATTGTTATTATTTATTCCACTGTGCCATGGAATACAAGGATGTGTTCTCCCATTTAGGTGTACCTGTGTACATACAGATCGACTTCTCCTAGGGCTCCTTCATCGGTCCTCAGTCTCAGGTGACTACTGTTTCTACTTCCAAAGATCAACTTTCAAAAATCCGCATAGGAGTCAGTGTGTGCAGCATTTGTCTCTCTGTGCCCTACTTAGCTCATAATATAATATCCCCCAGGTCAATCCATGTTGTCACACATGGCAGGATTTTTTTCCTATTTACAGCTGAAAATATTCTGCCATCTATATAAATCACCTTTTTATAAATATGCATTTAATATACAACTCACCTGGTAAGTATTCATTGTAGATGCTATTGTGTTGCGAAAGTATACACATAAATGTACATTGTAGACGGAGCACATTACCCTATGACTCTACTGGTTTCTTTCTCATCCACCCTTCCTGTAGTCTCCTTTGTCCCTTAGATAGTTTCACTTTCATTTGCTTTTCTCTTAAGATTTATTTATCTTCATTTTATGTGTATAGGGGTGTTGCCTACATACATGTATGTGTACCATAGGCATGCAGTGCCGGCACAGGCCAAAAGAGGGCATTGGGTCCTGCAGAATCAGATGACTATGAGCTTTGTGGATCCTGGGCACTAAACCTAGGTATTCTGCAAGAGCAACAAGTACTCTTAACCACTGAGCTCTCTCTCCAGCCCCCTTCACTTCTCCTTTCATGCCATGTTCACATACATGGTTTTTACACCTACATAAAATTTAGGAACCACAAATGAGAGAAAGCATGTGTCTTTCTGAGATTTGCTTAAGTCACTCTGGTGATCTCCAATTACGTTCCTTTCCTATAAGTTATAAAACTTCATTCTATTTTATGAGTTAAATTTCAACATACATATAAACACATATATAAGTAGAAAGGTTTATATAGAGAAAGACAGAGAGATATGCATGCACACATCCATATATACACAGAGAGAGAAAGGAAGGGAGAGGGATTGCTCTAGCCATCCATCTCTTTCTGGACACTTGGCATTGGTTCAATACCTTAGCTACTGTGATCACAACTGCAGTGAGCACTGATGTCCAAGTGACTCTGGGATGCATTGACTTGGAGTAATTCAGGTCAACTCCCAAGAGTGGTACAGCTGGGTCCCATGGCCATGCTATTATTAGGGGTTTTTTTTTTGGTTGTTTTGTTTCATTTTTTGTTTTGATGCATTCTCATTCTGATTTCCAGGATGGCTGGGCAAGTTTACATTTCCCCCCACCAGCAGCGGCTCCTGGTCCTTTCTTTCCACGTCTTCACTAGAATTTGGTGTTATTTGCTTTGTTGATGGCTGACAGGCCAACTAGGGTGACATGGAATCTTAGAGTGGTTTGGTTGGCATTACTCTGACAGCTAGTGAGGCTACACTTTTTTTTTTTTTTTACATTTTTATTGGTCACTTGTGTTTCATCTTTTTAGAACTAGCAATCCATTTCTATGAATCCATTTCACTAGCTATTTTTTGTTGGTGATGTTATTTTTTGTTTTTGTTTTATTGAGATAGGGTCTCATTATATAGCCTGGTTGGTGAGGAACCCTGTATGTGAACCAGGTTGGCCTTGAACTTTCAGAGATTCACCTGCCTCTGCTTCCCAAGCGCTGGGATTAAAAGCAACCCCATCCAGCTCTCTAGATTCCGTACTTTAATTCTTCGTCAGGTAGTAAAGATTTTCTCCCACCTACAGGCTGTCTTATTTCACTCAGTTAATTGTTTCCTTTGCTGTGTAGAACCTTTTTAATCTCACGAAGTTCCACTTGTTGGCTGTTGAGCTTGTTTCCTGAGGAGTCAGTCCTACTGAGGAAGTCCTCGCCTGTGTGTATCTCTGGAAATGTTTCTCTACTTTTTTCCTCAGACGGTTGCAGAGCTCAAGCTTCTAGGTCTCATACTAATGTTCAATCCACTTGGAGCCAATCTTTGTGCAGGGTGGGAATTTCATTTGTCTCTCCATAGTTTTCCAAGTACTCTTTGTTGAGGAAGTGATCTTTTCTCCAGTGTTTCTTTCTTTGGAAACTTTATAAAAAATCAGGTGTCTATAGCTGTGCAGGTTTGTATCTGGGTCATCCACTCTATCCCATGTGTCTGTTTTTGTTCCACTATCAAGCTGCCTTTGTTACTATTGCTCTAAAGTATAACATATAACATGATGTCATCAACATAATCTTTTTGCTCAAGGTGGCTTTGTTCTCTGGTTTCTTTTTACAGATTTACTTTATTCATTCATTCATTTATTCATTCATGGATCATGTGGCTGACTCCTTATCCTGGCTATTACTGTGAATAGCACAAGCATGTCATTGTAAATGTCTCTTTGGGTTTGTTTCCTGTTTGTTCACTTTTTCTTTGTTGGCTATGCTTTCAGGCTCATATAGAAAGCAATCTTTGCCCAGGTCAACATTTTAAAATGTTTTCCTTGTTTTCCTCTTATGTTTTCAGTTTCTGGCCTTATAGGTAAGTTATAGGTTGGCCTTCAGTTGATATCAGTAACTAGTGGAAGGTTTCATTCTGCATGTAGATAGCTTTCCTAGTCACATCATTTGTTAAAGAGACTCTCCATCCAATTGGATGAAATGCTTAGGGCCATTTCTGGGGTTTCCATTTTATGTCATTGGGTTATCTGTCTATTGTGTGCTAGTTATGTGCTGCTTTTGTTATTGTAGCTTTTGTAGTGTATTTTGACCTCAAATCAAAAAATGCGATAGCTTCAGCCAGCTTTGTTCTACTTAGTTGAGACCACTTCAGCTATTGGAAATCTTTTGTGGTTTCATGTAAAGTTTATCTATTTATGTGAAGAATGACAGACATTCTTATGTTGATAGAAGTTATCTGAATATCTGAACAATATTATTTATTCTCATCCATAAACACAGGGTATCTTTCTATTTGTATCCTCTTTATTTCTTTCATCATTATTCTGTATATTTATTATAGAGAATTTTCATTTAATTAAATTTAGTCCTACATTGGTTTGTGTGTGTGTGTGTGTGTGTGTGTGTGTGTACGTGCTTAAAATGGGATGATTCTTTTGGTTTCTTTTTCAGAAATCTGGCTATTAACACATGGCAATTCTACTAAAGGTTTTGTGCGTTGATTTCATGGCCTGTAACCTTCCATATGAGTTCCATCAGTGGTCTCATGAAATCCTTAAGGTATTCCATACATAAGACCATGTTGTCTATAAACAAAGCAGTTTGACATCCTCCTTTCCAGTAGAGATGCCCTTCCTTCCTTTCTTTCTCCTGTATGCTCTGCCCATGAATTCCAGTGCTATGCTGAATAAAAATGATGATCATTTTTGTCTTAAAGGATGTGGCATGTGAAAACACCTTTGAATGAATGCAATGCTGTTTATTGTATCATGAGTTGGAAAACATTATGATTATATTACTTTTATTTTAAAATAAGAGGGGTTTTCCCTTTAGAGTCAATCTTATTTTTATATCTCTTAGAATCTCTTACTTATGGAATTATTTAGTTTTGTTTTCAGTGTTTTATTTATTCTTTGAGAATTTCATGCAATATATTTTGACCATATTCTTTCCCCTCCCCCAACTCTTTCCAGATCCTTCCAACTTCCTTATACCTTCCCAACTTTGTTCTTTCTTTCTCTTAGAATGAAATGAAACACACACACACACACACACACACACACACACACACACAAAGTCAAATTTGTGTTGACCAATTATTCCTCAGCATGGGACCTGTCCCGAAGTCTAGTTAGTATATCCAATGTCATTCCATTGGCGAAAACTAGAGGTTTTTCCTCTCCCAGAAGCTATCAATTGAAAATAGCTTCTTGGGTAAGGACGGGACTTCATGCCCACTTCCCTTCCTCTATGCTGGGATTTCTTCTGGCTTGAGTTTGTGTGGGTTCATGCATGCTGTCAGTCTCTGTGAGTTCATCTGTGCATCTGCCCTGTTAGGTCAGGAAAACAATGTTTCCTGGAGTCATCCATCACCTCTTACCATCTTCCACCCAGATCTCTGAGCCTTGAGGGGAGGTATAACGGAGACATCCCATCACTCTCCGCATGCTATGCAGTTATGGGTCTCTGTTCATTACTGTCTACTGAAAGAAGAAACTTCTCTGGCAAGGGTTGAGCAATACAGTGATCCAAAGTTCTGATTGGAACTCCAGTGTTTTGAGACAGAGTTTTATCATATATTCCAGGAACTCAAAGATCCTCTTTCCTCAGTAATCCAATTGCTGTTACCACAGGCTTGCAACCACTATGCCATCAAATGAACATCTTCAGATATATATGACAATATATCCCATAACATATAATACTCCAGTTATTCAAAAATAAGAAAGTATGAGAAGCAAATTGGTTGTTGTATTCCTAAAGCATTTTGATGTTTAGAGCTCAATATCTCTGAATCACTCTTTAGCAAAGAGTCAATATTTGACTCCACAAAAGCAGAGAACTAAGCAGTAAAACTTCTCCGAAGCATTATAGACTAAAGAGCATTTACAATGGTCTGGATGCATTTCACCATGACATGACCTAGAAATTCAAGTTAAGTACCTTTAATTTCAAAAGAAAGTTTACACAATTCAAGGTCTTTTTTTTTGTAAACAAGCCTTTTTCATCTAAAAACCATAAAATGGAATGGACCATCTTTGTAACTCTCCAACCTCAATGTGCCAATAAATGGCCCCTTAGGTGCCCCTGTATATTGTTACAAAACCTACATCCTTTTCACCTCCTTTATAATCCCCTTTTATGGCTATTAATTTTTAATTCTAGAGACATAGTCACTAGACATAGTCACTATTTCTTATTCTCTGGTGGGAGATAAATGTGATTTAGATGCTGTTTTATGTATGCTTAGGGCTGATGGCTCTGATTGTGTCTATTCCCCAAGAGAAAAATTGCCAGTTCCCACAACCCTTTCTTTGCTGGCCATAAAGCAAATATTAAACAATGGCAATAAGCTATGAACCTCCTAGAGTGCTCCAATTTTTAATTAAATGATTGCTGATAAAATATGACCCAATACAGTTTGTATAGAGAACTCACATGATGAACCCTTGTGTTGACCACAGGTACTGTTTAGCCCCCAGAGACCTAGTACACAAACAGAATCCCAGCTCTTATTTCTTGAGCCATCTTACAACATGTAGACTTCTGGTATGTGAGCACAGTGGCTTCCAAGTTGAATTCCCTGTAAACTGAATTTAGGATTCTCAAGTAGAGCTGATTATTGATTCTTAAATAAAACAAACCCCGTACACTTAATACGACAAACTATTACACTTAATAGTTTGTGTTAACAGCCATCTGATGTCATTTGTCAAGCAAAGAAATGATAAGCTTTTAAAGACTTCAGCTCTTCTAGTATGTCTAATAATGAACCTACAGAGAAAAACAGCTAGTCTTTTGCTTTTCTAATTTATTTTTAAGATAATCTTTTCTCATTTTACATACCAATCCCAGTTCTCTCTCCTCTCGCTTCCCCTACCTTCCACCCACTCCACCCCCATCCATTCCTCAGAGAAGATAAGGCTTCCTGTAGGGAGTCAACAAAGTCTGGTGCATCAAGTTGAGGCAGGACCAACGTCCTCCCCCTATATCTAGAGTGAGCAAAGTATCCCTCCAAAGAGAATTAGCTCCAAAAAGTCAATTCAAGCACTAGGGATAAATTCTGGTCTCACTACCAGTGGTCCTACAGACTACCCCAGCTACACATCTGTCACCCACATTCAGGGGGCCTAGTCTGGGCCTATGCAGGTTCCCCTGCTGTTAGTCCAGAGTCAGTGAGCTCCCACTAGTTCAGGTAAACTGTTTCTGTTTCTGTGGGTTTCCCCATCATGGCCTTGGCCTATTTGCTTATATTATCTCTTCTCCGTCTCTTCAACTGGATTCTGGGAGTTCTGACCAGTGCTAGCTGTGGATCTCTGCATATGCTTCTATCAGTTGATGAATGAAGTTTCTATGATAACAATGAAGATATTCATCAATCTAATTACAGGGGTAGGCTAGTTCAGGCACCCTCTCCACTGTTGCTTAGGGTCTTAGCTGTAGTTACCCTTGTGTATTCCTGGGAATTTCCCTAGTGCCAGGTATCTTGTTAGCCCCATATGGCTCTCTCAGTCAAGATATTTCTTCTCTTGTTTTACCTCTCTGTCCTTCCCCCATCTCAACCATCCCATTCCCTCATGTTCTCCTCCTCTCTTCCCTTCTCTCTTCTCCCTCCCCTTCCACTCTGTGCCCCCCAGACACACTCTCCCAACTTTCTCAGGATATCTTGTCTATTTCCCCTTTCCAAGGGGATTCATGTATGTCTCTCTTAGGGTTCTGGTGTAGGAGGTTCTTCTGTATTTGTGTTGCTTTCATTGGTGAATAAAGAGATTGACTTGGCCTTTAGATAGGGCAGCCCTTAGGTGGGTGGAGTAGACAAAACAGAATGCTGGGAAGAAGGGCAGTGTGGCAGATGCCATGAAGCTCCTGCCTGGGACTGACACTGGTTAGAATCTTTCCCGGTAAGCCATGACCTTGTGGTGCTACACAGATTACTAGATATGGGTTAAAGCAAGATGTGAGAGTTAGCCAGTAAGAGGCTAGAGATAATTGGCCAGGCAGTAATTTAATTAATTTGGTGTGGTTATTTTGGGGGGTTAAGCTAGCCAGGCGGCGGGACACGCCCTGCTCCATCTTACTACAGGTTCTACTTGTTACCTAGCTTCTTCTACCTATATAGTTATAGGATAATTGTAGGCTGGTTATCCTTCACTTTATGCCTAATATCTACTTATGAATGAGTACATATCATGTTTGTCTTTCTGGGTATGGGTTATCTCACTCAGGATGGTTTTTTTTTTTCTAGTTTCATCCATCTGCCTGCAAATTTCAAGATGCCATTGTTTTTCACCACTCAGTAGTACTCTATTGTGTAAATGTACCACATTTTCTTTATCTGTTCTTCGGTTGAGGGTTATCTAGGTTGTTTCCAGGTGATGGTTATTACGAATCATGCTGCTATGAACAGAGTTGAGAAAATGTCCTTGTGGTATGAGTGTGCATCATCAAGAGTAATATTTCTGAGTCTTGAGGTAGGTTGATGCCCAATTTTTTGAGAAATCACCATACTGATTTCCAAAGTGACTGTACAAGTTTGCACTCCCACCAACAATGGAAGAGTGTTCTCCTTACTCCAAATATTCTTCAGCATTCTTCACAGAGCTCAAAAGAACAATACTCATCTTCATATGGGAAAAAACTAAAAACAATAAAACAGGATAGCCCAAACTATCCTGTACAATAAAGAAACTTTCAGAGGCATCACCATCCTTGACATAAAGCCCTATTATAGAGCAACAGTAATGAAAACAGCTTGGTATTAGCATAAAAATAGACAGGTAGACCAATGGAATTGAATCAAAGACCCCGATATTAATCCACATACCTATGAACACTTGATTTTTGACAAAAGCTAAAATTATACAATATAAAAAAGAAAGTATCTTCAACAAATGGTGCTGGCATAATTGGATGTCAACATGTAGAAGAATACAAATAGATCCATATCTATCCCGGTACACAAAACTCAAGTTCCAAAATGATCCAAGAGTTCAACATTAATCCAGTCACACTGAACCTCATAGAAGAGAAAGTAGCCTTGAATGCAT
>JAQHUG010000105.1:3264212-3277795 GCA_028555095.1 Dicrostonyx torquatus | reverse complement strand
TAAGACATTCAATGTTTAATATTGTATTATATCACAAAACTCTTTGTTTTTGAAACAAAGACTGGCCATCATCTCTGAAGGCCCACCATTGCAAGTCAGTTGCTCTTAAATGGCTAATAGAGACTAGTAATAAAATAAAATAAATAAATAAGAAAGGAAAATGGAATGTTAAGAGGATGAGTACAACATGGAACCAATCCCATCACATCTATCAACTGTTTAATCATTTATCACTTCTGTGAATTGTTGCTCAGGTTCTAAAGCTTTCCAGAACCTAACATAGCATTTGGGGTTTTGTTAATTCTCTCCCAAGGAACTTTCAGCTCACAGACCTGCTCATAGGTATTACCTTTATCTCACCTGCCTCTGGCTTGCTTTAACATTTCACAAACCTTAGTTACATTCCAATCTAAATTGTTCAGAACCTCCAAAGTCTCTCCTACTTCATAAAAATCATGTCCCACCATGGAGCTCAGCAAAAGCCACTAAATCCAGTCCTTATATTTCTACTGGGTTAGCCTCTTCCTTAATTACCCTATCTGGTCCAAAGAACTGGGCATCAAACATAGCCTCTATCATGTCCAGTTTGGCCAATAACTCCTGACCTTCCTCTGTTGCCTTCTAGTCCCTGACATTCACAAAGGTGCCAGACAGTGGTTACCAAGTGTCCCTAATGACTCATGTGAACCAGTACACCAGAGACCAATTTCCTTTATATCATCTCAGGTTATGCAGCCTTTTTCTCATGAGAAATGGATCATTTTGCTCAGTTTTTCTACTTTCTTCCCACTTACCCCTATTACTTAGAGCCTCACAAGCCAGGATATCTCTTTCATTACTTGTGTAAAAGTCTTTCCCAATTCAAGCTGCTGAAGGACAGACCATTGCCTGATTACCAAGTTTTCCTGCATCGCTGTTATTGAGGCCCCATTTGTCTGGTGAATCACAGATATTTCTCTTTTTCCCTACTAAAGGTTGGGAATGAGGACTATCTTCTGTCACTTCTACCATGATCTCATCTTCCTCCTTACTTCTGTCCACAGGTTCCAAGTTTTTGGATGCCAGGAGGAGTGTTTTAGCACAGATATAATTTGTACTCTCTTTATTTGAATCCTGCCAGGATAAGAACTGGCTAGGCCAGTCCCTTCATCTCCTTCTCCCTTTCCCTATTTTCACTGTGAAATCAGATGCTAAAGCAGTAGGTAACACCTTCATGTCCTTTTCCTATAGTAATTCCTCCCTTGTGTGGGTAAGTTCTTTCTAGGAAGATAACTGAGTCTCAGCTGTGTATCCTATCGTCCACAACAAAGGCCACACACAAGTGATACGCTAGCCACCCAGTCTCATACCTGCCACTTTCAGGAATTTCCATATATTCTCTAGTCCATCAGGGATTTGGTTCTATTCCACACTGGGTGGTAGACCTCACTCACTAAGGTGGCATGCTGTGCTATGAGAAAGGTGCCTAGCCTGTGATTTACTGTGAGAATACTCCACTCTCAGATGGTCTGGCCCTGGTCACACATCTTAGCACCCCTTACAAGGAGCATGAAATCAACACTATAGCAAGAAGGCACACCATTCCATACCCATATGGGGAAACACAGCCATCTTGGGACTGCTTCCTGAACCCTCCACCCTCACATGAATCAACCTCATTTGCATAAATCAGCACCCACTGTAGGGACCATGCAAGTATTACTCCCCAGTCTCCTCAGTCTCCTCAGTTCCTGTTCAGGTACCAACTACTTGACTTTTTTCAGGGGCAGGTGAATGTCTATTCACCCCATATAGGATACCAACAACAAAGCAAAGAAATGATTCTACCCAAGTATAACTTAGTGAATCAGTGAATTTTATTGGGGGCTATCCACAGGTGAAGCATGACTGAGAGATTAGTTACATGAGCATGCATGACTCAAAGGCAAACACACCATCATTTTAGTTATTTTTCTATTGCTGTGCCAAGACACCATGACTAAGACAGCTCATAAAAGAAATAGTTAACTGAGCTTCTAAGTTCAGAGGTGAGTCCTTGACCATCATGGCAGGAAGCATGACAGCAGGAGGGCAGGCATGGTGCTGGAGCAGTAGCTGAGAGCTTAAATGTTGAGAAAACAGCCTTAAGGCTGAGAGAGATTGGGGGGCACTAATTCAGATGGCATTGGCTTTTGAAACCTCAAAATCCATCCCCAGTGACATACCTTGTCCAGCAAGATCATACCTTTTAATCCTTCCCAAACAGTTCCATTAACCGGGGACCAAGAATTTTACTATAAGAAACTATGAGAGTCATTCAAACCACCACACAGCACCAAAAACTCACGCCAATAAGAGTGACAACTTACCTATATAACCTCTTCTGACAGTTCACAGGCTCAAGGCCTGAGAACAAAAGAGCATCAAAGAGCAGATGTTTGATAAACAAAATCCCTGGTTGAACAAAACTGACAGCCAGAGCTCTAAGGCATGGAAACAGCACATGTAGCCAAGACCATTGTGGCGACTGGGAACAAACAGAAACTTCCTTACCAATTTCCCTGTCTCTGCACAAAGATGTGTAGATCTGACTGTGAACTTTTGACAACTTATTTGTCAGGCTCGCAGTTCTTCCTCTCCCCCACAAGATTTAACAGCTCTTTTGGCCCTATTTTTCTTGCCTTATTTACTGCATTCAGTCAATTAGAACCCAACTGACTGACACCTTATACATTTGGACACGCTGTGGTTTTAGAAACAGAAGTACCAAGAACTTGAAGGAAGAGAAGACAAAGAAGCTCCTGGGGACCCTGACTGCAGATGATGCTTCTCTTCCCAGAGGATGAAACCAGAAGATTAAAGACCACCTCAGGAGTTGCTGATGATGGCTCCTCAGAGCCTTCCACACTCTTGAGGCTTCTGCCTTGGGCCACTTAGGCCAACCCTCTGAACTCCATTTATGACTGCAAGCAAGGGAAATCCCCTCAGCAGTTGGGGTTACTCCAAGTTTTTCAGGCTTATGTATCAGCAGGAAAGTCCAGCCTCTGATGGACTGAACCTCAAACCGCCATACAAAGATGTATTTATTATTACAGAGTTGCTTTTCCAGTAAACTATTTTTTCATACCAAGATCTCTAATCTAATCTTTATGTCTCTCTAAAGAAAGGTGTCATGCCCTGGCTTTTGTCCTTATTCCGTACATTTGCAGTACCCAATAATCTAAGACCTCCAGGTATACCAGAAGCATCCTGTGACCAAAGTCATGGAAAGGTTGTAACGCCCCCCTCAGAAAAACAATTCTCCGAGTCATGGGAAACAATCTCTGTTTTCCACAATGATTCTTCAAGGTCAAAGTACTTCTGGGAAACAGCTATTCTTTTTACTGTTTACTCTAGCTACAGTGACTCTGCTAGATTCCTACAACACTCAGCTATTTGAGGCTTTCAGAACTGTAGCTTCAGGTTTTGAGACGATCGTCTCAAGGTCTACAAAATCTCAAACGCTTCCCAGAGCTGTAACAATTCTCAGAGCTGTAATTGCCATCTGAGGCTTTCCTCTGCTACCAAGAGTTCAAACCCTTTTCATTTAAATCCTACTTGACAATCTATTGTTTTAGTAAGTGGAAAGTTTGAACTTTTTCCATTTTACAACTGGATCTGAGTTTCTATTAGCACATAGGCAGAGATGAGGGAGATAGCTCATAGTAGGCCTGAGCCAGTCCTCATAGTACCTCAAGACAGTGACCAAAGAGGACAGTTCCTGTAATCTCCCTAAAACATACCCTGCCTTGCCCAAGTATGCCCCAAAATGGTAAAACTATAACCACAGGTAATTAAAACTGTACTAATGTAACTACAGCTTGCTTAACCAATTGTGTTTGAGATGACATAACTGTTCCTAGAATTTCCCTAACTGAGCTTACAAGGGGCCTGAATGTTCTTTTTGGGGTCGCCACTCTGTGCAAATGGTGACCCCATGTGCTGGAATAAAAGTTCTTTGTCTTTACATACTATTTGAGTCTGGAGGCCTCCTTCAGTGATTCTCAAACCTTTATATAAACTTGTTGGTACTGAACTGACAACAAACTACCCCACCCACCACGAAGTCTTCTCGGTCTGCCCACTTTGTTCCTGAAAGAGGGTGGGAAAAGAACTTGATCGAAGACAAAAGATGATCTCTACAAATCACTCCAATAAGAGACTCTCTCTTTAGAAGGGAATGTTTCAATTTAACAGAAATAGTTCTGTAACAGGGGCATTAAAATTTTCCTAACATCTACCATAGAGCCTGTTAGTTCATGCCTTAGTTATTTTTCTACTGCTATGCTGAGATAACTTGACCAAGGAAGCTTATGGAAGAGTTTGTTAGGGTTTACAGTTTCAGAGGGTGAGTCATGACCATCACAACAGGGAGCATGGTAGAAGGAAGGCAGACATAGCACTGGAGCAGTAGCTGAGAACTCACATCTGATCCACAAGCAGGAGTCAGGTAGAGCTAACTGAGAATGGCATGGCCTTTTATAACCCCAGTGACACCTCCTCCAACCAACAGTGCCTCCTAATCCTTCCCAAACAATTCCACCAACTGGGAACCAAGTATTCAAATATATGAGCCCACAAAGAATTAAGCATTCAGTATTCCCTGATTTGCCTTCTGGTTACTATCCTGTGTTTCTGTGTTTCTTTCTTATCTCTGTTCCTCCTACCTAACATTTCTGATCCTCACGTCTGTACTCTGGAACATACAAACCTGCTGTGGCTAGGATCGTGACAAAAGTCACCCCAAAAAGGTGGTTCCTGACATATGTCAGCCCAACATGGCACTTGTGACATTCTGTCATTAATAATTTCCTTTCTGTTTTCTACCTTTTGCTTGTTTGTTTTATGATAGTTATTTCCATTTCCTTCATGAGTCATAAGAAACTATTCTTGGTCCTTTGTTTCAAGTTCTTGAATCAAATATAGAGCCAATTGCTAGGATTAGTTACTGTGAACAAGCCAAGTTAAGTAATAAGTTCAATAAGTTCTACCCTTTTGAGTAAAAAGGATAATGGTTATGAGTGAGTAAATGAGGATTGGTCTAAATATTGTATTTGGAGGGCCAGGTGTTCAAGGCAGAAAGATACCAGTAATATGAAGCAACCAGGGACAATGGAGTGGTCTTTTCTCAAGGAAAATGCCTCCTGCGGTTCCCACAAGACCTTCCAAATCTCTGACACATCCCTCACCTCCCATCATGATGACTGACGTGCAGCCTCCGGCTTGCCTGATAATGCTCTCAGCTGCTCTGCCTCCTCACCTTCCTAATGATTCTCCTAGCAAGAAGAAATATGATTGACTTTCATTCATTTTGAGTCCAGAGCTCACAGAAGTAGCATGTATTTCTAGCCAAGGTAGGCTTCCCACCATATGGATGTTAATTACAGACTCATGTTAGCTGATTGATTTAAAGTGAGGGCAATTGAATACATCCATGGTTTTCTGCCGGTCCTAGGCAATGCCTTTTAATTGCCTGCATAAGTGTGTTTAATGGCCTCTTTAATGCAGAAAATGAAGCTTTAAAGTAGATCATTTGGGAAATTAGAGATTTAAAGATTGAGGTGGAAATTATGATTGAGCTCAACAGTGATTAAGAACCTGGCTTTCTGAATAGTATTAAAATAGAACAATTAAAATAATCTGTATATTAAATTATATATCTATTGCATGTATCATTGAGTTAGGGGTCTAGTAAAACAAATAAATAAATTCAGTTAAATAGTGTTTATTTACAACTGTGTCCAAACATTTTTTCAAATTCATAGGATGAAATCTTTCAATAAAATTCCCAAGGGAGAAAACATTGAGGTTAAGGTATATTAAAATAACTATGACAGCATATTTTATCGATAATGTTCCTTTATGAATCATTAAGTAGAACAGTGCCTCAGAAGTCCCGTGGCTCTGTCTTGCTCCAACAGTGTTTGGACAGAACAGATCCAAGGACTCCCTCTTTGTTAGCCTCCAGCCGTCTTCCAGTCTCCCCAGCTACAGTCTCTGGGACCATCTTCTCACCACCGTCAGCTCCAATGATCAGTCACACTGTCCCTTTGTGGTTAGTACCATATTGAGGATCAGCTGTGACCTGCCAGATTCATCAGAACTATTCCACCGAAAATGGAGACTGCCGTGGACTCTGCCTGGTCACCTTGGACCTGTGGGCCTCCCCGGGCTACTATTTTGATCAGGAGGATGTGACTCAGCTACTATTTTGATGGGGATGATGTGGCTCTGGTGGGTGTAGACGACTTCCGCAAATTGGCCAAGGAGAGGTGTGAGGTCTCAAGTTGCAGACAGATGGCAGGGTCACACACTCTTCCAGAATGTGCAGACAGATGGCAGGGTCATGCTCTCTTCCAGGATGTGCAGAGGCCATCTCAGGATGAATGGGGTAAGACCCAGGAGGCCAGGAGGCCAGGGAAGCTGCCTTGGCCCTGGAGAAGAACTAACTTGAACCAGGCCCCCTTGGGTCTTCATTCCCTGGGTTCTGCGGGCACAGGGCATCATCTCTGTGACTTCCTGGAAAACCACTTCCTGAATGAGGAGGTAAAGCTCATCAAGAAGACCGGCGACCATCTGACAACCTCCGTAGGCTGGCTGGGCCACAGCCAGTGCAGACTGGCCTACCCTAACCGTCTCTGGGCACAGAGCATCTCTTTGAGTGGCTCACTCTCAAGCATGTCTAGGAGGCTTCGCCTTCCAAGGGGCTCCCTCCTCTGCTCTGCACCAGCCAGCCTCAGGACCTCCACCTCTCAAGCCACTAGGCAGCTTTGTAACCACCCTAGAGACCCTCCCAAGTCTTGGGCCAAGTAAAGTTAAAGCTTTTAATAAATAAATAAATAAATAAATAAATATTTTTTTTAAAAAAATCATTAAGCACACCTAAAAATGTATTTACATTAAAAAAAAAGAGGGAGGTGATGGCACGGTGAGGAAAAGCACTTGCTGTGTCTGACAACCCGGGTTTGATCCTTGGAACCCATGTAAAGGTAGAAATAGAGAGCTACCTCCACAAGGTTGTCCTCTGATCTACATGTGCATGCACGTGTGCGGGGGTGAGCGCACGCGCGCGTGCACACACACACACACACACACACACAAAATGGTGCATGTCAGTCTCTGCTGGGAGCCACCTTTTGGGGTGACGTCTACCGCAATCCTTGCTGCAGAAGGTTTGTATGTTCCAGCATAGACGTATAAGGATTCCAAATGTTAGAGAGAAAGAACAAAGATAAGAAAGAAATACAGAAATGTAGGATCGTATTGGGAGGGCAACTCAGTGCATCCTGCATACTAAGTTTTGTGTTCTGAGTTCACCCATGTTTAAT
This sequence comes from Dicrostonyx torquatus, assembly GCA_028555095.1. NCBI lineage: Eukaryota > Metazoa > Chordata > Mammalia > Rodentia > Cricetidae > Dicrostonyx > Dicrostonyx torquatus. The sequence goes on along the minus strand of JAQHUG010000105.1, from coordinate 3,270,449 downwards.
TTTCTATACAGTTATTATACCCAATACAAAAGGGGGAGGGGGAAGAAGGCAAAAATACTGCTTTAACATGATACAAAGGACAACCAGAACAGAATAGTTACTTGTTTCAATACTTGAGATATCAAGCCATTAATTCCTGAAAAAAAATTTGATATTTGGATAGTGAACACACCCTAGACCAAGTATCCTGCAGGCTGCCACTCCCTAAGTCAAACCTCCTATTTCAAAAGAAGGAGCAGAAGTATGCTTCAATTCTCTGACCTTTGGGCCATCTTAATGTTCAAAATACCAGGTAACCACACCCTAGGTCAGGATACCTTGCTTTGTAGTCACACCTGTTGTTGACAACTTTGAAAAAGTAAAAATAAGCTCAGACTCTCTGACCTTCAGACAAGGTAGAATAGTCTCATATTTTTGGGTCTCCACAAACCACACAGATAAGTCATATACCCACACAATAATAATTAAAATTTAAAAGAAGTACATGCTCATTAAGGGTTCAAGGATTGCTGACTTTAGAGTTAATTGTTATTGCCTCTGACTGACATCAAGAAAGTGAAAGCATTCATTGAGAGCAGGTCTTTTATTGGTATCCTCAGATTCCAAACAACTTCTGGCATACAGTGACAGGTTGCAATAAATATGTATTGAATGGATAAGTGGAAGGAAGGTGGAATTACCATATAAGCATCAAAAGCCTTTGAAGTGGCTCTCTGGAATGTGCCCAGCCTACAGCTTGTGGACCATATGAGGCCCAAAACAGCTATGAATGTAGCTCAACACAAAATCATAAACTTAACATTTTTTGGAGGTTTTCTGTTTGCTTGTATAACTCAACTGTGTGATTCTTGAACATAAATTTCATAGATGACAATGTCATAACGACATGTCAAACAGTTGAACATGCTTGATCATGGGGATGAGTTGTGAAAACTTGAAGAGGCTAGCAGAACAAGCGATTGAAAGCCAAAATATAAGGACTGGGATGAGCATTCGGCAGGTATCTGTTTATGGTGGAGTCTTGTTATGTAGCTCAAGCTGACCTGGAACCCATACTGCTCCAGAGCTGATGTCCCAAACACTAGGATTATAGGACTGTGCCATCAAGCCCTGCTGAAGGCTGTCATCATTGCCTTCTTCCTCCTTCTCCTCCTCTTCTTTAAAATTTGTTTATCTTGCTGGGCGGTGGTGGCAAACCCAGTAGTTGGGAGGTAGAGGCAGGCTGATCTGATTTCGAGGCCAGAATGGTCTACAGAGGGAGGTCCGTCCAGGATAGCCAAGGTTACACAGAGAAACCCTTTCTTGGAAAACAAAACAAAACAAACTGAAAAAAAAAAGGGAAAAAACCCCCAAGATTTACTAGTTTCATGTATGTGTGTTGTAATGGTCTGTCCTGTCCCTTTAAGAGACAACCACCCAAGCCTCATCCATATCCACCTCCACCACCTAGGCAGGCCAATCTTCCTTTAGGCAAATCTTCCTTCTGCTTCCAGTCTGAGCTTCTTTCCTTTCCATAATCTCTCTCCCATCTCTCCCAAAGAGGTGACTGCTGCCGCAGCTCTTCTCCTCCCCCACCCCTCTTTTCCTCAATTTCTCTCTCTCTCTCTCTCTCTCTCTCTCTCTCTCTCTCTCTCTTTCTCTCTCTCTCTGTTTCTTTCCTTATCCCCCTTCTCTCTCCCTCTCCCATTCCCTTCCATAACCCACTAAATAAATATCCAACCTCACTCTGCATGGTGTGCCTATCCATCTCAATCACTCACCCCATGCAGCTCCCTGCCTCAGACCCACAGGACCCTCATGGCCTGGGGCTCCCTGCCTGGGACTGGCTGCCTTTGTGGCTGGCCGTGGTCTTGGTACCCACTGCCCACTCCTGCCCCTCAGGGACTTGCAGGGTTTCTGCTGCTGTGTCTGTTGGGGAACCGCAGTTTTATTTTTACCTTAACATGGCAGCGGGGCTAGTCTGTATGTACATGCTGAGGCTAGAGGCATTGGATCCCCTGTAGTTGGAGTTACAAGCTATTGTTAGCTACCCAATATGGGTTTTGGGAACTGAACTTGGATCCTTTGAAAGAGCAGTACCTGAATAATCTCTCCATTACCACTACTTTACAAAAAAATGCTTACATTAATTCAGTTCGATCAATCGTTTTTCCTTTCTTTTTTTTCTTTTTTCTTTTTTCTTTTTCCATAACAGGGTTTCTCTGTGTAGCTCCACTATCCTGGAGCTTTTTCTCTGTAGACCAGGCTGGTCTCGAACTCACAGAGATCCACCTGCCTCTGCCTTCCGAATGCTGGGATTAAAGGCATTTATCACTACTGCTTGGCAGTTTAAGTCATCTTTAATCTAGAACTTTCTTTTATTTTTAAGGCCCTAATACTTAGCCCTTAGGACTCTTATACACTGAATCAGGTTTCTGCCCACTCTATAAGTTACCTCCCTGTAGATCTCAGCCTTGTCTCCTGTACACATCTGTAGGAACCAAGCTCCTCCCAACATCCTGCCCATTTATACTTTAACAAAATCAGTAATGTATGATCCCTGCAATCTTGCAGAATGCCAAACTGTGGACACACATCTTAAAATTTTAATAAAATATATACTGTATCTTGAGCGTATTGTTCCAGTTACCCCCATTCCTACTCCCACATTCTTCCCCACTTCTGTTAGTACTTTTCCTTCCCCAGACAGTTTCACTTCTATTTCAAGTCATTTGTGATCATGTGATCAAGACTGTATTCATCTACGTAAAATCCAGGAATGCCAAGGAACATATAAGGTAATTGCTTGAGACTGTCTTAATTTGCCAAATATGATCACCTCCAACAGTATTTATTTTCCTGAAAACAACAAAAATTTATTTTTCTTTATGGCTAAAAAGAGTCTAGTGTGTATATAAGGCACATTTTCTTCATTCATTCCTGTTTCTGGACACTTAGGTTGTCCCAAAACTTAGCTATTGAAAGTAATGCCGCAGTAAATGCTGATATGCTTAAGGAAGCAGGAAAAGGCACCTTGGCTTGAGTGCTGCCATTTTGACTTCAGACTCCATTTTACTTGGAGGGTAAATTAAGTCCAGGTTCCCAAGCCATAGAGGAGCTGAGAACTATCCAATGGCTGACCCGCCTTCTCCCTAAACCAGGAGATAGTCATTACACATCTTAAGCTCTCTAGAAGCATCATGGCTGTTCCTAACCACAGAAAGAACCGAAGAATCTGATTAGTTGCGCTGAAAAGCTTGTGTTGTATGTAGGCTGACAATGATGGAACACATAAGGAAAGTTTGTAATCTTTGGTTTTTGATGGCTAAAAATTATAACTGTAAGTTGGCAACAAATGTTTGTGATTTTTGTGCTTATAAACCCGCTTCTGTCCCTGCTCAGGGCTGTCAGGAGAAACAAGGCTCCCCAGTCCCTGTCCTGCAGCCCTGATAGATCAGTGACCGCTTCTGTGGTGTGTTATTAAAATCTTTGGAACCTATTTCTCCTTCCTCATGGTGTATAACAGGTGAGGTGTATCAATTCAAGTATCTCAGTGAAGCACTGACTTGGAGGCTTGTTTGTTTGTTTGTTTTTCAAGATAGGGGTTTCTCTGTGAAGCCTTGGCCAGCCTGGAACTCACTCTATATACCAGGCTGGCCTCAAACTCAGAGATCCACCTGCCTCTGCCTCCTGAGTGCTGGGATTAAAGGCGTGCACCATCACTGCCCGGTTTATGTGTAAGTATCCAGGGATGGAAGATTTACTTTTAGGTTTTGGGAAACTGCCACACTGACTTCCATAGAGGATGGGGTGTTTACAAATAGTTACTATCTGTCTACATCCTTGCTGGCTTTTGTTATTTTTCTTTTTTAAATTTGTACTTCTTTTTCACTATGTGTATGTGTGTGTCTGCATGTTAGTGTGTCTTGTGCCTGTGAGTGCCCATAATGGTCAGAAGAGGGCATCAGATCCCCTGGAGCTGGAGTTACAGGCAGTTGTGAGCTCCCTGGGTGCTAGGAATCAAACTATTTAGTACTTAGTCCTTTGCAAGCACTCTTAACAGATAAGTCATTGCTCTAGCTCCTGCTTTCATTTTCTCGGTGACTGCCATTGTAACTGGTGCAAGAAGGAAGCTCAATGAATACAGTTTTTTGAGACGATGTCTCACATATGTCACCTTGGCCTTAATCTCTGATCCTGCTGCCTCCACCTCTCCAGTGCTGGGATCACACCAGCATGAGATGCTAAGTGTTGAGTCCTGGGCTTAGTGCATGCCAGACAAGCAATCTACCAAATGAGCTGCCTGCCTCATTCTTAATGTCATTTTGATCTGCATTTCTGAATGCTAGTAAAGTTGATCATTTTTTTCATTTGTTTATTGGTCATTTGCATTTCCTCTTTTCAGATTCATTTGAGGTTTGTTTTATTGGTTTATTTATTGTGTTGTTAATCTCTTTTTTTTTGGTGTTTGAATTCTCTGTATATTCTAGATATCAGTCCTTTGTCGATTTGGTTATAATTGGCAACATGATACATTCTAGAATCATGTCATAAGAGAATATCAGTGAGGGATTGTCTAGATCAGGTTGGCCTGTAGGCATACCTGTGAGGGATTGTCTTTATGCTAACTAATAAAGGAAGACCTAACCTAAACGTGGATGGCATCATCCCTGGATTCAGGTCTTGCCTTATGTCATATTGAGTTGTAGAAAGCGCATACACATCCATTTCTCTCTGACTGTGGCTATGACTATAGATATTTTAAATTCCCTTATATGACAGACTGCAACCTGGTATTGTGAGCTAAACCAAACCCTTTCTCCCATACTCTTTGTTGGGTTATTTCATCTTAGCAACAGAAAATAAATGAAGACAGATGTACAGCTAGCCAAAATTATCTCCCATTTTGTAGGCTGTTTCTTCACCTATTGTTGCCTTTGCTGTACAGAAACTTTTTTTTTCATTTATTCTTCTCTCATTCTTCCGTTTGTCAATTGTCCTTATTTCCTGAGTGACTATTTTGTTTGTTTCTGTACTTTTTCCTCTAGCAGTTCAGAGTCCCAGGTCTTCCTTTAAGGCCTTTATCCACTTGGAGTTGATTTATGTATAGGGTGAGAGATAGGTATTTGTTTTCTTCCCCACAAGTGGATATCCAGGCTTTGACGCAAGAGGACATCTTCTGTTCAATGTGTATTTTTTGGCAACTCTGTCAAAAGTCAAATGGTATTTGCTGTATGGGTTTATATATATGTTTTCTATCCTATTATTTTTATTCATACATCTGCTTCTGTGTCAGTGTAATTCTGGTTTTATTACTCTGTGATATAACTGCAACATAACTTGAAATTAGAAATTATCCTTTTTCCTTGGGACTACTTTGACTTCCTGGGGTCTTTTAGCTGCCATATATTTAGCTTCTGATAGTTATTTTATTTATGTGAAAAATGGCATTGGGATTTTGATGGGAATTTTATTCAATCTGTACAATGCTTTTAGTAAGATAGTAATTTTTGCAATATTAATTCTTCCAAATAATGAGCATGGGAAGTTTGTCTTTCAGTATCTTCTTTAGTGTTTTCAATGTGGTGGTATTTCACTTCCTTGGTTAGGTTTATTAAAAGGAGTGTGTGTGTATGTGTGTGTGTGTGTGTGTTGCGTGTGGGTGCCTGTGGGGTGCTTGCCTATGTATGCACATGTGGAAGCTTCTATCACACTTCTGGAAAGATGAGATCTTTTACTAAACATGGAGTTTGTCATTTTGGGTAGACTGACTGGTCAGTGAGCCACCAGAAACCACTAGTCTCTGCCCTCCTAAGCACTGGAATTACATACATGTCCTAACACACTGGGTTTTTTAGCTGGGTCCCAGGGATCTGAAGTCAGGTCCTCACTTGACCCACTGAACTATTTCCCATCCCTTCCTTGTTTATTTGTAAGCATTCTGGCGTAGTGCCAGGTTGCTGAGTGTTTATCAGTTCCAAGAGTTTGTTTTTTTAATGGAGTACTTTTATTTTCCTTTTTACTGCTTTCTCTTGTTTTACTGCTGTACTAAGACTTTAAGGACTCTGTTGGACTTAGTCTATTCTCTATTGTTGTGAAGAGACACCATGAAGGCAACTCTTATAAAAGAAAGCATTTATTGGAGTCTGGATCATCATGGTAGGGAACATGGCCACACAAGGAGGAAAGCATGGTGCTAGAGAAGTAGCTGAGAGCTTTGTATCCTGATCCACAGGCAGTACACACGAGAGAGAGAGA
>JAQHUG010000105.1:3238171-3257906 GCA_028555095.1 Dicrostonyx torquatus | reverse complement strand
TAAAAATAAAAAAGATGTTATAATGAAGCCCTTTTTTGAACGTATGCTAATACGTTCTATAATTTACACTATTTTTGATAGGCGTTTTTCTTACAAAGGCCAATCTTTTTAAGCTTCAAAATCTGAAAAACCTGGTGACTATGCACAAAATGTAGCAAGTTTTATGACAGGATTTGCCATACGAAGAGGATCAAGTTGAAAGTGCCTGAAATCCTCAGAGGATTAACGTCAACTCTCTCTAAGTGGCACATCTATCTTGTGAGCTCTGGCCTTTGGGACTAATTGTAAGTCCATGTGTGGAGCGGAGAATGCTCTCCTTAGAAAGGCACTCAGGGAAGGCCACGAGGTGTCTAGCCTCTCCCGTACTTCTTGGCAGGTCCTCTGCTGTCTTTTTTTTTTGTTTTGTTTTTTTGTTTTTGATTTTTTTCGAGACAGGGTTTCTCTGTGGCTTTGGAGCCTGTCCTGGAACTAGCTCTTGTAGACCAGGCTGGTCTCGAACTCACAGAGATCCGCCTGCCTCTGCCTCCCGAGTGCTGGGATTAAAGGCGTGCGCCACCACCGCCCGGCTTCCTCTGCTGTCTTTGGGCTGGTTCTCAAACGTGCTACTCTTTGAAACGATCGACTGCTTTCACATAAATGTCTTGACCGAAAAAAAAAGAACCAAGAGCAGTTGCACGTTAGGGAATTTCTCTCCCCACTTGACTCTCCTTCAGTCCGCTTTAGCACAGATTGGCAGCTGGGGAAGTAAGCGAAAGCACTCGAAAGACCAGTTAGCATCCTTGCCAGAAGCCGGGAGAACTGCAGGAGCAGCTTGAGGCGTCCCGGGACCGAGGATGGCAGAACCTCACAACCGATACCGGAATAAAGCGCCCTGGGAAACGGCCTCAGGAAACTCCCAGCAATGGCACACCGCACACCCTCCAGAGGATTGGTCCCCCGACGGTGGTTTTCTCTGACGAAAGGGCGTTCCCGTCGGTTAGCACCACGCCCCTCCACCCGGCGCGAGCTAAAGGCAGGTACTCCGGAGGCCATTCCGGGGCGGTCTCCAAAACCTCGCGGCACTCGACTGGTTTCCTGTTGCTAAGCGACGGGTAGGGGGCGGGGCCGGCGGGAGATGCGCGGCGTTCGGCCCGCGGGCCACCCGCGGCTGCGCAGCCGTCGTCCCTCCTTTCCTTCCTTCCTCCCTCCCTTTTCCCTCTCCCGGCCGCACCTCCAGCTCCGCGTCGGCCACGCCCCCACGCGCTTCTGCAGTGCGCACGCGCGGTGCGCGCGGCTACTTTCCCTCTGCGGGGCTCGCGGCGGGGTTGAGTGACCCGGCAGCCGTGGCGCCTCGACTGGAATCGGCCGTGAGCCGGTAAAGCCGAGCTGTCTCGAGGGAGGAGCAGCGCGGGGTCGTGCCGCGGTGCGGGCCGCGGCTGAGGAAAATGGTATTCGAGTCCTTGGTCGTGGACGTGTTGAACCGGTTCCTGGGCGACTATGTGGTGAACCTGGACGAGTCTCAGCTTTCTCTGGGCATTTGGAAAGGTAACAGAGGTCTCCGTCGCAGTGTCTCGGGAGATGGCGGCGCGGCTTCTCGTGGCTTCGGTCCTTGGCCAGCCAGGTGCCGCCACCTGCAGCTACCCGCCTCGCCCTTGAAGTTACGTAAAGCCGGGCGGCGGTTCTCGGGCGGGCTGCGCGAGCTTAACCCTCCCGTGCCGGTGGGGCCAGGCGCCGGTGACCTCTGGTCTCTGCCGGGCGAGGGAGCCATCCCTGTCAGTTTTCCCCTGGGCTGTAACGAAGGTTCCTCCGAGCCCACGGCGAGTCGCACGCCGCCTCGCACGTGAAGGCCGGGCGCTGTCCGCGAAGACGCCCTTGGTCCTTTCTCGACCTCACTTCGCGGTGCCTTTCTGGACTTGAGGGGTTGCTTAGTTGGGCTAGACTGGTAACGAGGGGAAGAGAAAAGGAAATCCTCTTCTGTGTTCGTTCAGGTTGCATCCTAGCCAGGTGGGAATGTGGGAGTTTGTGGTCCTGAGTAAAAGACTGAGTGAAAAAAGGAAAAAAAAAAAGAACGAAAAGAAAATGCAGGCAAACAGACGGTCAGAATCTAAGTGGGCGATCAGTATCTCGGCCAACTTGAAGAAGACAACGATGAGCACTAAGCAACCTACGTTGCTTAGTTCGGAAGCGCAGCAATGTTTGTACGTTTCCAGTGTCTTACATTTAGTGCTTCCATCTTTTTGTATTATGCTGTTGTTTATTTTTACGAAGCTACTAGTCATTTTTGAAATGCGTGTTCCAGATCAAAATTAGGGCTAATTCTTTGTGTAAATAGTGTGCGCATTCTCGGATATGTCTGTACTTCCAGCTTTCCAGAAATACTCGTTTATTTTACCAGAGCCCCAGTTTTGAAAGAATGTAAGAAGTTTAGTTTTATTAAACAAACAAACCATCTTGTAGTTAGTTGCCTTCCATCATGATCAAGTGGGCAAACATTGATGCATAAGTGCTAGCACAGCCCGCTGAGACCAGCTCTCGCAGACTGCTTAATCTGTGCTGCAAAGTGAGAATAACAAAACTGGCCTCTGTACCTCCGAAAGAAGCCTGGAGTGTTAGCACAGTGTTTGAGAGCACTGGCTGCCTTTCCTGATGACTTAGGTTCAAGTCCTAGTGTCCACGTGACTACTCACAACCATCTGTATTTCCGGAACCAGGGCTTTTGTCATCCTCTTCTGGCTCTTGGGGGCACTGTATGCAAGCATGTGGTGCACAAACCTTCACGCAAGTAAAAACACCCACACACATAAAATAAAAATAAAAGAAAAATTGAAAAAGAACAAGAAGAAAAACTACTTGAATTGTGGTTGGGTCTGTAGTGAAATGTTGCTCTATATTCAAGGTGCAGGTTTGTGTATGGAATTTCTGTATTTAAAGTTTACTTCGAGAAAAATCACCTTCATGCATATATATATATATATGTATGTATGTATGTATGTATATGTAACTGTTAAGAAGCATATATCCACCATTCCAATACTGGATACAAAAAGGTTTTACAAGCCTACAGCATTCCCTCTTCTATTTCTTTGTAATTGATCTCTCCTCAAGTGGCAACTACTGATGTTTTCTATGTTGCTTGTTCTAGAGTGTAATAAATGGAATCCTTTGCCTATGTAGCTCTTTTTTTTTTTTTGAGATAATATTTTACTGTTTATCCCTGACTGGCCTGGAACTCTCAGAGATCCTTTTTGAGGCCTGTGCCACCACACTTGGCTTCTGTGTAGCCATTTGAGCCAGGCTTCTTAACAGAGTGCAGAGAAGTCATCCCTGCACTGTGTATATCACCTCGTCCTGCCATTCCTGTTCTTCTGAGCGGTGTTCACTCCATGACTTAGAAACATAGCTTTGCCGTTTTTTGTAGTATTTCTATTTTGGCAGTTAAAGAAAAGCTGTATCAGGTTTTAGTGTGAACATAAATTATTTCATTGGAGTAAATACCTAACCATGGGGTTGTGAGTAGTAAATAAACTTGTAACTTTATGATGTGATATGATTTGGTTATGGTCTGATTGTATCTCCTAAAAGCTCTGTGTTGGAAGCTTAGTCCATATTCGGGTGATGATGTCTTTTAGAAGTAGGCCTAAGAGGAGGTTGTTACAGTGGCCCCTCACTGGCTTTCAGTTTCCTTTTGTGAGGTTAATCCACCACAGTGTTTTGTGTGTGTGTGTGTGTGTGTGTGTGTGTGTGTGTGTGTGTGTGTGTGTGTGAGAGAGAGAGTGTGAGTGTGAGTGTGTGGTCTTTACTATAGCTGTTACGCCTTTTGAATTTTCAGCATCCAAAACTGAGTCTAATGTATTGCTTTCTCTGTAAGAATCAGTCTCAAGTGTTTCACTGTTGTAGCCATCCCCTAGGAGTCCACCCTTCAAATTCAGCCACTACACCTTGACACTGGTTGCTGAAATGGGTATATTATTTTGCACTTTGACCAGTTTTGTATCAGGATTTAGTTGTACATTATTCTCATGAGCATTTCGTATTCTCGTTTTGAAAAAGTTATTTTTTTGGGGGGGTGGAGATATTTGCATGAGGTATGCCTGTGTTTAGGGGTGTTTGCATATGTGAACACTTAAGTGGTCCCCATTTGGTGTTACTATTTTGGAAGGATTAGGAGGTATATGGTCTTGGAGGAGGTGTGTCACTAGAGTGTGATTTTGATGTTTGAAAAGATCCCCAGTGCCTCTGCCTGGTGGTTGTGGATAAATATGTGAGTTCTGTTTTTTTTTTTTTTTTTTTTTTTGGTTTTTCGAGACAGGGTTTCTCTGTGGCTTTGGAGCCTGTCCTGGAACTAGCTCTTGTAGGCCAGGTTGGTCTCGAACTCACAGAGATCTGCCTGCCTCTGCCTTCTGAGTCCTGGGATTAAAGGAAGGTGTGCGCCACCACCACCCGGCAAATATGTGAGTTCTTAGATGTTCCCTTACTCTCCCATTATGGGAGAAACTATATGCCAAATAAAAATTTTGTTTTATTTTATTTTTATATTTTATAAACTTGTTCTGGGGAACCCTTAGATTGCCTTTGGAGGCTGCAATTACAGGTGGGCCTTGATGCCCACCCAGCATTTATGCAGCTTCTGGGGATCTGAATTCTGGCTCTCAAGTTTGTGTAGCAAGCATTTTTTACTTGCTAAGCCATCTTCATATCCTTTTAAAAAGATATCCCAGTAGATTTGTAGTATTAAAGCATCATGACTTTAATTTGCAGCTCCCTTGTAATGATGTTGGGTATATTTTCATGAATTTTTTTTCTATTTATTTTTGTCAATGAAATGGCCAGATCTTTTGTTTGTTCCTCTTTTCCTATTTGGATTTAATTTACGTATCATAAGATTATTTTGTAATTCTACAATTCAATGAGTATTTTTTAAAATGTAGCAGTTGTATAGCCATCACCACTAATTCTAAAACATTTAGCGCCCCCCTCCCCATCAAGAAAAAAATCCTCAAGCAGACATTCCCCATTCTTAATCCATGAGCACACTACCTCTGGTAGCCATTAGCTTTTCTGTCTTTACGAGTTTGCTGATTCTGGACATTCAGTTTAAATGCAGTCATATGGTACCTATCCTTTTGTTTCTGGCTTCCTCAATTTCAGATATTTTAGAGCTCTTTATATTAAAGAATGGAATGAATAGTATTCTGTTTCACCAGAACACATTTAGATTGTTTCCAACTTTTTGTTTATTATAGATAATACTACTATGAACATTCATATGAAAGTTTCCTAAAAGGTATGTTTCAAATGCCCATTACTAAGCTGGTGTGGTAATCTTAGCACTGGGGAGGCAAAGATGGATCCCTGAGTTCAAGGCCAGCCTGCTCTACAGATGGAGTTCTAGGACAGCCCAGGCTTCACAGAGCAATTTTGTCTCAAAAAAAAAAAAACCCAATAAATAAATAAATGAAATTTCCACTGGTAAATATATATAAGTGGAGTTTCTAGGTCATATGGTGATATAAGAAATCAGTTGTATTTTGATAAATGAAACTGAAAGCTTTAAAAATAGGTCTCCTGAGAATTTCAAAAGTAGCAACTCTAGCTAAATTTAGGCTTTAAAAAATTCATTGAAAATTTTGATAATGGAATGGTGTGGGACAATTCTGTCAATCATGTTTTAAATAAATGCTGATTGGCCAGGCAGGAAGTATAGGCGGGAAAACTAGACAGGAAGTAGAGGTGAGAACAGGAGATTTGGGAAGCAGGAAGCTTCCCTGGCATTCCTGCGCAGATCTCCAAGGAAGCAGCATGTGTCCCTGTCCCAGCTGAGAAAAGGTACCGGCCATGTGCCTGGCATGGATGGGAACAATGGGTTAATATAACTTATGGGAGCTAGTAAGAAGCCTGAGATAATGGGCCAATCAGTTAATAACCTAATGTAGACTCTCTGTGTGATTTTCTTTGGGGCTTGCTGGCTGTGGGGTACTGAGCAGGACAGAAACCCCAACAAGCCAGCCCTCGTGTTCAATGGAAATTAGATTGTGTATAAAAAATTTAAGATGATGGTGTGCTGGTTAGTTTTATGTCTGTTTGACACAAGGTAGTGTTATGTTAAAGGAGAGAACCTCAGTTAAGAAAATGTCACCATAAGATCCAGCTGATGGCATTTTCTTAAGTAGTGATTGATGAAGGAGGTCCAGCCCATTGTGGGTGGTGCTGCCCCTGGACTGGTGGTCCAGAGTTCTGTAAGAAGACTGAGCAAGCCATGGGGAAACAAGGCAGTAAGCAGCCCCCTCCCATAGCCTCTGCATCAGCTCCTGACTCCAGGTTTCTGCCTTGTGTGAGTTCCTGTCCTGATTTTCTTTGTTGATAAACAGTGATATTGAAGAATAAACCAAAACAAACAAGAACAAAACAAAACAAAACAAAAAAACCCTTTCCTTCTCAGCTTGCTTTTGGACATGGTGTTTCATCACAGCGATAGAAACCCTAAGACAGATGGGCTTAGTACTTTATGTTCTAATGTTGGAAGGGCCCATTAATGGTTATAAATGAGGTTTCTGTGTAATCCAGCTAATTTAACTATTATCATAATGCTACTAATTTGTGTTGAGACAGTACTAAGCATTTCTCTGATATTTGTTTCTGAAATGGTACCTTGGAGACCAGAACCTACCTTCTCACAGAAGCATTGTAATATAAGAAATGAGAAGTGTCCAAGCATTTATGACAGAGTAGGAAAGGAGTGACTTAATACAAGATCAACTACAGTAAGTAGACTGGGATAGAGCTCTCTGCTTTATATAAGGGGAAAAAGGAATTGGACTTCATTCTTAGACTGATTCTTGGCAGATTTTGATGTTGCTGTAATTTTTATATACTCATTTATATCTCTTCACCCTTCTCATATATCATTTAGTTAGAAATTGTTTTATTTCTTAGGCTTGTCTTATAGTCTTTGGAAATCTAGCATTTTACTTATTTCTGTCAAGATCTAGGCTGTGTTAGAATAAGCCTAGATGCTTGATAGAGTATACAGTTCTGAAACCCCCCTCAGCAATTATAATTGTTTTGAAGTCAGAGGCAGGCTGCTTGCCTCCCTCCCTTCCTTTTTTGCCTGCATGTATGTATGTGTACCATGTGCATGCCTAACACCCTGAGAAGTTAGAAGAGGAAAACATCTTTTGGAACTGGAGTTACAGACAATTGGAAGCCACCATGTGGTTTTGGGAACTGAACCTTGTTCCTGTCCAAGATCAACAATGTGGTCCTAACCTCTGAGCTAGGTCTCCAGCCCCCAAGTACTTGCATTTTAAAAGGACACTGTGCAGTAGGGTGACTTCTGTTTTGGAATTATTATTTATAATATAAAGGAACCAACAAATAATTCTCAGTTCTAATTCCTAAAATTTTATCACTGCATATATGTTCTAAGATGTTTTCATATAACTTTAAATTATAACTTAATACATGTTAATTAATTATATAAAAATGAGATTCACTGTGACATTTCTATACACTCATGCTTTCTCCCTCTCTCTCTCCTTGTGCATCCTCCCTTCTCCTTTGCTAATAGTTCCTCTATTATTCTTGGTCTTGTTTTTCAGTTTCTACCTATGAAAGAACAACATATGCCATGCTTTCCTCTCTGGTTCTTATCCTACATAAAGATGCTCTCCAGTTCCATTTTTTTTTTTTGCGAGTAACATGATTAAAAAATTTCATTCTTCATATATATTTATATCTGTTCCATATTTTTCTTTCTAATGCATCTGTTGATGGATATGTAGACTGATTCCATACTTGGATTTTTGTGAGTAGATTATTTAGGCCCTTCTCATATTCTGACTCCATTGCTTTGAATATACTTGTTGTATAGCTGGATCATATGTTAATTCTGTGTTTAGTATTTTTGAGAAATTAACATACTGCTTTCCTTAGAGGCTAATAGACATTCTTACTAGTAACATATAAAGATTCTTTTTTTTTCTCTTCACCAGCATGTACTTTTGTTTGCTTTGAAACAGAGTTTCATAAATAGCCAGGGCAGTAGTTTTTATTTTTTATTTTTATTTTTGTTTGAATAACAGCCATTCTGGTCAAATCCCAGTGTAATTTTGATTTGTATTTCACAACAGTTAAAGCCATTGAACACTTTTTTGTTGTATTATTTGCCCTCTCTTCTTCTTAAAAGAAGTGTTTATTCTAATTGTTTGCCCATTTTTGGACAGGATTACTTGTTCATTTGTATTCTTTCTTGTGTGTGTATGTGGGTGTATGCATGTGTATGGTTGCAGGTGGTGTACAGCTAGTTGTACTTGTACTTGCGTGCACTTGCTTCTGGAGGCCAGAGGCAAACCTTTTTTGTTCCTTAAGCTATGCCCTCCATTGTTGTTTGAGACTGTTTGGATCATCTTACACAAGATGACTTCCTGTTAAGTGCTCTGAGAATATGCTGGGAAGCACAGAGAACTTTTCCAGACCCACTTTACTGTTGTAGATCCAAACTATTTTTGTCTGTTCAGGCAGTATTTCTGTGAGGTGCCAGATTCTGTGGTAGTGACCCATGCTGGGATTCTTTTCCTTTTCCTTCCCCCACATTTTGTTTCTCACTTGATCTTGCACTATCTTGAGATTTTCTTTTTGTTTACTGTAGAATGTTAGCATTTTCCCACATCCACCCATTATGATAAACCACTGTTTTTCAGTTGTTTTGATTGTATCTTACGAAGTGATACGGAGAGAGGAGCAAGAGCTGGCTTGCTACCTCTATCTTTAATCTTCACACTGACTCCACTTTAACTAGAACGTGATTGTCAACAGAAAAAAAAAAATCTTTTTTGACTCTTCCCTCTAATTCCTACTCACCACCTGATACAGTTACTATTTAGATTTTTAAAACCAAGCTATCACATCTTTTTATTCTATTGAGACTGGGTTTTACTATGTTTCCTAGGCTTTATAGCTTGAATTCACAACCATCCTCCTGCTTCAGTCTCCCAAGAGGGGTTATGGAAATTATAGGGGTGCATCATCATATCTAACTTCTTTTGTACTTACTTTGTAATATTTTTTTCTCTTTCAAGAATGTGGATTGGATTTTGACAGATTCTTTTCTACATTCGTTGATTGTTGATATGATTATAGTATTTCTTGTTTAGCTTGTTGATATTATAGATTATATGGATTATTTTCCACATGTTGAATTAGACTTGTATTTTGTGGATTATGATATTTTGAATTCATTTTACTTATATTTTGATGAGAATGTTTACATCTGTTCATGAAAGATCTTAGTTTCCTGTTTCTCTTGTAATGTCCTCATCTAGTTTTGGTCTTATGGTAATGCTGGCCTCATAGAGTAAATTTGGATGCATTTCTCCTTTTTCTATTTTCTTGTGCTTGCTCTGTAGACTAAGGTGGCATAGATGAGGTACCTACCCAAGTGCTGGGATTTAAGGGGCTGCACCACCATGCCTGGGCTGAAGTGAAAGGTAGATTATTGATTTTAGGTTTTTCTTTTCTAACTCTACATTCAGTGCTAAATTTTTCTCTTTAAGGTTTGCCTTTTCTTATATTTTTTTGGTAAGTTGTATTTTCTCTGAAAATTTTCAACATTTCCTTTCATGACTTCTTCAACATAGCATTATTCAGAACTAGAACTTTGAAATGTTTGTAATATGCCCTCCTCCCCCTCCAATTTTTTTCCATTCATTAGGCTGATTTTTAGTTCAGATTGTGATTTTAGTATAACTTCTATTTTTTCAGACTTGTTCAGCTACAGGTCTATTTTATAGACTGGAGTAAATCTTACTATATCAGTCAATGTTGCATATGTGCTCCATAAGAAGTGTGTAGTCTGCTGTTGGATGAAATGTTCCATAAATGTCAGTTGGATCCAGTGTTGGAATGCTGTTCAGTTCAAGTGTGTCAGTATTTTCTCCCCTAAATATGTGTATAATTGATACTAGTTATCTAGGTCTTTACCAGTAATAGTGGATTTGCTTTTTTCCAGTTGTACTTCTGTCAGTTTTGACTCGTGTATTTTGACACTGTTGTCAGGCACATACATATTAAGGAATGCGTTACATAATTTTACTTGGGAGATGACAAAAAAATGCTTATTTGCTCCAAATACGCCATCAGCGACAGTGACAGACTAAACAAATGAGTCCTCCCAGGTCTAACGCTCATGTCTACATGAGCTCTTACTTCAAAAGGAAATACTAGAGTTTATTTTGAGCCAAATATGAGTGACCATGACCTTGAAACCATAGATTCTGCTTGCCTCAAATAATGTGTTCAATGTAGATGCTGTCACGTGAACTTTTATGGTTCCAGAACAAAAGAAAGTCGTAAATCAAGGCGTTTACAGTTGATAGGCAGACGGGTAGCAGCAGAGCGTGGACAGTTCTGCTACAGATTTTATTTTACTTTTAAGCAGAGCAAAAGTAGATATATTAAGGGAAAGGGAGGAAAACTCCCGTGAGTGGGAGGGATTCTAGAGGAGGAGCATCTTCTGCTAGAGATTCTAGACTTATCTGATGATGATCTCAGTTTTGGGGTTGGTAGAAATCTGTGGTCCATAAAGTCGCTCCAATGGTTATAACGATGAAAGAATATTAGGTCAGCTACAGATTAGCATTGAATGGCAATTAAGATAATTTAGCTGCTAATTGCAAATTCCAGCTGTCTATAATTCAGAGTTGGGATGCCTCAGCTTCCCTTGCAATATCTTGAATTTAATGATTGTGTGACCTTTCTGAGGCAATTATTCAGGTTTACAGTTCTGCTGCTGGCCACATGTCATTTCTGAGGCTCTTGTGCATGCGAAGGCTGTTTCAACAATTGAAAAACTCATTTCTAGGATTTGGTAAAGATTATACCGAGGAGGCAGGAAAGCAGTCTTCAGGACAGGAAAATGCTCATAACAGAGAAAAGATCATATTAACATATTAGGAATTATGACCTGTGTCTGATTTTTTTTTCTTTGTGTCTGACGTATTTATGTAGATATGTTATTAGGAGTATTATACCTAAAGTTAATCTTTAGTATGACCTAAAGAAAAGCAAGTCAGTTTAGGCAACCAAAGGTCATACTTTTATTAGACTGCATGTTTTTTCTGTGTGTGTACTGCTATTTACATATTATGAGATATTTGATGTTTTAAGTATTTGAAATCATTTATTGTTGTTTTTAGTTTTTTTAAATCAATTTAATTTTATAACGAACTTCATGTGGTTATAAACTTCCTAACTTAGGAAATATTTTTATTGTTCAAATTATTATAATTGCTATTTGTGACTAATAATTTAATCTGTTATATTATTTTGGTATTTTACCGGATTCCAGTTTGGGGAAATAATTGAATAATTAAATTATAGAAGAAATAAGATACTAGTATAGTATCATTTAAGTTTTTTTTCCCCAATAAAATTGATGTTTTTCCATATAGTAAACATTATAGCAACAGGGGTAGAAACAAAAGACTAGATTTTCAGTATTATACAAATTCTTTTGAGCATAGTAAAATCATATTTTTTACTTTACTGATAGAAAGGAAACTAAGACTCAGTTAGAATGACCCTCCAAATGTAAACAATTTACAAGTATACATTGCAATAGGGTAAATATATATATTAATACATAAACAATATAAAGTGTCTTAATCAGAGGTAGAAGTGTACACTGTAAAATGGTAAATATATATCAATATATATATCAATACATCAAAAATGTTTTAAACAGAGAAGCATATGCATGCATACAATATTCAATATAATTTAACTTTGTATCCATATATAAGAATCTATGCCAATGTAATTATCTATAAACAATATCTTAAAATACCAATCTATTAATCCCATCATCCAATTTTCCCTCTTTTTTTTCAAAAGCATTTGTTTATTAAAATGAGTTTCATGATTATGTAATTTAGCAGATCTGCCCCCAATACCAGGGAGAAATAGTTGATTTTGTTTCATTGTTAAAAAAAAATACTTGTATTTTTAAGTTATGGTATTTGGATAAAACATAATCATTGGGTTTTAAATGACTGATTTAAAACAGTGTAAAACATAAATACCATATTTTCTAAATAAATTGTTTTGCAAATGTAAAACTATAGTGTTGTAAGGGTTTGGTTTTATTAGCATTGTATTTAACTTTAACTTTAAGAAATTTAAATTATAGTAAACTTGATAATACCCATGCCATCTTTAACTTTTAACTTTATAAACCTTCAGATGACATATTTCTAGCTTTGTAGTTTTGCCCCCACATTTCTATTTGCTTTTTATCTTCAGTTTCTATTTATTTACTAATTATTGTGTGTTTAAGAGTGGTTATGTGCATATCAAGGTTGTGGATGCAGAGGTCAGAGGACACCTTTGAGAAGTTGGTTTTTTCATTCCTGCGGATCAGATCCAGGTCAAACACTTTAACCTGCTGCGTCATTTTATCAGACTTGTGTGTGTGTGGCAGAGTCTCATGGAGTCTAGGTTAACTTCCAGTTCCTAGGTGGTTAAGGATGATCTTTAATTTCTGATTCTGCCTCACTTCCCAAGTGCTGGGATCATAGGTATACCAGGGTTTACAGGATTAGCTTCCTTTTCCTTTTTGGAAAAATCATTTACTTTAGTATAAACTCTCCTTTCTTATCATTGCATTTCTTTTTTTTTTTTTTAACCTCCTTTCCAAAAAACCCCATATCTGTAACTTTTCCTATCTCTTTTTCACCTCGTTGGTTCTTTTTTATTTATTTTTTCTTTATGTGAAAAATTTTGAATTTAGATTATATTAAAGCAAAATAAGATAATTAATAAAAACTCAAGAAGCTGTGTCTGAAAATAGGCAAAACATATTAGTATTTTTTAATCTAGAAACCAGGATTAACTAATCATTAGATTTGTTAAAGTCCTGTTATAACAGATACTTAAAATACCTTTTCTTTCTTTCTTTTTTTTTTTTATTATGTATACAATATTTTGCCTCCATGTAGGCTCCCACACCAGAGGATGGCGCCAGATCTCATTACAGATGGTTGTGAGGCACCATGTGGTTGCTGGGAATTGAACTCAGGACCTCTGGAAGAGCAGCCAGTGCTCTTAACCACTGAGCCTTCTCTCCAGCCCTTAAAATACCTTTTCTAAAAGGCATCGACTTCACCTGGACCTGTAAGGCAAGCAAAAGCAGTACCAAAGCCTGAGTGCTCTGGCTTGACTCCACATTTCCTTAGTTTTGGGTCATATTCCCACTTGACTGTGCATGGGTGTCTCTTAAGAATGCTCTTCATCCAGTCTATTTCATCGCCTTTCAGCACAACACAGTCAGAAAAATCTCAGTCCTAAACCTGCAGCCACAATGTATTTCAGAAACAGGGAAGCTTCCTTATATGAGGAGAATTGCTCATGAGGACAAGTCTGTACCTTCATGCAGAAGTAACTGTTTCAGGATCAGCTTGTTATTTCAAGCCACAAGGACTTCTTAGGACAACCTTGTAGAACAAGAACTTAATACTTGAGACCAGACTTTGTCTCAGTCTGCATAATCATGTCTATCTCTCTTTTTTTTTTTGGTCCCAGTTTTGAAAATACTTACATAAAGGTTTATGGTTCTCCTGAAGATGGTTACTACACCTGATTTATTTGTCCCTCTCAATGTGGTCATATTGATCAGATTTCTCTTTGTCCCTTACTCTTGTTTTCTCTTTAATCAACATATTGGGGGAGGTGACCAAATCTGACTTTGGTCTATCGGAACTGAGACTTTTCCTTAATATTTCTGTTTTATTGTGAACTAGAAGGAATTTTTTACTAAGGTTCCACCAGAACTTACTTATAAGCCAATTTGAATCAAATCACTCTTGGGAGTGAGTGTGTAGGCAGAAGTTCTGTTCTTCCTGATCATGTAGCTATTCAGTCCCAAAGAAACACACAGAGGCTTATTTTTTATTATAAACTGTTTGGCCTATTAGTTCAGACTTATTATAATTAACTCTTACAACTAAAATTAACCCATAATTCTTATCTATGTTTAGCCACGTGGTTTGGTACCTTTTTTTTCTGTAAGGTATTCCATTGTGTCTAGATGATGACTGCATCTCTGCCTTTCCTCTTCCCAGAATTCTCTTAGTCTGGTTGCCCCACCTATGTTTCTGCCTGGCTACTGGCCAATCAACATTTTTTTAAACCAATATAGTGACAAATCTTCATAGTGTACAAAAGCATTATCCCACAGCATGAGTGGGACTTTGTTATATAAATATGTCACATAGCATTTATCTGAAGATTACTATATAGGAACATAAACTGTTAAACCAAGATGTTATAGCCTTTAAAGCAAAGAAAATAATTTTGAAAGAAGTGCCTAAAGGTATAATTGAATGAAATAAGATCCTCTGCTATCTTAATTTCTTCTGTTCCTGTTGCTGTGATAAAATACTCTGAAAAATCTGTAAGGAAAGAGGGTTTATTTGACTCAGAGTTCCAGGTTATGGTCTGTCATAGCGGATAAATAACAATGGCAGGAGCTTGAGGGACTTAGGAGAGCACTGCTCAGTGTGAGGTAATCCTCAGCTTGTTTCTCCACTTTATACAGATCTGGCCCTCTGTTCCACAGTGAGTGAAGATGGGTCTTCCAACAGTAGTGAGTGTAATTGAGACAGTCTCCCAGAGGCATGCCCAGTTCTGTCAAGTTTATGTGAACCATCATAGCTGCTTCACTTGGTCAGGCTAAAAACTCTTGTTGGAGTTTTTATGTCTTAAAGTAAAAACTTTATTATAATTTTAAGACTATCAAATAATCTAAAGAAACTGGCAGCTATACCAAGCAGGTACAATAACACATAACACATTAAGTTAGAGTGCACTCTTAGAAACTGTAAATTTTGAACTCAGGAAGCCAAGCCTAATCCTTGAGAAAGTTTACGGAGCCAAAAGGTCAGAAGATGAAGGTAGGTATGCAGAGGTAAGGAAGTATCTTTTCCTGATTTAAGAACTTAAACAACAGAGAGGGAGGCGGAAGTTTTGATGAAAGTCAGAAAATCCTGTTTTGTATGTCAACAGGATGATAGAAAAATTTATTTAGTAAAACAGCAGAGGTTCTGACATAACTCAGAAACCTTATAAAGTCTTTAACTCAAATTTTTGTTCAGGGCATATAGGTAGTATAGGACCACTTCCCTGTAGGTTTTATATTTAAAAAGCCCCTCATCTTTTCCTTGGACAAAGAATTTCTTTTTACTTCGGAATCACTAGAGAAGAGAATAGAAGAACAGGATAAAGAAAATAAAGAAGGCAAGGTTGGTGTTGGGTAGATACAAGTCAGTAGGGATTGAGAACAGATTCCTCAGGATTCTTCTTTGTTCTGACAAAACATTTTTATTCCTGTTCTTTATCATCTTTTTTAATACAGTATCCAAAGTAAACTAGCAATGCTGTGGACTAAGCTTTCTTTTTCCCAGAATTCTCCTGTTCTTGTCGCCCACCTATACTTCCTGTCTGGTTGTCCTGCTTATACTTCCTACCTGGCTATTGGCCAATCATTGTTTATTTAAAATATAATGTAAACAGATTACAGACCATTGTCCCACACCACTTCCCACTCTTTTTTTTTTTTTTTTTTAAAAACAAGAACTCTGAATCTAATATCCTTTGTTTAGCTTTTCTCCTGACCATTAGCCATAACAACTTGTAACCAACATTCTAAACAAAGGAAAATATCCATAGTCCATTTTTTTTGGGAATGTGGGCATAGTTCTCCAGGCTACTTCTTGCTGGTTGGGGGCACTGATAATCATATGGGGATCTAAAGAAAATTTATAATTATCATCAAGTCATGACTGGCGTATCCTGTGAGGCTTGATCATCTCAAGGCAGCAGTCTTGAATCTGTTCTGGATGTGGAACTGTGACATCTGGGCCATCTGTTCCTACTGGAGATTTCTTAGGTGGTCTTCATTAATCAAACCTGATTTTTATTAACTCAGAATAAATCCACAGCTTCTCATTTCCTGTGGAAACAAAAAAAAAAAAACCTCTTCTCCAAAGTAGCATACCTTTTGACTTCAATTTTAAAGTCAAGATATTTTCAAAATACCTATCTTGGATTAATTCAGCAGCATTTATAAACAAATATCTTTTAGCAGCTGTTGCTCCTTCCTCAGCATTCAAACAATTCAAAGAGAACATAATAACATACAGTATCCAGACTCTCTGTGTAGTTTTCATCTTTATGTGACTTTATTTTAACTTCTATTTCTTTTATTTTTACTTTTACTTTTTGACTTTTTGAGACAGGTTCTCTGTGTATCTTTGGCTGTCCTGGAACTCCCTCTGTAGACCAGACTGTCCTTGAACTCACAGAGATCCACCTGCCTCTGCCTCCCAAGTGCTGGGATTAAAGGCATGTGCCACCATGCTTTGAACTCACAGAGGTCTGCCTGCCTCTGTCTTCCAAGTGTTGGGTTTAAGGCATATACCACAACCCCCAACTATTCTCATTCTCTCTCTTTCTCTCTGGACTTTAACATTTTTCTTTTCTGTCCTTAGCCTGCATATATTTTTAACATACTGTAAAACATTTAGAGGTTTTCTTCGTCTCTGAATCGCTCCTTACTGTATCTCTCTTTTTTTCTGACCACATGAGTCTTTAATTTGCTAAGCAATATGGAGAGGATTAAAGCTGTGACTTTGACGGCTGGATCCTGCCCTTTTTTTTTTTTTAGCTTTCTGAGATTCTAGCCTCATGGTGGAGGTACCAGCTGGAGCCATGTTTATTGCCACAATTCTATGGTGTTTCAAGGTTTCTGCCACCACCAGAAATCATGCAGTCAGCTTTTCATCAACACCACTTAAGTGTTTTGTGGCAGGACCTCTTAAAAGAGTTGCAAGATTCTACAGCTAAAGCTGAGTCAAGAAGCCTCTCTTAAATGAGACGCATTTGCCTCTAGCAAACAGCCTACCTGAGAAAATGCTGCTATCAATAAGCCATGCTTAATTCTATTATTTTTTGTCTCGAATTACTTCCCAAGCTCTCCCAGGCTTTATGTGGATGCATTTGTCCACGTGGGCGCCATTTGTTATTGGGGTTTCTGTCCTGCCCGGTTCCCACAATTGTTAAGTCCCAAAGAAATCACACAGAAGTCTACATTAGTTATAAACTGATTGGCCCATTAGCTTAGGCTTCTTATTAACTCTTAAAACTTATATTAGCCCATTATTCTTGTCTATGTTAGCTACGTGGCTCGGTACTTTATTCAGTGAGGCAGTCACGTCTTGCTTCTTCTGTCAGCATACACCTTTAATCCCAGCACTCTTGCTATACAAGATTGATCCAGAAACAGATCCAGGTGGTGGTGGTTTACACCTTTAATCCAGTGTTTGGGAGTTATACACCTTTAATCCCAGCACTAGAGAGGTAGAGACAGGATAATATGGCTAGGTGGTGAGAGGAATATAGAGGGGGAAGAGACAAGAACTCACTGGAGTGTGGAGTCTGTGGTTTTGTGGAGACAGGATCTCACCCTTTTGATCTGAAGATTTGGTAGAGGTAAAGGGTCTCTCTAGTGACTGGCTGCTTTGCTTTTCTGATCTTCAGCTTGAACCCCAATGTCTGTCTCTGGGTTTTTATTTTTGATGTGACACATGTATGGTTCATTCTGTGCATTTATGGGAATGTACTTGGCTGAGGCATCAAAGTTTCATCTAAGCCATAAGTGGGGTCTGTTGTCTTAGATTTGCTATGAGTTAACTGTGCATCCTATGGAGTTCCCTTGACACCAGTGAAATGATCTATGGGAGATAACTAGTTAACCCAGTTAAGAGCATACGAGCCCTTTAACAATGACCAGAACAAGAATAGGCTCACACCTTCAGAATGTCTCTTGGTGCCAAGCTCAGGGGTATAGTATTTTTAAAGATAACCCATAATTATATCAGTGCTTGAGGGGGCTTACATCAGTGAGGGTAGCCCAGTACAGCAACTATAGTTCTTCCGAGTGAGGAACGTCAGGATTAACACACAGCACCCACTTCAGGTTCTGCAGACAAGCCTTTATTTCACTTTTTCACACAGTATATATAGCCCTCAGCAGGGGAGGCCAAGCCAGCAAAAGCAGGAAGCTCTCACTGCAACTTCCATGGCTTAGGAATAAACATCCTTAGAAAACATTGCTGAAAACGCCAGATTGTTCCTGTTTTTGTTCCTGCTTTCAACCAACCACAAGAGTGCAAAAACAGATCAAGTGGGGGTGCGAAGGCCTGTCCTCAAGGGACCCAACAATTCCCCCGTTTTATTTTAAAAGCATGAGAACCCCTGTCTTAGGACTCCTCCAGATAGAAACCCTTACCCCTCTACGGGAGGCCTTAATCCCTGTTTTACGCGAGATCTCTACTCCATGACAATTGCCGTAGGGATCCCTCATGACTTCTGCAGCATCTGCAGCCAGACTTGGGGTGCTTCCTGTTTACTGGAAGACAGCCTGAGCAACACTTGTCATGTGATAGTGTGCTATATGTGGGATTGCCACATAAAGCAGCAGAGAATGCAAAAACAGATAACCCCAATAGCAATATCAGTGCAAGTGAGAGTATTCCAGACAATCACTGGATCCAACCCGCACGCTGGGTCATGGCATTCTACTGACTGGATCCAGACACAGCAGGGACCTGTGTGCTATTAATACTAACGATATGATGAACTGTCTGCAGGGTAAAATTCAAAAAGGTGGAATTCTAAGGGCCATCCAAACATGCATTCAACTGTACAACATTAGCAGGTGTAATGTACAAGACATTTCTAGCAGGAGCAAAAGGGAATCCACCCACTCTTGCAAAAAGTGCAGTCCATCAATCTAAATTCAAAAGTTCAAGTCTAATTTGAGAGTCCAAAACACTCTGTGTCTGCAGGGACTCAGTAACTCTTCTAGACAGCTGATCCACAGTCTCTGCAGTCACAGCTGTCTGCAAAATGGCAACTTCAGCAACCGTAGCCACAGTGGCAGCAACAGCAATAGCAGCAACAATTGCAGCTGTTATCCCAGAGTCTCTCTGCTCTTGATAAAGGATGCTCTCTTGACGTTCTTGAGACACCAGCACCGGCAGAGGAATCAATCACATCAGGCACTTGAATGATGAAAGCTCCATTGGAAGTGTCCAAGCAATTACTCAGCTTGCAGATCCTGGAAGAACAATTAAGAATATTGCCCCCCAAAGTGCCATTCCACAATACAAAGAAAAATGGGGCAGGAACGCAAGCAAAGAATCGAATAGTCATATTGCATCCATCTATGGCCTCTTTTAATTGCTTCATCTCTTTAAAGCTTAAGGGTACATGTTTGTCTCAGCATCTGTCCTGGATTGTTCGGATCAGGTACCTCTATGACAGGAGCAACTGTGTGCCGAGGCTGAAAACAGACACCTCCTCTTCTTCCTGAGCCCTCTTCAGCCTTCCACTCATCTGTCAGTCCCCCAATCCTTATAGGCAGTTGGGGCTGACAACACACATAAGGAATCCTTCACCTTACAGCACTTTTTCAGCCTTTTCTGAAGTACCTTAATTTCCTGTGTTAGCTGTTCTTCATCAGCAGATAAGCTATCCTCTGCACTAGCTGAGGCTGTCTTCACCATTTACTGACTCAGAGGTTATCGCTATCTGGTATTGCGCCCAAAAGCATGCAGACTTTGGCGGTAACCTTGGTCCTGCAGCGGATTCCAAAGTTCCCCTTGGTACCCCTGACATTTTCTTTCCGTCCCTATAGGACTCC
>JAQHUG010000105.1:3182624-3199771 GCA_028555095.1 Dicrostonyx torquatus | reverse complement strand
CTTCTAGTTTTAAAGCATGGTGGTCTGATAACGTATATTGGGTTATTCCAATTTTTTTGTATTTGTTGAGGGTTGTTCTGTTCCCAAGTATGTGGTCGATTTTTCAGAAGGTTCCATGAGGTGCTGAGAAGAAGGTATATTCTTTTCTGTTTGGTTGGAATATTCTATAGATGTCTGTTATGTCCACTTGAGTTATAACATCTATTAGTTCTCTTATTTCTCTGTTCATTTTTTGTCTGGTTCACCTGTCCGGTGGTGAGAGGGAAGTGTTGAAGTCTAACACCATTAGTGTGTGGGGTTTAATATATGATTTACGCTTTAGAAGTGTTTCTTTGATATATGAGGGTGCCCTTGTATTTGGGGCATAGATGTTCAGTACTTAAATTTCCTCTTGATGGATTTTTCCTGTGACTAATATGAAATGTCATTCTTTGTTTCTTTTGACTGATTTTAGCTCGAAGTCTATTTTGTTCAATATCAGGATAGCTACACCCGCTTGTTTCTTAGGTCCATTTGATTGGTATATTTTTTCTCAACCTTTTACCCTGATGATATGTCTGTCTTTGAGGTTGAGATGCGTTTCTTTTATGCAGAAGACGGATGGGTTCTGTTTTCGTATCCAGTCTGTTAGCCTGTGTCTTTTTATGGCTGAGTTGAGTCCATTTATATTAAAGGATATTAATGACCAGTGTTTGCTATCTCCTGTTAATTTGGTTTTCATCGTTTGTGATGTTAATTTGTGCGTTTTTTTTCTTCTTCAAGAATTTCTGTAATGAGATCATCAATGGTCTGTATTTTTGTTGGTGTAGCCATCTTCCTTAGGTTGAAGTTTTCCTTCTAGTATTTTGTGTAGGGCTGGATTTGTGGCTAGGTATTGGTGAACTCTAGTTTGTCGTGGAATATTTTGTTTTGTCTTTTTATGGTGATTGACAGTTTTGCTGGGTATAGTAGTCTGGGCTGGCATCTGTGGTCTCTTAATGTCTGCATAATGCTTGACCATGACCTTCTTGCTTTCATTATCTCCATTGAGAAGTCAGGTGTAATTCTGATAGGTCTACCTTTATATGTTACTTGTCCTTTTTCCTTTGCAGCTCTTAGTATTCTTTCTTTAGTCTGTATGTTTAGTGTTTTGATTATTATGTGGCGAGAGGATTTTTTTTTTTTGGATCTAATCTATTTGGTGTTCTGTAAGCTTCTTGTATGTTCATAGGCATATCTTTTTTTTTTTTTTTTTTTTGGTTTATCAAGACAGGGTTTCTCTGTAGCTGTGGAGCCTGTGCTGGAACTAGCTCTTGTAGACCAGGCTGGTCTCGAACTCACAAAGATCCGCCTGCCTGTGCCTCCTGAGTGCTGGGATTAAAGGTGTGTGCCACCACTGCCCTGCTGGCATATCTTTTTTTAGGGAGGGAACGTTTTCTTCTATGATTTTGTTAAATAAATTTTCTGTGCCTTTGAGTTGAACTTCTTCTTCTATACCTGTTATTCTAAGATTTGGTTTTTTTTATGTTGTCCCATATTTCATGAATATTTTGCATTAAGTTTTTGTTAGATTTATTGTTTTCTTTAACTGATGAGTGTATTTCCTCTATTTTATCTTCAGCACTTGCGATTCTCTCTTCTATTTCTTGTATTCTGTTGCTTGTACTTGCAGTTCTTTTTCTCATGATTTCTGTTTCTATAATTCCTTCAGCTTGCGTTTTCTTTATTTTTTCCATCTCACTTTTCAAGTCCTGAAGGGTTTCTGTCACATGTTTGAGTTTTTTGGTTTTTTTTTTTTTGGTCTTTTTTAAGTGATTTGCTGATATCTTCCAATTTTTTGTTTGTTTTTCCCTTCATTTTTTTAAGGTGATTTCTAATTTCATCTTTATGAATTTCAAACATTCTCTTGAGGTTATTTTTTTGATCATTTTCTTCTGGTTCTTCCATATTTGGTTGTTCAGGTCTTAGTTTTGTATGGTCTTTCGGTTTTACTGGTATTGTGTTGCTCCTTGTGGTGTAGCATGTGATCTTACCTTTTCTACTCATCTTTTCCTCTTATGGGTGTGGTTGGGGCTTTCTTAGATTCTGTTGAATAATTGAGATTCTAGGTGCCAGTGAATCTAAAGCTAAGATGGTTTTCCTTGTGGTACAGTCAGTGTCATAGTTCTAGTTACCCTGTTGGTTATTCCTGTTCCTGGAGGTAGCTCAGTGCTCCTGTGATTTGGTCTCCCCCCCTTGAGTTTGCTGTCTCAGGTCTACTTTGGCCTAGGCTGCTGGCTTTGATCTGTTTCTGTAAATTTTGGTCTGGATCTCCTTTTGCAGAAGTCTCTGGTTTCAAGTTAGTCTTGTTCTGGTGGCGATTGTTGGTTCTGGGTCTGGTCGCTGGGTCAATCCTTGTCTGCAGTGTCCCAGGACTGGGTTGGCTTCCAGGGCTGGATTTGCTCCTGACTTCTGCTCCTGGTGGAGTTTGTTTCCTCTAGCTCTCCCTGTGCTGTCTAGGAGTCTCATTCAATTTCTTGCCCAAGGTGGAGTTCTTTGCCTTGGGGCAACTTTGGCTTATGTTACAGCCTTGACCTGTATCTGTAAATCCCAGTCTGGATTCCCTTCTGCAGAAGTCCCTGGGTTGGAGTTGGACCTGGAAAGGTTTCTGGCTCAGGTCTACTGCCTGGGAGATTCTAGGCTTGGGTGCGCCTGAACCCACAGAGGACCTGCTTACTTCCCCAGAGGTCTCAGACTTGTGCTGGGACCCGCAGGGGTTCCAGTTTCCTGCTTATTCCCTTTGATGTCCCAAACCAATGCCTGAACCCACAGAGGACCAGGCTCAGGTCTACTCTCTCTGAGGTCCCAGACTTGCACCTGGCACCTCTGCGATCTCTGGTTCCTATCTAATCCCTCAGAGGACCCAGGTTCACGTGTGCGCAGGCTGGCAGAGGTCCTGGCTCTGGCTTAGCTTCTGGGAGGTCCTAGAATTTTGCCCAGACCCACTAGGCTTAGGTAGGCTTAGGTCTACTCCCTTGTAGGTCCCAGATTCACGTCTCAGCCGTCTCTGTTTCTGGTTCACTTGTTCGGAGCGTACCTGTTCTGTTGAAGATCGTTGGCTGTGAATCTGGTCGCTGATCAGCTCGTGACCCGAGACGGGGTTTGCTTCTTGGCTTCTGCTCCTGGTGGAGCTTTTTCTCCCCATTTGATTTTTGTGTATAGTTCCTTTTTAAAACATGGTCTGCAAGTAAAAAGAAAATGGGAGGGAGTGGGAAAAGTCAGAGATTACTCAGTCTGTTATCAGTACTGCTGGCATACCAAAAATGTAGAGAATTACTACTTATATTTGGTAATGTGAAAATCATTGCCACAGTAGCAGTGGTTTTATTTAAAGTATTTTATGTGTATTTGTGTGTGCCTGAGTGTATTTGTACACCATATGCACATGTCAGCAGCCCATAGAAATCAAAAGGGAGTGTTGAATTCCCTGGGACTGGAATGACAGGTGATTGTGAGTCACCATGTGAGTGCTGGAAAGTGAAACCTGGTCTTCTGCAATTGCCATACTTGTTTCTAATCACCTTTGAAACCCCACAAACAGGTTTAATTATTACCTTAGAGGTTCCTGGAAACTTCTCTGCCATACCAGATTCAAAAAGTTACAAACTCTTGGGTTGGCATCCTGATAATGTGTCTTTCTTTCTTTCTTTCTTTCTTTCTTTCTTTCTTTCTTTCTTTCTTTCTTTCTTTCTTTCTTTCTTTCTTTCTTTCTTAATATTGTTAAAAGAGAAATTTACATTTACTCCCCTTGTCCAAGGCCCTCGCGCTCCCCCAATATCCCTCCTCCCTCCCCCTGCTTCCTTAAGAGGGGGCAAGGTACCCTGCCCTGTGGGTAGCCCAAGGCTCTCCCCCCTCCATCCCAGCCTAAGAAGGTGTGCATCCAATTATTATAAGGTTTTGAAGTGTGGGTTTTGGTGTGTTAGGTAAGCAATCTGCCACTGAACCACTTCCCCAGTGTGAAATCTATGCTTTCAAATTCACTCTTGGTGATCATAATTCGTGCTGAAGTTTGGGAGCCACACTTGCTGTCAGTTCTTCACACAGCAGTGTGAGCCATGTTTCCAAAATCATGATCTTGTGAGGAGTGGGATACAGAGCTGTTATCCCAGCATCTGAAAGATGAGGTAGTTTCATGAGGCCAAGTCCCTCTGGGCTGCATATTCAGACCCAGTTTGGGCAGAAAAATTCATATGCAATAAAGATTTGCTTACTGCATTTCCCATTTTTTATTTTTAAAATTTTGAAGTGTTTTGATTTGAACCTGGGGCATCCTGCAGCGTTCCTTGATAAGAGTCTTAATATATATTGGCCTTGTCCTCGGTGACTTTAATCACCCTTCCTTTAAAATCTGTGATCTTGCCGGGTGGTGGTGGCGCACGCCTTTAATCCCAGTACTCGGGAGGCAGAGGCAGGCAGATCTTTGTGAGTTCGAGACCAGCCTGTCTACAAGAGCTAGTTCCAGTGCAAGCTCCAAAGCCACAGAGAAACCCTGTCTCGAAAACAAAAAACAAAACAAAACAAAAAACCTGTGATCTTGGCTTTATATTGTCTATAAAACCTTTGAAATCGGACCCTAAGTAATATATTCGGTTTTCCCCTTTTCTTCCTGTGTTTTATTCTCTGGTCATATCTTTGGCCTTTGTAAAAAACCAAAAACAACAACAACAACAAAAGAACCAAACAAACAAGTGAATGAACCAAACTATATTTCCCGCCTAGAATTATAATCTTACAATGAGTAGTTTTTATTCATGGCATATGAACTATCATGATCAGAAGACTATCTTTTCTGGAGTCCTTTCAACAAGCATATGATTTTAGGTTAGTTATTTTATCGGGCACACCTCTGCATTTGATTTTTTTTTTGCCATGTTCTATCTGCTGTATATTAGATCTCTAAAATTTACCTGTTTGAAATTGCTTATTTCTGCTTGTTTTTGAACAAAGAAGTTCCTTGAAAGCAAAGCATCAGGGTTAGTGGTCTGATAATAGTATTTTTGACTAAATGATATGTTTACAAAGGCATCTTTATGAGAAATTAGTCTCAGGGTATGATAGATAATGACTCGCTTATTGTGTATATAATGGTATTTTATTTAATTATATTTTTTTCCTCTTCAGACAACTGATCAAAATTGGATTCCATGTTTACATGATGAAACTGAAAAACTAGTTCGTAAGGTAAAATAAATTCTACCCCATGGATTTGGTTAAAAAGAATTTTGGAAGGACAAAGATGATGTTGATGATTTTTGTATATATATGCAAAAGTTTATGTGAATTATATCTGTTTGCTTTATTTAGAGTAAGGCTCAATTACTTGAGACTTCTGAGCATAATAAACATTAAAAATTCTTTAAAAAACTGAATAGACATTAATAAACTTGATTTATTTTCAGCTAATCCGATTAGATAATCTCTTTGCTTACTGGAATGTGAAGTCTCAGATGTATTATCTGAATGATTATGATGAATCATTGGTAAGTAAATATTTGTATGTATATTTGTTGTACCATATTTTGTATAGTGTTTAGCTCCCAGTCAATAATCCTTAGAGTCAGTATTGCTTCTTAACAAATCCAGTAGGATTTTTAGAAACAGAATTAACTGGAACATTCTTTCATAACAGCTAATGATGCATTGCTTAGACATTTTAAAATTTTATCCTTGTGGAGTGTGAATTATTTTTAATTGCTCTTAAATATTCTTATAGATAATATAAATTTGTAGGATGAAGATAGGTTTGCATAAATATAAATAAAAACAATTTATCTTTTAATAGGTAGCCTTGAAAAATGGTATTGTCAGTGAAAATATTGTTCCAGATGGTTATGATTTTGGTAAGTTATTAGATAAAATAAAAATATAATTAGCAAAATTTGCATAAACTTATATGTTAGCATTGTTGACATACTAGATAATTTTATATTAAATTTTCTCCTAGTTAGGTGTGTGTATATATATATAT
This sequence comes from Dicrostonyx torquatus, assembly GCA_028555095.1. NCBI lineage: Eukaryota > Metazoa > Chordata > Mammalia > Rodentia > Cricetidae > Dicrostonyx > Dicrostonyx torquatus. The sequence continues at coordinate 3,193,785 of JAQHUG010000105.1, read as the reverse complement.
ATATGTAAATATCAAAATATACCTTACCTTGTTAACATAATTTTTATTGTTGGACTTTCTGATTACATTTCAAAACAATAGGAAAATATAATAAAAAAAGAATGTTAATGAATTATATTAAAGTTTAAGGATTATGTCGGGCAGTGGTGGTACACATCTTTAACCCCAACACTCGGGAGACAGAGGCAGGCAGATCTCTGTGAGATTGAGTCCAGCCTGTTCTATAAAGTGAGTTCAAGGATAGCCAGGGTTGCTACACAGAGAAACCCTATCTCAAAAAAAAAACAAAACAAAACAGAAAAACAACAAAAAAACCAAAAAACTTCAGTATAAATTTGGGTTTTCAAGACAGAGATTCTCTGTAACTTTGGGGCGTGTCCTGAACTCACTTTGTTGACCAGGCTAGCCTCAAGTTCACAGAGATCTGCCTGTCTCTGTCTTCTGAGTCTGGCTATAGTGATGTTTATTAAGATGTTTCAGAATCACAAGTACAGTTTAATATCGCTAGCTGGTATAACCATAGTGGTATGATCTTTTGTTTATAAAATGTCCAAATAATTTTTTATTGTTGTTGAGACAGACGTCACATTAATAGCCCAGGCTTGCCTCACATTTAAGGCACTCTTTCTGCCTTTCCCAAATGCTGAAATTAAGGGCAGGAACTTAAAAGTTTTCTCTTTTACTGTTGAGTTATATTAAGTGAGCATATATTACCCCCAGTCCTTAACCCCCACTATGTTGACCCCTACTATGTAGCCCTGGCTGTCCTGGAACTCACTGTGTAGTTCAGGCTGATAGCAAACTGTAGTTTAGTTGATACATTCTCCTGACTGCCTCCCAAATGCTGGGATTAAAGGCGTTCATTCATACCTGTGTCTGGCCTATATATTAACTTTATAATGACAAGATAATTACTAAAATATAGAAGAAAGGAACAATTTTAAAAACTTATTTTAGCCTTGAGAATATGCAATAAACATCAATTATTGATGCTTAATTTAGTTCTTGAATTTGGCTTCCTGACATTATAAGGCATAGAATATTCTTCTTAAAAGTTTCCTTGGCATCACTGAAAGTTTCCTTTATGTATTTCTATATGCTATATGTGCTATTTAACCTTTTTATAATTTCCTTAAATGGCTCTTCTGCCAATTCTGGCAGTTTTTGTTATTATTCTTGTTTCTCTTTTTTTTTTGTTTTCAGTGTTGGGGTTTGATCCTAAGCGGTCACTCTGTTACTGAGCTACATGCCCAGTCCTTTGTGCCAAAATCTTACTTTCATTATTTTGAAGTTGATTTTATTCTTAATTCCTTCTCAGAGGAAATATTAGGTATGATAACTCTATCATGTTTATGATATATTTAGATTTGACTTATTTTCTGTGTTTTAGAGTCCATTGAAGAAAGAAAATAATTAGTAACTGTAAAAGGAGATTGGAATAACAGGATTGACCTGTGAAAAGACGACTAGTAAGATGAAAGGATGAACCTTATGTTTGAACTAAGGATAAGGTTCTAAAAAAAGACCCCCTCCCTTGCGTGACTAAAACGCAGACCTTGGTGAAGTGAGATGAACATTGTTAAGGTTCAGAATGTTTCTACTATTGTGTTAGCAAAGCTTCTTGGAAATCCAACTCTGTGACTGATGAGACTCGTGGAACTGTATCTCCCTGTCTCTGCTCAATGTTCACAGGGTCCTGGGGGAAGTTGTTTGCTGACTGTCCTTAGCTGTTGTGCAGTTCAAAAGGCTGATGTTGAGGAAATCCTGTGTGCAGTAGTAACTGGACATTGGAGAAGTCATCTTAGATCAGATCTAGGTGTTAGTGAACTTTGACTCTGTTTAAGCCTGTTAAATGAGTACTGCAGGACCTGTCAGTGCAATTCCCTCCTGTTTTAACATAGCATCAGGCCAAAATGCTAAAAGGAGAAAAAAATTATTAAATAGTAATGGCCTAAAAGTATGCTTGTTTTGTTTTTCTTTTTAAAGCAAGCATTGGAAAGTGAATCTGATGTTTATAAGTTGGTAGCTGCTTATTTGTAGCAAGACAAGGAGAACTGGTTTGAGTTATGCTTCCTTACAAGTCTACTTCTTCTCATCTACTTAATGGGAGAAATATACTTTTTTATTTGCTAAGGTGGGCATGATCCAGTAGAACATGAAAAATGAATGTTGCAAGAGATTTGGATTTCTGGATTGATGTGGGAGAAAGGGTTGGCATCTGTTGTATGGTCTAGAGTTTTCTTAACGACAGGACATAATCAGTTCGTCTTTAAGACAGTTTTGTTGTAGAAGAAGGGTCTTGGTATTAACTGTATTAGTAGGGTAGCTAATAGGAGTTAATGCAGTTTCTCTTCCGGGTATGTATGTAAGCGTTTTTAAACATATTCAGTACTGTAGGCTTCTGAAGAGAGAAACTATGAAATAGTGGTGTAGAAGAGAGAGTGAACTGAAGTCAGCATTGTTTTTGAAGTATGGTTCAAGCTAGCAGCCTTATTATCCCTTGGAAGGTTGTTTGAAGTGCACATTTCTTTCTTTCTTTTTTTTTTTTTTTTTTTTTTTTGGTTTTTTCAAGACAGGGTTTCTCTGTAGCTTTGGAGCCTGCCCTGTAACTAGCTCTTGTAGACCAGGCTGGTCTCAAACTCACAGAGATCCGCCTGCCTCTGCCTTCAGAGTGCTGGGATTAAAGGCGTGCGCCACCACCGCCAGGCTCTGAAGTGCACATTTCTAAGTCCCTCCAAGGCTTTTCGCATCTGACTCTCCTGGCACTAGAGAGTGTAATAATAACTGTAGTAAGAGGTGCGGGCTGTGTTCCCAGCACCTGAGAGGAGCGCGGGCCCTTTGTTCTGTCCCGCCTGGCTCCCGGCCACTTGGCTAGCTTACATTTGAAATAACCACACAGAAATTGTATTAATTAAATTACTGCCTGGCCCATTAGTTTTAACCTCTTACACATATTAGTTTAACCCATATCTAGTAATCTGTGTATCACTACGTGGTCGTGGCTTACCGGGAAGATTCTAACCAAAGTTCATCTTGGGCTGGAGAAACATAGCATCTGCCCCAGTGCCTTCTTTCTCCCAGCCTTCCATTCTGTCTATTCTGCCCACCTAAGGGCTGCCCTATCAAAAGGCCAAGGCAGTTTCTTTATTCAACCAATGAAAGCAACAGAAATACAGAAGGACTTTCCTACACCAAATAAGCACTACAGGTGATTCTGATGAGTTCTCAGGTTTGAAAACCATTGGGCCTAGAGTAGGTTAGATACACAAAAGGGCCATATAATCAGATATTTTGCCTTTGCAGGCCGTAAATAATCTGACACATACTTTTTTTTTTTTTTGAAGCAATCCTTTAAGAGTAAAAAATTCATTCTTGGATAACTGACCACCAGGAACAGGCTGTAGTATGAATTTGGTCAGTGTCAATAGAAACAAATAGTCAACCTTAAAAACAATTTAAAAATAAATTGTTGATGGATCTTTAGCAGGGTAAGCATGGGAGTGCTGTGTGATTTCCCTCTCCATAACATTAAGAATTCACTTAATATTTACAGTATTGACTATGATTGTCACCTTTTTCTTTCTAGCCACATTGTGCTGTTAGGTCCAAGTGTGCAGTCAGTCGGGTTTTGCTGAGCAAGTACTGGTGTAGTAAAAGGGCAGACTTGTTGAAGGAATAGTTAATATAACGGATAAGAAAGTAGAATTGGAGAAGAAATGAGGAAAGGATGGGTATGAAGTTACATTTAGCTGGAGCAAGAGGATTTGGAATGCTACGCCACAGTAGACTGATTATAGTTAACAGCATGTGTGTTTCAGAAAGCTAAAAAGTGAGGCTAGACTTAGCCAGGTTGAGAATGCTTGCTGTTTAGTCATGATGACTAGAGTTTGGATTCTAGCACCCATGTGGGCTGCCTTACAAATTCCTCTAATTCTGTCTCTAAAGGATGTGATGTTCTCTCTCAGCCTCAGTGAGCATTCCCAAACCCCCCAAATAATTCTTTTAAAAGCAAGGAGAAATACATTGAAATAGTAAATTATTATACCAGTGTATAATTACAATGTATATATGAATGAGAACAGTGTGTGCATTCTATTAGTATATGTAACTTTTATATATATATATATTTATATCTATTAAAAACAAGGAAGAAATAAATCTTAATTTTAGCAGTGTAAGGACACAAGTCAAAAGTGAAGGGTGGTGGGGAGGTGGCATTCAGTGATTTTTTTTTTTTAAGATCCAAAAGTTAAATATTTATGTTTAATGTCTAAAATATTTTCTAGAGGTGGTTAATATAAGCATATTATATTATATTTATATACAACTTAGATTATAATTCAGTAGTAAATCCTTGTATGATTATACTGTCACTGTTCTCCCTTTGCACATTTGCTGCTATCATTTATTCCAAGATGATGATTCTGGGTAAATTCATATTCTCCCATCTGTTCGTGCAAATTGAAAGTATAACTAGTTTACAGAGAAATATCATAAAATGTATTCAATGATGAATATAATCTTAACATTTCTAATATTCTTTAAAATTAAATTAAATCTAGAGTTAAAATTGTTCCTTCTCTACTACTTGACGAAGAGTTTGTTTAAGCAGACTCTCAGCAGTGTGCCCATGTGGGACTGTGGAGAGACTGTTGGAGGAGTATTTCTATGTGATCTCCCCAGTGCTAGGGTATGGTTGGACTGGAACTCTAATTGTTTTTCAATTTGTATTATTTTCTAGTTTTTCGACCTATATCTGCTAATGCCAAGCTTCAGATGAACCGGCGATCAGATTTTGACTTTTCTGACCCCAAAATAAACCTGGATGTTGAGCTACATACCATAGTGATTGAGTTTAATAAGCCACAGGTGATTTTCTTTGTTGACATTTAGATTGTTATTGTTTGATAAAAGCAAAGTAAAGATTTGAGTGTTTCCCGAAATTCATAGTTTCATAAGTATTCCTTTTAAAACTCGATAATTTAACCTTTGTCTTCAGTAGTGAATAGGAATCCTGAAACATTTGAAAGCTGTAACTCTGTTTCTCCAGTATTTCAGTCTCATGGAGCTCCTCGAGTCAGTTGACATGATGACACAAAACCTGCCCTACAGAAAGTTCAAGCCCAGCGTGCCTCTTCACTACCATGCCAAAGAATGGTGAATGCCTCAGTTGTTGTGAAAGTTTTATAAAACGTTAACTAATTTTATTATTTCTATTATTTAAGAATATATCACAAAACTAAATTAACTATGTTTTTTAAAAGTTATTCTAAGATTTGGTGTAAATTGATTTTGGTCTAGGAATATATGTTGCTCCCTTTATGTGTTAATGAATTGACTCAAGAAATTCTTTAAAATAATTTGCAACTAAAAACCTTAAAATATTGTAGTTTTCATGTACTCTAGAAGAATCAGTATATTTGAAATAATTAAAACTTTTCTTGGTTTTTCTGGCAGTGCTCCACCCCCTCACCACCAGCCCCCCTCCCCCCCCAGATTTCCATTTGACTCACTAAAGCTGTAACTCAGCTTGAATATTAGTAACTGAGATGGCTCTGGGAGGCTTATCCATGTAACCCCATTTTTAAATTTAAAAATTTTACTGTTCTTTTTGTGTTGTAGTTTAGTTTCTATGACTTGTAGGATATTTTAAAGTAACTATTTTTATAATTATTGACTAGTTTTCCAATTATGCATTATGTTGTACAAAACTTTTACACAAAATTGAATGTTTTGTTTATTTTTTGTTGCACGATATAGTAATTAGTGGAATGTTGCTATAAATAGAGTGTTCTGATAGAAGTCTTGTTGTAGTTACTCATGTTAGAGAAAATAAGTTCAGTTGTTTTTGTTATTGTTGATGTGGGTGTAAGTATTGGGTATTTTTTTTTAATAGGTGGGCTTATGCTATACACGGTATTCTTGAAGTAAATGTTTGTCCCCGTTTACGGATGTGGTCTTGGAAGCATATTAGAGACCATAGACAAAAAATGAAACAATATAGAGAATTTTATAAGAAAAAGTTAACAAGTAAGAAGCCATCTCCTGAAATTCTCATGTCTTTGGAGGTTAGCATTTTAAAACAATCATTGAATACTTTACTGTGCATAATTTCTCCTTAGTGTTTTTTTTTTTAACATGTTTGTGTGTGCATGCTCACTGTGGCGTGTGAAGGTGGGGGGTGAACGGACAACTCGGAGTTCATTTCTCCTTCCCACGATGTAAGTTCAGGTAGTCAGGCTTGGTGGCAAGCACCCTCACCTGCTGAGCCAGCTCTTTGGCCTTTCCCAGTTTTTAGTGATTGCTACATTTTTATTACTTAGTTTGCTTTTTACTGACCATATTCTTTCTCTCTTATTTGGGTATTTTGGGGCTTCTACTTTTTAGCTGTGTAATAAAAGACCTGGTGACATTATTCACTGTGCTTTTGAAGTTTATATTATTTTCAGTTCAAAAGGATTTGGGTTCATATACATAATGTGAAGCTTCATGTTATATCTCTTGTAAGTCTCAGAAGTGATTGCCATATAGCTTCTAAGCTTCTCTGTTGATGATCTGGTAGATGATATTTCTGTTGTTATCGTCTTACTGTGTGTTAGTAGAGTTTCTTCTGTATGTGTAAGCTCCTTTTTAATCTATGTGCCTATGTAGTCCTGCTCATCCACCTGTCCTGGTCTCTTGCTGTACTTCTACCTTAGTCTGTCATCCTTACATGAACTTGTCTGATTTCCTGCGTATCTTAATTTTGTTGTACCTAGAGTCTTTATCAGCAGCATGTGTAATTATATGTCTTGAATTATAATATGAAAGCAGAAACTACTCGTATGTTTCCTGGCCAACTAGACCCAAGTAATCACATAGAAACTATATTAATTACAACACTGTTTGGCCTATTAGATCAGGCTTCTTATTAATTAATTCATACATCTTATATTAACCCATTTCTATTAATCTATATATCACCACAAGACTGTGGCCAACTGGTAAGGTTCCAGCGTTCTGGCATCTTTCTCCTTAGGCTGCTACATGGTGTCTCTCTGACTTTGTCTACTCTCTCTGTATAGCTGTTCAGATTTCCCACCTGGCTTTACTCTAAGCAGTTGGCTGAAGCAGCATTATTCATTAGCCAAAAAAAAAAAAAAAAAAAAGCAACACATATACTGAAGGATATCCCACATCAATATTACTTTTGTATTGCTCTTGTCTTTTTAGCCTTACGGCATAATCTAAAAGGAACTTTTTAAGAAACAGGTAAAATATATTTTGGACAGACCAGGAATAACTAGCTTTTTTTTAAACTGAATCTTATTGAGCTATACATTTTTCTCTCCTTTCCTCCTGTAACTAGCTTCTTGAAAGTAGTGTAGCCATTTAGAGTCTAGAATTTTCAATGGAAAATTCTGAAAAGATAGAAACTTTACATTTTCCTTTCAGTTTTAAGGTAGATGACTAACTGAAGACAAGAAGTAATGAGGAATTTTTGGGTCTAGACACCTTTCAGGTGGTTTCATATTTCATTACGTAGTTATGGTCTTAACCAGAATTCTGGATAGCACAATTCCAAGTAATTGTGTTTTCTAGAATAATAGTAAGTCATAGTTGCTTCTTTTGGTCGAGAAAATTAGAACCTAAAACTTGAAAGTAATCATGGGAAGGCACAGATGTGTTAGGATTGTATCTCTTCTCAGTTTGTGTCCATAGCTGTAACAATTTGAAAAGGAGAGTAGTTTTTAACAGATTTCAAGTACTTGTAAGCCTTCTTGAAATATCTTCATAGATATAAACTATGAATATAATTTGAAGGCTTTATTACAGTATTAGTTAAAATGGTCTCGTTGTGTTATTTTTATTTATAATTAAAACCCCTGATGAAAGACATTTTAAACAGTGCATGTATGTATGTTTTTGACTGTATCTCTATTGATAGAGATTATAACTATATTCATGATAGGGATGACTTCCCTGTTACAAGCTGTTCTGCTCTAATTTCCAAGCTCCTGTATGTGAGTTTGTTTATGTAAGAAAATACTGCATCTCAGAATGTGAGAGAAGACATATTGATGAAGTTCATCAAGGGTAGTAGCTTATATTCTGAAGTTGAATATGTAACACTTGTTTTACTTACATTTTCAGGAGTTGGAGAAAACCTTGGATGTTTTTAATATAACCATAGCTAGACAACAGGCAGAAGTTGAGGTAATTTCAGATTAATAAAAATAAATGTATTGATATGACAGGTAATATTATCAATATTGTGCAAAATACTATTTTATTAAGAATTCAAGTGTGTTTTTTGTGTGTTTAGAAGATTTGATATAAGTTTTTGTAATACTTGTTTAATGTGTTAAGATAAAATTATTTGTAAGAAATTGAGCCTATGAAAATTTCAGAGTTCATGTGTAGATGCAATTTATGTATCTTTGTATCTTGTTAGGCCACAAGGAGATTCATATGTTATTCCAAAGTCTTGTTTGGTAAATGTTATAGTTACCATGTTATGTTATTAGTATGTGATTTTGTTTACATTTATTCAAAATCAAAAGAGATCTATTTTAGAAATATCCTGTTTGCATTTTTTTCGATTATTAAAACAAGAATAATTTGTCATCTATGGGAAAACTTATTTTAGGTAAAGAAAGCTGGATACAAGATTTATAAAGAAGGAGTAAAAGATCCAGAGGACAATGCAGGATGGTTTAGCTGGCTGTGGACTTGGTCAGAATCAAATGCTAAACAACAACTAGAAGTTAAACCTGGAAGTATGTTCATTTCATTTTATGTTAGTATAGTTAATCAGCGAGTACATAGTCGTAAAGTTTTTAATTTTTTCTAATTAAAACAGGTATTGTAAGTTATTCATAACAATAAATTGTTTAATTTATTATCAAAATTATGAAATTACTGTTATTTTCAAGTAATATAAATAGTTCTAGCAACTCTCCTTTTGGTACAGAGGAGCTTTACACTGGGGGCACTCAGTGTAGCACATGTAGCGTAGTAATAGGTAAATATAAATCGCAGAATGCTTTATGCCACTGGAAATTTTTATAGAAGTTGCCCATTAGAAAGGTTCTATTTTTGGAACATGTATGTGTGTATGTGCTGTGACATAAGCCCAGGACTTTGCTTATAGACAGGCATGCACTGTACCTCTGGTTTGTTGCCTCAACCCTTAACTGTTGTAAGCAAACAGGCTTTTCTTCTCTCTCTCTCTTTTTCCTGTGAGATCTCTCTGTGTTGCCACAGCTTAGTTTAATCTCCTGTCTTTCTGACTCAGATCATGCAGAGCTGGGGATTACAAATAACATGCTACTGTGCTCAGTCAACACATTTGGTTTTCACCCAAACAATAAAGATCATAAATCTTGGAGGGTTAGGGACTGGACATAAGATATATTTTGGATTTATCACTTTTTGATAGCATGGCTAAGTTGGGTGTGTTAAATCTGTTTTATCCATCTGTAAATTGAGAGAAAATTAGGATTGTATATCTATTTTTACTGATTAACATGGTGCCAGTAAATTTTTGCTTAATACAGAGACTGAAAAAATTATATTGTCAAAGTTTTGGTTAGTAACTTATTTAAGGATCATTTCTAAAATTGCCAACATGTATCTAATACTTAATACTTGTAAAACATATTACAATAATAATAGCATTTGTGGGCTGGCAAGATGTCTGAGTTGATTTTTGTTTTCACATTTGGTGATCTGAATTTGATTGTTGGGTCCTATGTAGTAGCAGAGAATCAACTTCTGAAAGTTGTCCTCTTACCTCCACATAGCACTTTATACACATAACTCTATGTAACATGCACATATACACACTAAATAAACAAAACAGTTATTTCTTTTTTCTATAAAGCCAGTTAAATTATATTTTTTATATTGTTAGTAGCAATACCATAAAACATTTATTTATGATTTATAGTTCTTGAAGAAATGTTGACACCTGAAGAAAAAGTTTTGCTTTATGAAGCAATTGGTTATAGTGAAACAGCAGTTGATCCAACCTTGCCAAAAACAGTAAGATATTTTCTTGCTTTATATCTTTTAATGTTAGATGTGCCTGCTGTAATTCTTTCAGAAATTTTGTATTACTATTTTTTTCTGCGATCTTTTTGGGGGTCTATATATAGAGCATTTATCTTAATTCCAGAAATGTGAATAAAGGTATTCTTTTAATTTTTTGGGTTATTGCAGTGATTCTTTGGAAAATAAAAGCTTGTTTTGAAAGTATCTCTGGATTCGTGAATAAAGGGATTTCATAAGATTGTTTTGTTTATAGATACCCCATCCTCACTTCTATTTTATTCTGGATATTCTCTAGTTTGAAGCCTTGAAGTTTTTTGTTCACTTGAAAAGTATGTCTGTTATTCTAAGAGAAAATCACCAAAAACCGGAGCTGGTAAACATTATAGTAGAAGGACTTAGTACTTTGATTGTGCAAAGGCCAGGAGCACAAGCCATAAAGTAAGTATAAATTTATTTTCTTTCCCAGGTTAAATAACACTAATCTGAATCTGAAATACTGAATTTCAGTGCTTTGACTGTTGAAGGAAAATTCCATACCTGACTTAGTGTGATAGAGTGCAGTAAAAGCACAGGTACACTAAAAATATTGTGTACTATTACCTTTAGACTATATATGTGAGGAATTTACAAAGTATAAATTTGCACTTAGATCTGGGTCCAGTTCCCAAGAGTCCACATTGTTTAAACACAAATATTCAAAAATCCCTCCAAAATCTCTCTCTCTTTTTCTATCAGCCCATATCATGATGACTGGGGAGGAGGCCCATTTTGTGAAACTCAGGAGTATAAGTTTTCTACCTTGGATCAATTGACATGTGGCACAATGGTGACTTTAAATGACATATCATGTGCTCTTTTAGTGACTAGAATGTGACAAGAATGTAGTCAAAACCTCATAGGCTGGAGATGAGGCCTTATCCATGTCTTTGGTCAGCTTATCAAGGTTTTCACATGTATTTTGTACCACAAACATTCTGGCTCATTGAAATAGTCCTGGTATTTAAACAGAAAAAAAAATGCCTTATTTTGTGGAAGCACTTAGATTTTTTTTTAATTTATTCATTTATTTTTGTTAAAAGCAAAATTTGCATTTACTCCCCTTGTTCCCGGCCCTCCCGCTCCCCCA
>JAQHUG010000105.1:3108202-3176472 GCA_028555095.1 Dicrostonyx torquatus | reverse complement strand
TGGTGGATCTGAAGCTGTGGCACTCACCAAGGACCCGCCGCCATGAAAAGGGCGGACTTCTCTGCTGGAGCCCTGCAGGTTTATTGCTATCATAGCTTTTGAATATAAAATTTAACATGAATATGGCTCTTAGTGAAGTAATCTATTAAAATTCATTAAAAGGAATTGTGTCTTTTTTCTTAAATTGTATGAGTTATAGGAAATGCAAAAGAAAATATCTTTACTGTATTTCATAATTTTGCAGTTTGACAAATTATTTAAAATTATATTGATTCTTAATTCCTGTCCTTTTCTTTTATACAGATTTGAAACCAAAGTTGATTCATTTCATATTACTGGCTTTCCAGATAATTCAAGAAAACCCCACCTATTGTCCTCATTGGATGATATGTCACTCTTCCAGATTACATTTGAGACGAACCCTTTAGATGAAACTGTTGCTCAGCGGTGTATCATAGAGGCTGAGCCTTTAGAGATAATATATGATGCAGTAAGCATTTTCTGTCTTACTAAGCTTCAGTGTATTTTCACTTGCTTTGAGTTTGTGTTTTATGTTGACGGTGCTTATTTTAACAGAGGACAGTCAATAGTATAGTAGAGTTCTTCCGACCTCCAAAGGACGTCCACCTAGCACAACTTACCTCAGCAACTTTGACAAAACTTGAAGAATTTCGAGATAAAACAGCAACAGGTAAAGTCATTTGTGAATTGAGCATGATATTAAAATTTTACTTAAAATAAATTTCTAGACTGGATATGGCTGAGTAGAAACTCATCCGGTGCTTTTGACAGGTATACATAACAATAATTACTTTTTATACATAGAACTTATATTTAATAATCACACTTAAGTTAACTGAAAATTTTCATTTAATTACTTAGATGTCTTTATGATAATCGGCTTTCTGTTTTCATCTTTTTACAGTGAATTCCAGAGTTTGATAGATTATTCTGTGAAATAAAATCCATCTTCTTCCTTCTTAGGGAAAAAAAAAGGGTGTTGTTAAGGATTGTTAAGGTCTCTTTTGGTTTCAATTTGCTAATATATTTTCATGCTTGTTTATTATTTATTTGTGTTTATTTTTCTACTCTATCCTACAACCTCAGATTCCATTTATAGTTCACATTCCTGAATTCTGTTCCAGTTCATGTACTGGTGTATGCACCAGAAGCCCAAAACAAAGTATTAAATGAAGCCTTTTTTTCCAGTCAGTTCCTCTTATTATATAGAAACAGATAGATACAAGTAAATGTGAATTCACTGTATTTAAATCCAGTAGCAGCAGATTTAGATTTTTTTTATCTTCAAGACATTTTTCCTAAGTTCTTATTTTATTATTCAACAAAAAGTACTCAAACAGTAGATGTCTGCTGTATAAAATTCAAATATTATAAAAATACCTTAGAAAGTGTAAGTCTCCCACACTTTACCCTTCTAATTTTAAGTTTGTTTTCCCTTTGCTATACTAGTAGTGTCATTCCTTGTTATTTAGAATAAGAATATTCAGTATCCATGCAGATCTCTGTGAGTTAGATCCCGGCCTAGTGTCTACATTCAAATTCCAGGCCAGTGAAGACTACAGAATAAGTCCCTCTCTTAGAAACAATTATTAAAAATGTTTTTTGAAGTTGGGAAACTACTAATACTCTTAAATTAATTTTAACATTTAATATGTTTCGGTGCTTAGGAAACTAAAATTTGCTTATTTTGGAATGGATTGATAGCTCTTATCTGTTTTGGGTTTTTTTCCCTTCATTTTCTTCTTTATTAATTTTTGTTGCATTAACGTCTATTCATTATTTTCTTCTTATGTTGTTGTCTTCATCCTTTGTAAATATTTCAGGTAAACAAATGAAAGCATACCCATATTTATCCTTTGTCTCTCTGATAAGAAAATGAATATGGGCTTTTATTAAATCTTCTTTTTAAGTGGAGGATTCTCTGGTAGTTTGATACTTATTCTTGATTGTCATCTTGGTGGCATAGCGAGGCACCAAAATAATCTCCAGAAATGTGTTGAGTTCCCTTTGTCTTGGCCATCTCCTTGCTGGCATGAGGGCCTGCCTTTAAGTGTGGTTTATGTACCCATTGAGACTCCCTTGGAGAAACTTATTTATCATTTGTTATCATTTGTTAAGTGGAGATAGCTTCTTATTGATGGGAGTGCTTGTGTAAGTTCCTCATCTCAGTGCTTGAACCCTGTCTTGTTTGGATCTGTTCAGGCCCTCTCTGTATATACTGTCACAGTCTGAGTTCATATATGCATCAGTACTGTTGTGCCTGGAAGATACTGTGTTCTTGTTGTCATCCATCCCTTCTGACTCTTAACAATCTTTTCAGCATAGTTCCCTGAACCCTGAAGGGTAAGGATTTGATAAAGATAACCTGTTTAGGTTTAATTGTTCCAAGTCTCCAAGGTCTCATTCTCTCGTCATTGTCCAGTTGTGGGTATCTGTATTGGTTCCCATCTACTGCAGGAAGAAGCTTCTCTGATGATGACTGAGTGAGATACTGATCTCTGGTTATAAGAGAATGTTAGTCATTTTCTCTATACTTCCCTTTAGCAGAACAATAGTATTTGATTTTCCTCTACGTCCATGACCTCCTAGTCTCAGGTTCTTGGTCACCTTGAGCAGTGTCAGGCATGGGTTCCATCTTGCAGAATGGGCTTAAATCCAATCAGATAATGGTTGGCTTGTGCCACTATTGCACCAACATATTTCACAGACAGATCATCATTGTTGGTAGTGGGCTAATATGTTATCTTTCTCCTCCAGTAGTATGCAGACTACCTTCTACTACCATGAACACTAGTCATTAGCGGTGAATGTTCCACTATTTGTCTTTTGGGGTTTGGGTTATTTCACTAAGGATCCTTTCTTTTCTGATTCTATCCATTTACCTGTTAATGTCATGATTTCAGTCTTTTGTTTATTTGTTTTTCTTTTATTTTTGTAATGGCTAAATATTATTTCTTTCGTCTGTTGATGGACATTTAGGCTGTTTCCAGTTTCTTGCTGTTATGAACAGAAATCCACCTGCCTCTGCTTCCCGAGTGCTGGGATTAAAGGCGTGCGCCACCACTGCCCTGCTTTATTTATTTATACATACAGTATCCTGCCTGTAGGCCAGAAGAGGGCGCCAGATCTAATTATAGGTGGTTGTAAGCCACCATGTGGATGCTGGGAATTGAACTCAGGACCTCTGGAAGAGCAGTCAGTGCTCCTAACCGCTGAACCATCTCTCCAGCCCTTAATTTTGTTTTCTTAATGTTAAGTTATTTTAAAAAAAATTCTTTATATATTTTAGATACTAATCTTATATTGAACATGTAGTTGATAAACATCTTTTCCTAGTTTGTAGTATGATTTTTGCCCAGTGATGATGTTATTTGCCATAGAAGATTTCCTATTTCATAAAGTCCCATTTATTATTTGTCTTAATACCTGTGCTGTCAGTGTTCTGTTCAGAAGTATTTTTCTGTGCCAGTGAGTTTCTGTCCTGCCTGGTCCTGCAACCATTCAGTCCCCCCCCCCCCCAAAAAATGCAGAGGCCTACATTAATTATAAACTGGTTGGCCTCTTAGCTCAGGCTTTTTTAATAACTAATTCTTACATCTTACACTAACAGTAATTGGTATATAGATAATTGCTTTTATTTATTTGTTTACTTATTTATTTATTTAATCATAGAATGTTTTTCCTTTTCTATCATTGTGATTAAATTTTTTGCTGGACATAATAGTCTGAGCTGGCATGTGTGGTCTCATTAGAGTTGTGTTATTTTAATTGGTCTGTCTTTATATGTTACTTACCTTTTCCCCTTGAAGCTCTTAATATTGTTCTTTTGTTCTGTATGATAAATGTTTTGAATATTATGTGTCTTGGGAATTTCTTTTGATCCTATCTATTTGGTACTCTAGATGCTTCTTTGATTGGTACCTCCTTTTTTAGGTTAGGAAAATTTTTCTTCAATGATTTTGTTTAAAATATTTTCTGTGCCTTTGAGATAGGTTTCATCTCTTTCCTCTATTTTTATTATTCATAGATTTGGTCTTTCACAGTGTTCCATATTTCCTAAAATTTTTGTTCCTGGAGTTTTTTAGATTAAACATTTTTCTTGACTGAGGTATCCAATTTTTCTACCTTGTCTTCTGCCTAAGGTTCTGTCTTCCCCATCTTATACTCTGCTGGTGAGTACAAACCTGGCCTTTGAGGTTTTTGTTTGACTCCCTAAATTTTCATTTCTGTCTGGGTTTTCTATAGTGAGTCTATTTATACTATCATGTCTTGAACTGTTTTTGTTATTTCATTCCCGTTTTCACAGACTTTGTTAAGGGATTTTTTTCTTTATTTAAAGTCCTTGAACATATTCGTAATTGCTATTTTCAATTTTTTCTTTGTCTTACTCTTCAGTTATATTACATTTCTCAGGGCTCTGATGGAGATATGTTGCCTTGCCATTATAGGCATCTGGGGTTGTGACAAGTGAGGAAATTTTAGGTATTGAATCTTGTTTTGTGTTTTGGGTAGTAGTTCCACTCCTTGATTTCTGTTGCCCTCTCTAGACCTTAGGAATGTGTGATGGCTTTATGTTGCCTGTTAGAGGGTGCTTCCTCATATCAATGGATGACAGAGAGGAAGAGAGGTCAACTAGTAGAAAAGGCTGGTTGTGGCATCAGGAAAGAGCTAAGGAGAACTTGTTCACACCCTGAGGTAGGGTTCCCAGGGGACTGGAGGTGTGTTGGAAAGAGGGGATCCTGTCATTAAGGTTCGATTATCTGGAGTGACCAGGAAGAAAGAGCTGGAGACCTTAGGTCTGACCCAAGAGTTGGAGTCTCCAGTGAATGGAGTTGGTTGGAGAAAGGGTACCTGTAAAAAGTTATTATTTGACGAAGGGTAACACTGAGGACATTGTGATGGAGGACAGGAAGAATAATGTGATTCACTTATGTGTGTCCCTGTGTCTGCTGTGGATGTCTGACAGTGTTTCTGAGTACAGATAACTGACACAAAGGAATTATGGAACTAGGAAAGCTGGATCCACAGCAAGATTTGGAGGGGTCCTGGGGGATTGTAGTGAGGAAGTAGAGGCCTGGATAAGCTTTCTCTGCTACAGGGCTGAGGAGGAGACTGGGGAGACAAAAGTAGAGGACAGGAAGGAGAGTGGAAGTTGCCTACTGGAGTCCACATCAAGTGTGACTGATGTAAGTCTTAGTTTTAATCAACTTCACAATCCCATATTTATGACATATAATACTGAAATGTATCTACTCTATTCTCTAGAAAAAAGCTGAAGAGTAATTTGAAAGATGATGTTTGTATAATGAATTATTAGCTGTTAATAAGGGATTGTCTTACTCATTTAAAAAGTAACTTGAAGGTGACAGGAAGAGCACTTAGAGAGAATAGTACAACTGTGAATGTCCATCCTCCCAAAGACTGAAGTCCACTCCTTACTGGAGGAGGTAGCAGCTGTGACTTACTAAATGGCATTGTGGTTTCACATTGGCAAAAAGTTTCTGGAAATCTAACTTGGGAAATGATTGGGGGAAATGTGAAGAACTACTTGAGTCAGTTCTACTATGTCCCCAGTTGATTGGATAATTGTTAGAATTCTTTGATCTGTCAGTCTGCTTTTGTCCTCAGTCTGCTTTTGTCTCCAGCCTTCACCTTACCTTCATTCACCATTTTCAGAACTTTCCCCCTGGATCTGCTTCATACAGGTTATTGGAACCTTCCCCTCACTATTAAGGATCTGCTTCATATATGTTATTGGAACCTTCCCCTCGATATTAAGGATCTGCTTCATATAGGATATTAGAACCTCCCCCTTGCTATTAAGCAGTTTTGCATCACTTGCCTAGAGAGGACCTTTGGAATTTCTTTAAGATGATAGTGTTCATATTTATTTCTCATATTTTCATAAAAAGCTTTCCCCAGTATAGGCTGCTTATCCTATACATATATAAGTGTATATTTTAAACAGTGTTTATCATCATCATTATTTTGAGACAAAATCTTAGTGTGTAACACAGGTTAGCCTAACTGTCCTTCATTTTCAATTAATCTCCCAAGTGCCAAGTGCTGGGATTATAAGTGCGTCACTGCACCAAGAAAATTATCAATTTAATTCTCTTTTTTTCTTTTGCATGCATATCAAGGTAATGATTGCTATATTTGATACTGGCTGTCTTTTTTAAGCTTTATTTTCTCTGTCATTGTGTATATAATACGCATTCATTAAAAGTACTCACTTTAATTCAAACAAACATTCTTAATAAATCCTGTCTTAAAAATTATACTGATTTTGCTAATAGTCTGTAACATGAAGGTCCTGCTCGTTGGGGTTTCTGTCCTGCCCGGTACCCCACAGCCAGCAAGCCCCAAAGAAAATCACACAGAGAGTCTACATTAAGTTATAAACTGATTGGCCCATTTGCTCAGTCTTCCTACCAGCTCCCATAACTTATATTAACCCATTGTTCCCATCCATGCCAGGCACATGGCCGGTACCTTTCCTCAGCTGGGACAGGGACACATGCTGCTTCCTTGGTGGTCTGCGCAGGAATGCCAGGGAAGCTTCCTGCTTCCCAGACTTTCTCCTTGCCCTGCCTCTACTTCTTGTCTGGTTGACCCGCCTATACTTCCTACCTGGCCAATCAGCATTTATTTAAAACATGATTGACAGAATACAGACACATCTCCCGCACCAATAGTCCTACATTTATGCACTTTTCATTTTAAGCCTTCATAACGATAAATTAATATGGTGTTACAAAAACAATAAATGATTTCTTTGGAGGATTTGCTTTTGAGAAAGGAAGGAAATAGGTCTTGATAATAGGATATATAAAAGAGTTCCAAATAGAAACTGAACTGCTCTGGTATTGAGCTTTCCGAATCAGTTCCTTTATTAAAATTTTAAGGCATCTCTGAAAAATGTCCTGTGAATTAATGACTTTTTTTCCATCTCACACTCTGTGATGCTTCCTAACCTAGGCATAGTCTGACAAAAAGAAATTTTTGTTTGTATTTTTTGTTTTTTGACCCTTGATATTTGGGAACCTAACTTGTAGAGCAGGCTGTTCCTGAACTCACAGAGATGAGTCTCAATTTCCCCAGTTAAAGGTGTGTGCCACCACACCTGGCTTTTCTCTAAGGTATGTTAAAATCAGTACTGTCTTAATGAATTTCTAAATTATTTTATCGTGTTTGTTGATTCTCTGTTTTATTTTCATAAAGCAAGTCGTGAGAAGTACTCATTGCAAGGATTTAATTTTTTTGCAGGTTTGCTGTATATTATTGAAACACAGAAAGTTCTTGATCTCAGAATTAATGTGAAGGCTTCATATGTTATTGTCCCACAGTATGGAATTTTTAGCCCCACATCAAATCTACTTCTTTTGGATCTTGGTCATTTAAAGGTATGCACTAATAATGTTTGATTGATGGTATGACATTAGTGGTATTCTTTTGTTTAAAATGTACTTTGATTTTGTTAAGATGGATTTATTTTTTTATGTGTGTTTTTCTGAGTGTATATAGGTATACCAGATGAGTGCATTGCCCACGAAGGCCAGAAGTGGGTCCCAGACCTCCAGGAGCTAGAGTTACAGGCTGTTGTGAACCACCATATGGGTACTGGGAACCGAACCCAGGTCCTCTGCAAGAACAACAAATGCTCTTAATTGCTGAGCCGTCTTTACCGCCTTAGAATATATACCAGTTTTAGATAGTTCGATAAATTTTATTGATGTTTAAATATATATCAGTACTAGGATTTGAGAAACTATCCTTGTGATTAGTAAATAAAGTTTTACTTCATCAGGTAGTTTTTTTCTCCCTGTATTTTCAAAATCAAAGATTTCATTTTAGCCTTAACTTGTAAGCTAGTGACAGATTTTAGGAATTGTGTTTATAGACTTGAATTTCATACCTTAGATTTTTTTTGTTTTGTTTTGTTTGTTTTTCGAGACAAGGTTTCTCTGTGGCTTTGGAGCCTGTCCTGGAACTAGCTCTTGTAGACCAGGCTGGTTTCGAACTCACAAAGATCTGCCTGCGTCTGCCTCCCGAGTGCTGGGATTATAGGTGTGCGCCACCAACACCCAGCGCCATACTTAAGAGTTTTACTCTTCATTTACATTTTATTTGATTAAGTATATAGAACTGGGACAGTTCTGAAAGTGCTCATCTTTCTGCAGTTTTTACATATATAAGTTAAGTAGAAACATTTTTTTACAGTTCTACATCTAAACCATTCAGTACAGAACCCATTAGTATCATGTAATTAATTATTAAAGGTAAAGAAAAATTAATTAAAATCTTCAGCTTCTGTTACTTGCTTACCAGTCAGAGCTGGTTAATGCCTGCTGTGATGGACTGTCAGATGCAGGGGATTTCTGTCATCATTACCGTTCTGCCACTACAGCCATCACATGTAGAGTACCTACAGACATTTGTGGGCAGCTTGGGTGACTTCTCTCTGCCTAAGAACTTTGTTCTTTTCCCGTTACTTTACACTTATATATTTTATAAATATAATTATGAAATTATTTCAAGGGCAATTTAAGAAGAATGTAAGAGTTATTATTAAGAGTTTTGAGGATTCAATTTTCTGACATTAGCTAATTTGTTTTACCTGCTACCTAAAGTTTATTACCTTTCAGAGATATTTTAAAAAAAATTTAAATTTATTTTTATGTGTATGGATATTTTGTTTGCATCATACATCTGTTTACTATTTAAGTGCCTGGTGCCTGCACAGGCCAGAAGGAGACATTGGAAGGGCTTGTGAGTTGCCTCATAGGTGCTAGAAATCAAACCCATGTCCTCTAGAAGAGCAGTCAGTGCTGGTAACCACTGAGTCATTTCTACAGCTCCAGTTTTTGTTGTTGTTGTTGTTGTTGTTGTTTTAAATCTTGGTTTTTGAGACAGAGTCTCACTACATATCCCTGGTATCCTAGAACTCACTGTGTAGACCAGGCCAGCCTCGATCTCACAGAGATCTGTTTGCTTTTGCTCTCCTGAGTTCTGGGATTGAAGGTATATGCTACTGTGCTAGTGAGATAATCATTTTTGACAGTCTACTCTCCATGAGCTTTTGAAGCAGAATAAGAAATATGTGTGTGTGTGTGTGTGTGTGTGTGTGTGTGTGTGTTTGTATTTGCATCTATTTGCATTTAAAGAAAAATGTGGTTACTGCTTGGTGTGATCTCTGGAATACTTAAGAAAAAAAAGTAGTGTGCTCAGTATTCCATGAAAGGGGAGATAAAAAATATTGCATGTTTGGAGCCACATAACAGATTGAGGTAATAAACCCTGTTTGTTTGTTACATAGCTACTAAAAATCTGCTATTGGATGAAAGAAACATACATAACTCACATTTTTCTCATGGCTTATTCCAAATGAGTTTTCTTCAGATTTTAAGTTGTTGTGAAGATATATTATTTTCTAGGACTGTGTTGGTTCCCCACTTTTGATATAAGTAAATTAAAAAAAATAGACCTGATTATGTGAATATCATCTTATACCTGTCTCATGGATAAGGATTTTTGTTTGTTTGTTTGTTTTTCGAGACAGGGTTTCTCTGTAGCTCTTGGAACTAGCTTTTGTAGAACAGACTGGCCTCAAACTCACAAAGCTGTGCTTGCCTCTGCCTCTCAGTGTTGGGATTAAGATGTATGCTACCACTGCCTGGCTGGATAAGGATCTGAATAGCTGTCTATGTCTGTACATGAATTTATCTTGTCCTATTAAACTTTTATGTTACAGAGCTAAGCAGCAATTTTATTTTGAAGTACTTTACATGGTCTAAACTATTAAAATTAACTTTAAGGTGACAAGTAAAAGTCGATCAGGATTACCAGAAATGAAACCAAGTAACACTAGCCTTGAAGATATAATGCATAGAGCTTATGATTCTTTTGATATTCAGCTTACAAGCATACAGTTGCTTTACAGCAGAGTGGGTAAGTACAAGAGATATTACTTTTTTTTCAAACAGTGATTAGATTTTTAGACACTCTGAAGATATGCCTAAAGACTTTGTCTCTACATACTTGGAACTTCCTTGTATTTGAGTTAAAATGAACAGTTAATAATTGCATAGTGAATGAAAGATATTTGATAGTGAAAGTGTGAACCCTTAAGCACAGCTCCACTGCTTCAGAATAGCCGTCCAGTAAGATAAATGACTGGGTACATGTATTTGATTGGCTGTGTTAATCTAGCTGAGTGATTGATGTTTATTTCTAAGATAATTACAATGATTTTATTTAAATAAGAAAACAAACATTGACTAATAACTAAATAAAAATGACTACTAACATGTTTATGTTTTGAAACAAGGAAATTTGTTCCCTAGTTCACCTAGCTAAAATTTGTCTCTTATTGGGAACTGGGGCTTGCTCATTATGCTAAGCTCACTGCTGAGCTCTAAAAATCTGTCTATTGCTACCTTTCTAGTGCTGGGATTTCAAGTATGAACCACCATTGTGCCTGTCTTTTTTTTTTTTTTTTCGAGACAGGTTTTCTCTTTGGCTTTGGAGCCTGTCCTGGAACTAGCTCTTGTAGACCAGGCTGACCTCGAACTCACAAAGATCCGCCTGCCTCTGCCTCCGGAGTGCTGGGATTAAAGGTGTGTGCTACCACCGCCTGGCTCTTTTTTTTTTTTTTTAAACTGGGAACTGAACTTTATACGAGTTATCTACCCAGACTACATTTGCATTGAAGGCAGTTAAATTAACTATTGTCTTACTCACCTGTGACTGCTAACATTGCAGTGACTGTTTCAGGTTATAGGTTTTATAGGTCCAGATATGTACTTCAGTCTTTGCCTCAGCATTTCTACTATAGGAAAGTTTTGACACTGTTTTCTAAAATTCAATGATTACAATTCCTGAGAGAATTGAAGTTTAAATATTGCTTAGAACAGTGCTAATTAAAATCTTGAATAAATTGTGGCATTTATTAGTATTATCAAATGTACTTACATTTTTCTGTCCTTTTCATTGCCTTATAGTGACCTTATTTTGGTGGTATAATATCTGGTTGACATAGTGTTCATTCATAGATAGACTGTATATTTGATTAAAACTATGCTGCCTTTTAAAAACAGACATTTTTCTTTTGTTATAGAATATAGTCTTGTAAAGCAGTATATAGAGAAAAATGGAAGTGTAAAGACTTGCTGATTGTGTGTCCTTTAGATAATTTTAAGTTTTGTATGTTATAAAAATTATACTAATAATAAACATGGACTGTTTCTTTGATTAGGTGATAACTGGAAAGAAGCACGAAAGCTCAATGTATCGACACAGCATATTTTGACTCCTATGCATGTCAATGTAGAACTTTCTAAAGCCATGGTTTTCATGGATGTCAAGATGCCCAAGTATGTATTATATATTATCTGTTTCACATAATTATAGATTTTCTCAGTAAATCTGTAAGGAAAAAAATGCTATATCTATTGACTTTATTACATAGAATGCATATTATAACCTTTGCCACTGATGCCATTTTTAATATGTAGTTCAATGGCATCTTCATAAATTCACAATATTATGCAGCTGTCACCACTGTTTATCTCTAGAACTTTATTTAACAGTCTTCCAAGCTGAATGTCAAACTCACTAAATAGTAACATTCCATTCTACTCTGCTTTTTGCCCCTGGCTGCCAACCCCCCTTTACATGTTGTCTACATGAGTTTGATGGTTTTAGGTACTGGGTAGAAGTAAAATCTTGTAATATTTGTCCGTTCTTACGTATATTACTTTGCTCACAGTGTACTCAAGGCTCATCTTTAAAATACATGATAAATAGTGTTTTCTAGTCCTCTTCAAAACAATTTGTATTGAACTCTGCCTGGTTCTATCCATTCTTGAAAGTAGGAAGGAAGTTTACTACTGCTGTGAAAAGTCTTTCTTTCCCTTAGTTCTTTCAGTATTTAATTCATTGAACTCTGATGATTGGTGTGTATGTGTTTCTTCATTGTTAACATACGTTTGTTAAATTTGTTCTTTTATTTCATTAGATAGCATTCTTTTAAAAAATCTTCGGTAATAGTTTTTGACTTGTAATCTATTTTTTATTTTTTTTAAAACAATCTTTTTTATTTTACATAGCAATCTCAGTTCCCTCTCCCTACCCTCTTCACACTCCCCCTACCATCTCCACACCCCACTCCTCATCCATTCCTCACAAAGGGTGAGGCCTTCCATGGGGAATCAACAGAGTCTATTACATTAGTTGAGGCAGGACCAAGGCCTCCTCTCTGTATCTAGGCTGATTTGTACAAATCTTTTTTTACTGCAAGCATCCCTCTTAGCGTCCCTCTCTTTTGTTTTGATTGTTTAGTACATCTACTTTAATTCCTTAGCTTGTGGCATACATATTTTCTTTAAAGTGAATTTTCTGTCATGATAGCATATTGTTTTATCTTTTTTAAAATCAGTTTTGTCAACTGATATCTTTTGATTGGGAAGTTTAGAACACATCTACACACTGATATGAAAGGACTTGTTCATGTGCTCTCTGTATGTTTTAGAGCTTATTTTCCCTCATTTTGTCTGATGACCTTTCTTTGTGTTTGGTTGAGATTTATTCTAACATATTTTAATCATATTCTTATTTTCATTTTTGTATACTTCGTATATTTTTCGTTTAGTTACCATAGAGATTATGTGTGATGTCTTAAACCTTTTACTGTTTGCTTAAAATGGTACCCGTGTTAGTCTCATTCACATGCAAAGTCTAATTCTTCTGCAAAGTTAATATAGACTTATTTTTATGTCTTCATTTCTGTAGAAAATGAAGTCAAACCTAAATCATATAAAAATCTTTTTTAATATTTTAAATGCAGTTATCTGTACTGTGATGGTTAATTAGACATTTTGATGCCTACCCTCTTCACTTTGTGCATCTTGCATATTTGAGGAAAGGAAAGGTTTTGATGCATTAATTTAATTGATCTGTGATTGTGTAAGTTAAACCACAGTGTATGGAAATAGTTACAGATATTTGAGTTATTAGAAACAAAGCTTAGGATTTTCTGCAGGAATTCAGGTACATTTTTAGAGACCAATGTTTAACAACTAAAATGTATAATTAAAAAAAAATAGTTTTATGGAAAAGTGGCTGTAAAACCAATGAGTTAAAACATTTTGTATGAGGGCCATACCTTTTGAAAAATTCTTGTGTGTGTATGCCCATGCATTTTTGTACATGTGGATACATGCATGTGTGCCAGAGGTTGACATCATGAACCCAAAGCATTGGCTGGGATGCACTCCAGAGATGCACTTGCCTCAGCTCAGCTCTCCTTCAAGTGTTGGGATTGCAGGTGTGTGCTTCTGTGGCGGTCTTTTAATTGGTGCTGAATCTCTCACATCAGATACTTGTACTTTTTTCACTTTTCCATTGTAGCAATTTTCTCAACCTCTCTTCATTTTTATTCCTAATTTTTAAAAAACATTTATTTTGTGGAGGGCTTGTTTAGGTACCACAGTGGGTATGTAAAAGTCCAGAGAACAACCTGATGGAGTCATTTCTTACTTCCACCATATAGTTTCTGGGTAATCAAACTCAGATCACTGGGCAAGTTCTTCTTAAGGGCAGATACCTTTATCCCCTGAGCCATTTCTAGGTTCCCAGCCCCTCTTTAATTCAGTATCTTATAAGTAAGCCAAAGAGATTGGCGTAAAATGGAGCCTGCATGTTTGTTTCCCCACCACCCAGACCCGAATAATTATACAAAACAATATTAATTACAACACTGTTTGGCCAATAGTTCAGGCATTTTTCTTGCTAGCTCTTACACCTTAAATTAATTCATTTCTATTATTTTATATTTTATCACGAGGATCGTGGTTTACAGGTAAGGTTCTGGCAGCTTTCTCCTTCAGCAGCTACATGGTGTGTGTCTGACTCCGTTCTCTTTCTCCCTGCATTCAGTTTAGTTTTCCTATTTACCTGTATTCTGCCCTGCTATGGAATAGCAGAATAGCTTCTTTATTAATCAATGGTATTAAAATACATTCACAGCTTACAGAGGGGAATCCTGCATCAGATTGGCAAGACAGTTAAAAACAACTCAGGTTTTGTTTTAAATTAGGGGTTTGGATATAAAATCTCTCGTTATTTGAACTTGCTAAGCTTACGTTTTCTTGTAGGACCTATGTGCCTATGAGAGTTTACATGTAGTGGGGATTAGAAATAGACTGTGATCCTCATAGGTATGAGTATACAACAATGGCATATAAATAATGTAATGATAGTCACCTAATAAATTGGTAATTAATATTGTCATCTCTATTCGGCAAACATGAGAGAAACAATAAATGAAATAGTACTGGAAAAAAAGCCTCTAAAAATTATTAAGCCTAGTCCATCTACGGTTTATAAGGTAAGATGTGATTTGTAGTTTTAAATTTTTATTTTAAATATTTATTAGTTGAATATCATGGTTTCCATCTACTTCTCTTTATATTTTTGTTTTGTTTTGTTGTTGGGTTGGGGTAGGTGCTAAGCATTGAACTCAGGACTTCCTGCTTGCTCTGCAAGCCATCTGTCACTGAGCCACCTCTCCAGTTTCCATTCTTTGTTAATTAGTGTACTTAAACCAGAATGAATAGTCTCTATACTTCATATACTCTATAATGATTCCTGTCTCTATAAAATAGATTCAAGATTTCTGGAAAATTACCTCTCATTTCATTACGAATCTCGGATAAAAAACTACAAGGGATTATGGAATTGTTTGAAAGCATTCCAAAGCCTGACCCTGTAACTGATCTCTCTGCCCCTGCCAAATCATTCCAGGTAAAGTGTTTTTCAGAATTAATGAAAGGTTAAATCGAAAAATAGATTCCAAAGTAGTAGAAGAAATTAGTACAGGTGAAATTACTTATGGTCATTTTAATTTTCAGCAGAATTGCGTCTCTTCCATCCTCATGATGCACATTTACTTTATGAGTATTTAACATTATGGAGAAGCCACGACTTTGAACTTACTTATGTATGTATTAGGTTATACCTCTGTCTGTGAGATCAATTCCTAACAGAGTTAAGGAAAAGTATTATAAATTTTTGATGAGTTTTGTCAACTTTTCTCTCTTGAGTATTAATTTATTAACAGCGAATGAGTGTTTTTCTCTGCTCTAATTAGTCTTGAGTGTTAGCCATTCTTAATATTTTACTCTATGAAAAGATTGCCTTTTGGAATTAATTTGTGCATCTTTTAAAAAACATTTTTTTCTACGTTTAATTTTTACTTTTTTTGAACTTTTACTGTGATAATCATACAATATGATTTTCTAATTATGAAAATTAATTGGTCATTTGGAAGTACTTTTTATGTTAGATTTTTAGTGCATTATGAAAGTATATTTTTACTATGCATTAAGTTTTTATTTTCTTACAGCTATTTTCTTACACCTTTGATTTTTTTTGACTGTATATTATATGATTTCTCTCTCTCTAAAATACTTTAAGAAAGGAAATATCTAATCTCATTTTTCTTTTATTTCCACCCCCATGGCTTATTTATAAGTCATTAAATTTTCTGCCTTTTCATAATTTACATTTTTAAAAATTGCAAAACTAATTTGTAGAATCCCCATTCTCCAATCCATTTGATAGTGAACTGCTGATGTATTCTCCTGTTACTCTGACCACTTTAGTGTTTTACAATAGTTTTTCTGCTTTGCTGCTAACTTTCTGTTTTATTAGTTTTGTTGAAGAGAATGTGTTTTGAATTTTGATAAAGTAGTATTTATTATTTTCTTTTTGGGTGAAGCTTTTTAATGTGATGTTTCTGAAACTTTCACCTAATATTGAGGTTGAGAGATTTTTTTTCCCCCTCTGTTTTATTCTAAAAGTTTAGGAGTGTTTAAAGTTGCTTTATAAATGTATGTGCATTTTACATTTATATTTTAATGTAGTTTTTTAACATCTTCAGTCTGATTTTATATCTGTCTTATTATGTCACTTTCATTTTTTTAAAAAATATATTTTTCCCTTGAGCTGATTATATATGCTCGTGTCTGTTTCTTTTCTTTTTCAGTGACCACTGTCTACCTTTTCCATTTATATCTTTTCTTGTTTTCAGTAGCAATCTGTCATAATTATATATTTTCAAATAAGTGCTTTAAATTGCATAATTTTCTAGTTTTTTCATAATTTTTATAATTTTATAATTATAAAATTTTATAATAAGCTTTTATAATTTTACTTTTATAATTAAGTTGTCAAATTCCATCTAAATTCTGATGGGTTTGGTATGGATACTATTAATCTACTCAATAATACTATTTCTGTTTTGTTTAGTTTTGTTTTTGTTTTTCAAGACAGGGTTTTTTTTGTATAGCTTAAGAGCCTGTCCTGGAACTCGCCCTATAGGCTAGGCTGGCCTCAAACTCACAGAGATCCGGAAGTCTCTGCCTCCTGAGTGCTGGGATTAAAGGCACGTGCCACCACCATGTGTCTAATAATGCTATTGAGAATTAAAATCTTAGCACTGTTTCATCTTCCAATTCACTACAAAAGTATATTTCTCCAGTAGGTCATTTTAGTGGTTTGGTTGTGGGTTATAATTTAAACATACATTTACTATGTATATTGCTAGGTTTATATATACTGTTTGGGCCCTAATTGTTTCCCTTTTAAATTAACACATGGAACCTTAACCCCTACATCTTTAACTTAAATTGTGATTCCTTTGGAAGTAGGGCCTTTAAAACAGTCAGTAAGTTAAAATAAAACTAATAGGATAGGCCCTAATTTGGGACTTATTGGTGACTTCATAAAAGGAAATTTGGGAATAAAGAGACACCAGAATGTATGTGCAGTTAGCAAAGACCAAATGAGGATGCAGCAAGAAGGCAGCTCTTTGCAGGCCAAAGGTAGATGCTTCTTAAACCTTGTTTATAGTATCTTTTTTTTCATTTTTTATTGTTAAAAGAAAAATTTACATTTACTCCCCTTGTTCCCGGCCCTCCCGCTCCCCCATTACCCCACCGCCCTCCCCCTGCTTCCTTGAGATGGGGCAGGATACCCTGCCCTGTGGAAAGCCCAAAGNCTGCTTCCTTGAGATGGGGCAGGATACCCTGCCCTGTGGAAAGCCCAAAGCCCTCCCCCCTCCATCTCAGTCTAAGAAGGTGTGCATCCATATAGAATAAGTTCCCAAAAAGCCAATACATGCAGAAGAGATAGGTCCCAGTGCCATTATCATTGGCTTCTCAGTCAGTCCCCATTAGCAGTCACATTCAAAGAGTCCAGTTAGGTCATATGCTCGTTCAGTGTTGGTCCAGCTGGATTTGATGAGCTCCCAATAGATTGAGCACACTGTCTCTGTTGTTGGGCCAGTCCCTCAAGGACTCAGTGTTTGTGGGGTTGTCCTTTCCAGGTGCCTCAGTTAGCCTTAACTTCTGGGTAGCTCAACTGTTTTCTGCTTCTCTCAGACAGCTGGTCTCATCTTAGAGTCTTTGCAGCTTGTCTTGTTTTGAGAGTCTGTGCAGTTCAGCTTCATTCGGTCTAAGGGGATTCTCAACTTTTATTGCTTATCGTGGCAGGAAAGGGCCTATTGATTTTGATAGGATTCAGGGAATTCCTGAAGTTATTTTGAGTTGTTTACCTTCCTGCTCTCAAGGATCTTTCTGAAGGTTGGAATGTTTTAATTTCTTGAGGAAACTGTTATACAACTTATTCTTACAGCAAGAACTTATGGGTACATTTTCTCAACTCATGTTCCATCATTATAGATAACTGTAGCCTGTGCCAAGTTGACATTAAACTAGGTAGCACAAGTCTCATTGCCGACATGGAGTGAATTTTGGTTGTTAAGAATAGGTCAAACTGGCTGCAGCATTCCCAGAATTAGAAGCCTAATTTAGAGCAATAGCATGAAGTTCTTAAATTCTGTGAAGGCTAAAAGAGGAGATGAAGGAGAAATAAAAAGGTCTGAAGTTAGCAGAGCTTGGCTCATGAGGTTCAACCTGTCTTTGTAACATCTCAGTGCAAGGTAAAGTCACAAGTGATAATGTACAAGCTACAACAAGTCGTATAGAACATCTCTGCCTAAGATAATTGATGGCAGTGACCACATATAACAACAAATTTGTGTTGTATAATACACAGCCTTGTATTGGAAGAAGTCGTCATCTAGAACTTTGATAGCTAGAGAGGTTAGTTTCCAGATTCAAATTTTCAAAGGGCATTGTTACTCTCTTTAGGTGTGGATGCAGCTGATGACTTTTAGTTGAAGCAAGTGCACATTTATCTTTCCCCAATTTGTAGGCTTTTATCAATTAGATTTAGCATTTTTTTCTCTAAATTAAGCAGCAAGTACTGGACGATAGCATGTTTTTAACAAAGTGTGACAGCATGTGTTTACAAAACGGATGTAGGTTTTCAGTTGGACCTGACTGCCCCTTAGTTACAGACTGACAATTTTGTTATTGGTTTGAGATAAAACCATAAAAATTCCACTTTTGTTTGAAACCATTCTTGCCTGAGCATTATAAACTTTCTTCTTATGATCCAAGTTACAGAGATTCACCAGGTCTTCTGCCAGCCTTGGCCACATTTGTAAAACTCCCAACCCAAATTCTACTGTTTAACTCTTTCCTTGGTCTTATAGCGACTGTGTTCACTTGTTTTTTACTTCATTATCCCCAGAAAAATATTTACTCCTTTGAACAGACTTGAGACAAACTGCGCAGGAAAATATTTTTCCCCAATATTACTGTTCATTGACCATGTCTGTGGTCAATAATATGGAAAATAAATGAACTTGAAGTCCCTAAATCAAACTTGAGGTGGAGCACAGATGTAAATGTAAGGGCCAAAGATGTGAAGTTTTTTGAACCAAAACAACAACAGCAACTCCAAGGAATACAGCATGTGTACTTTAAATAATTACCTTAGTATCAGCTTTGGGCTTTGTAGCAAAAATTCTAATTGGTATGAATAATAAAAACCCCTAGTCAGCTATCGGGCAAAAGCTGAAGGATCAGAGAAGCAGAGCAGTCAGCCAATAGAGAGTTCTTACCTCTACCAATACTCAGACAGAATGGGTGATACTGTCTCTACGAATCCTCAGACTGCATCTATTTCTACGAATCATTAGACTGCATCTGAGCTTCTGTCTTATCCCTTCTTATATTCCTCTCTCCATCCAGCCATATTTCACTCCTGTCTTCACCTCACTAGTGCTGAGATTAAAGACATATGATCCGAAGTGCTGAAACCACCTTTGTGTGAGCTCTATTTCTCTTTTGGACAGAGTCAATCTCATGTAGCCCAGGATGGCATTGAAGTCACAGAGATCCATCTGCTTCTCTCTTCTGAGTGCTGGGATATGTCATATAAAGGTGCATGTGACCACTCCCCAGCCTCTATGGCTAACTAGTGACTTAGCCCTGTACGCTGATCTTCAGACAAACTTTGTTAGATTACAAACAAAATATCACTACAGGGCTTGCTTCTTAAAGTGTCTTTGAGCTGGTTTCTGGGCTAAGTAAAATTTCTAGTTAAAACCTATCTCAGAATCCTTACAGATTTCCAGGAAGTTGCTATGGGAGCCCCACAATTTTACTTAACAAGAAACCTAAAAAAGGACTTACTTTCCTGCTTTAGACCTGATTCCTTCTCAGATTGTATTGAGTAACTTTTTGTCAAAATTGTCATAAAGTTGAATAAAAGGTCTTTATTTTGATTGGCAGTGTGTTACTTTTGTTTCAGATTCAAGTACCTACTTCTTTGCCAGCATCACAGATTTCTCAGAAGTTAATCCCTTTATTGGAACAGCCTTCTGTTCCTGAAGATGGTATGGTGAATTTTCCTTACTGCATGTGCATAATTGAAGGAGTTCATATTTGAGGGCTGTTCTCTTCAAATGGTTATGTATAGGGGTATAAACATCTTTTTTCTTTTAGCAATCAACACATTTACTAAAGTTTATGTTATGTATGCATCAGAGACATTCATAAATAAGCCACTCAAATAGTAACTAAAGTTGTGTTTATATACCATTGAACAAAAGAATTCCACATACTTCTCAATTTATTTTTTTTAATTTTTTTTTTTTTTAAAATTATTTTTATTTTATGTGCATTGGTGTTTTGCCTTCCTGTATGTCTATGTGAGAGTGTCAAATCTTGAGTTACAGACAGTTGTGACCTGCCATGTGGCTGCTGGAAACTGAACCCGGGTCCTCTGGAAGAGCAGACAATGCTCTCAACCTCTGAGCCATCTCTCCAGTCCCACTACTCAATTTAAAACTGTTTTGATTGTTTTGAGTAGTTGATAAGTGAAATCTTACATGGTTAATTACTGATAACAAAAAATTACATTAAATGAAGTGGTAGTTAAATGGGTGCTTAATTAACGTTACTGAGCCTGGCTTCTGTTGCTGATATTACAGAATTGTCAGCTGAGTTCTCTTACACTGTCTAGCTACAGGGAACATGGTAGTGTTTTGCTTCAGTATACCTAATGTACACAATCATTGGTTTCTGCTATAAATGCTTCTTATAGTAGTAAATAGTAATGATTTTTACTCTAAATAGTAATGATTTTTTAAAGTTGATTTTTTTTTTTGAATCAGGAGAGAGAGCTCAATGGTTAAGAGTACATGATGTGCTTGCATAGGATCATGACTCAGTTCCCAGCACACACACACTGGACAGCTCACTAGTGCCTTTTTCTCTCCTCAAGAAAATCACTTCCCTCTTTGGACTGCATGACCACCTGCATTTACATACCCGCACACAGATACACACATGTACACATAATTAAAAATAAAAATGAATCTTAAAAAATTGATTTTATTCCAAAGATTAAATATTTTGTATTTCCATATATTTTGTCCTTTGCAATGTTATTTATTCAAAAATAATTTCTGTATTCTTTTCTCTAGCTTTTGTGTTCAACTTTTAATATAGACTTATAGTATTTTAATGCTTACATTTATTTCAGAAAATTATAAAAATAGATTACTTTTGTTGTTGACTTAAACTAAACATTCTTTGAAATTTAGATTCAGAGGAAGAATTTTTTGATGCACCATGTAGTCCCTTGGAAGATTATCCTCAAATTTTATCTAGAGTTAGAAGTTCTCGACACAAAAAATTACAAAAGAAAGAGTCTTCAGTGAATTTAATTCAACTTAGGATGCGATTTGAAGTAGCAGAGGTATGTACTATGATTACATAAATGTGGGTTATGTGAGTTGTCCTTTATACTTTGTGCAGTTTACTTATATAGTTTTATTACCAATAGATACTGTTCAAGGTATATGGAGATGGTGTATGGTTTTTGTGCTTTTTAAAAAGAAAATAAACTATCTTTTCTTTTCATTATCCATACCAATCCAGGTTCCCATTCCCTCTCCTCTTTCCATTCCCTCCACTTACCCCCTTGCCCCAACTCCCCCATCAATTCCTCAGAGAGAGTAAGACACATTGCTTTAGGGAAGGTCCAAGGCCCTCCCTATTATATCTAGGCTGAGCAAGGTATCCATCCAAAGAGAACGGGCTTCTAAAAGCCAGTACAAGCAGTAGGGGTAAATTGTGGTGCCACTGCAAGTGGCCCCCTCAGTGTGCTCCATCCATACAACTATCAACCATATTCAGAGGGACTATTTTGGTCTTATGCTTGTTCCTTCCCAGTCCAGCTGGAGTTGGTGAGCTCGCATTAACCCATCATGGTCTTGACCTCTTTGCTCATATTCTTAATTTCTCCTACTCTTCAACTGGACTTTGGGAGCACAGTACAATGTTCCAATGTGGGTCTCTGCCTCTGTTTCCGTCAATTGCTGGATGAAGGTTCTATGGTGATATTTAAGATAGTCATCAGTCTGACTACAGGGCAAGGCCAATTCGGTTGCTCTCTCCTCTATTTTTAGGGTCTTAACTGGGTCATCCTTGTGGATTCCTGGGCATTTCTCTAGTGCCAGATTTCTTGCTAACCTTGTAACGGCTTCCTCTATCATGATATCTCTTTCCTTGCTCTCATCTCTGTCCTTCCATTTCAGCTATTCCATTCCCTCAAATTCTCGCCCCTCCCCTTCTCCCCTCCTCTTACCCTTCCACCCTCCTTTCTCCCTCAACCACAATCTTCCCAATTTGGCCTGGAGGGATGGCTCAGCCTTTAAAGGCTAGGCTCACAACCAAAAGTATGGTTTTCTTCGTATTTTTTAAAGAATATCTTTCTTAAGAATTAGTATTTAAGTGGTATATTGTGGGCAGTTTTTCAAAACATGTTTTATTGGTGATGATTATGCAATGTAAGCATGCATTGATTGTGTGGGAGGAAATATAAAATCAATATTAAGCTTCAATTTTTAACATACTACATATGCATCTTTATGTTGTTATCACAAAGGTGAGCTATGTGTTTTGCCTTTCTTCTGCAGGTTTTGATTCAGTTTTATCACCTTGTGGGAGACTGTGAACTACCTGTGCTAGAAATGGGTGTTTTAGGATTGGGTACTGAAGTTGAGATTAGATCATTTGATTTGAAAGCAAATGCCTTTTTGAAAGAGTTCTGGTTAAAATGTCCAGAATACTTAGGTAAGACTTTGATAATTTGATTTCCTGTTGTAGAATTTTCTTTCTTAGACTTTGAATCATTATTTTGAAATAGTCTGAAAAAGAAGAGACTATTACATTTAAATTTATGTTAGTCTATTTTCTTTAATATATTTTTAATTAAAATATAATTAAATCACTTACCTTTTCCTTCCTCCTCCAACACCTCCCACACATCCTCCATTCTCAAATCAACAGTATTTCTTTGTTTGCATATTTGTGTATATACAAATACATAAATATAATCTGCTAAGTCTGTTTTTGTTGTATGTTTATGGATGACCATTCTGTATTGAATAATCAGGTTGGGGGATCATCCCTGGGAAAGGCTAATCTTCCTCTCTCAGCAGTTATTAGTTGTCTGTAGTTTTTTTGTCTAGGGTTGGAACCCCGTGAAATTTTCACTATTCCACATTAGCCTGTCTACTGATATTACTATTGTTCTTGTCCTATTTATGGAGCCATTTCTAGAGGAGACTGTTTCACAGCAGTCTTCCTGGCTCCTATAATCTTCCACTCCCTCTTCTGTGATGTTCCCTGAGCCATAAGATGTAGGAGCTCTCATGTAAATTCATCCATTGATCTCTATATGGTGATCTTCTGTGATGGTCTTCATAGTATAAATCAAAACTTCTTGCCAGGTGGTGATGGTGCACACCTTTGATTCCAACACTTGGGCCACGGTAGGTAGAGCTCTTTGTGTTTAAGGTCAGCCTGATCTTCAGAGATAGTTCCAGGACAGCCAGAGCTATACAAAGAAACTTTGTCTCAAAAAAAAAAAGGAATAAAAGTGGTTGAGGGAGGAGGAAAGAAAAAAGAGAAACTTCTTTAATGAAGGGGTGTTGTATCAGCACTTAAATCTAGATGGAGCTAAGAACCATAAATGAGAGAGACACTGCAGCATTTGTCTTTCTGGATCTGGATTACCTCTTGGTCACACAAACTTGAGTGTGGGGAAATGTATCGCAGTTATCGATTAGTCACACAGAGTTCATTATATAGGTGTTGAATTTTTGTTCTTTTATGTCAAAATTATATTGTTTTATAACCCCTCGAAGTAATTTTATTTGATTATTGGAAAAAGAAGTAAACCAACTGAAAAGTGTTCTCTAGTAATCTGGAAGTAGTACAGCCATTGTTACTTTTTATGTTTATGCTTATTTTTGTTTCTCAAAGGCAAAACATAAATAAATCCTTGCCAAAAAAAAAAAGCATTATATACCATCCCTACTGTACCTATTCCTAAAAGCATTATATACCATCCCTACTGTGCCTGTTCCTAAAAGCATTATATACCATCCCTACTGTACCTGTTCCTAAAACAGTTTGCTCTTATTTTCTGAGGAGTGAGAGGCAGAGTTACTTTATGAAACATGAATGATCTGGTAAACATCTGTTCAAGAAGCTGGTAAACGTGTAAATGAAGTGTAGATCTTCTTAAGGTCGAAAAATGTGGTTAATACCTAAAATAGGGTGCTGGTTCATGTGCTCAGAGTTCTAAGTTTGAAGGACTGCATAGACATTGTGCTGTGCTTTCCTCAGCTAGAGCAGTGTTAGTTATTTTATAGTCCTTTATCCCAGTCTCTAGATACACTTTTTTAGCAGCTGTAAGTAATTTGATAACGATAGTTTTTTTGTTTTTTTGGTTTTCCGAGACAGGGTTTCTCTGTGGCTTTGATAACGATAGTTTTAAAGGGTATACAGATATCTCTTCTCTAGCAGTTCTCATGGAATATCTTGTTTTGAACAAAATTAGTAATGTACCTAAGTAGACTGGTATGTACTCCTAAGACTGATTTTTATCTAGTATATAGAAAAATGTAACACTTTCTTGATGCATCTCCACAACTATTATTTTCAGAGATGCTTGTTTATTTTGTTTCCATTGTTATGACTCAGTCCTAGAATTTTTCATACTCTTTCATTACTACTAAAAGTTATTTTGGTTCTTCTTTAACAGCTTGCTAGTTTTTGTTACTGGCTTGTCTAAATGTCGGAAGGTTTGCTACTTTAGTGTTGAAATACAAAGAAAGGATACATTGTATGGAGAAATGACACTTTTTGAGTTTAAAAAAACAAAGGGATCTTATTGAGTAGCGTCTAAGGAAATCTTTTTTATCATAATTACTAATGATTTAATTTATCTTAGTATAATTTTCCTACCAAGAAATAATCCTTAAACTATTTTTTAGACGAAAACAAGAAACCAATTTATTTGATCACCACCCTGGATAACACAATGGAAGATTTGTTAACATTGGAATTTGTGAGGGTAAGCAGTTCTGATTCTACCCGATGGGCAGGTAGATTTGCTATTGAAATTTATAATTTAGTGTGCTTAATCTTTACTCTAATGTAACTTTGTGAAAGCCTCTGTTTTAAAGGTCTTTCTGTTTTGGTATTATTGTTCTGTAGTCTTGATTCACAAATACTTCATACAGCAAACGAAGTATCTTGTGCTCTAAGAAGAAAGGAACTCTAGGTCGACTTTTTCCACCAGACTTTTGAAAAACAAACAAATGTTTGATGTTGTTGAAATTTCTTACTGTATGTGGTGCAAGAGGATGGATGAATTTACTTCATTTCTACCATTGTCTGGTTACCTGCTTTTTAAGTGTCAATGACTCCATTCCATTTATATTGATTTGTAATGTCTTTTAAAATTTTGTTCATCTTCTATATGTACTATGGTCTGTTTATGAATTATTCTTTGTTATTTGGCATTGTGTGTGTTTTAATATTTACTTTGTAATAAGAATTATGCCAAGAGAATATTACCATACTTAAGACTATTTTTGTTTCCATGATTGGTGGATATTTTTAAAAATTTTTGTTGTGTATTATCAGGTTTTAGGATATACAAACTCTAAAGAAAATAAAAGCAATTTTGTTATGTGCATATTAAATGGATTACTAGTTTAAAAAGGTAAATCATTACATGTGCAACATTGTCAGTCTGCAGGACATGATCTTAAGTGAAATAAATAATCTACTCACGGAGCGAAATATACAGGAGGCTCTTACTTATATGTAGATTCTAATAAAATTGAACACATATATGTGGAAAGAAAACAGTGGCTACTGCAAGTTGGGATTACTGTGAAAGGAAAGAATAAGGAATTGTTGACAAAAGAAAATTGTTTTTCCCAGCCACTCAGCCCTGAAGTAATCACTCAGAAACCATATATTTGCAATAATGTTTTACCAATAGCTTAAGCATGTTTCTGGCTAACTCTTACATCCTAAACTCATCCATCTTCATTAATCTGTGTATCTCCATGACGCTGTAGCTTACCTGGTAAACTTCCAGTGTCTGTCTCTGGTGGACCTACATGGCTTCTCTCTGACTTCACCACTTCCTCCCAGCATTCAGTTTAGTTTTCCCTGCCTAGCTAAGTATTGCCCTACTATAGGTCTAAAGCAGTTTCTTTATTCATTAATGGTAGCCACAGCATACAGAGTGGAATCCCACATCAGAAAATAGTTTCAACTAGAAAGGAGAATAGATTTTGAGATCTGTTGGGTAGCAGAGTAACTATAATCAATAATAATATATATTTCCAAAGGTAAATTTCAAATGTCTTTTACAGTAGATGGTAGGTAAGCTAGTTGATGGATATATGTTACCTTTACTTAAACATTTTGTATGCATTCCACGAAACATCAGAAAGTATAGCTATAAATATACGGTTATGTCATTGTCAAAGGCTGTAAGATATTTGGAAAGACAAGTGTTTGGGAACTTGTAGATTATTCTGTCCCAAATTTTGTTTCAAATACAGGAAAAATTAGGAAGAAACATTGAGAGCTCGTGAGGAGCAAATGATTGTTCTCTATATTTGATGCCTTATAACATGTTTTCTCTAGATAATAAGGAAGATAGCCTGTATTCTTAATTGAAGACTTGCTTTGTACTAGAGAAGCCCATATTTAGCACATTTTGTTTATTATACTAAAGCAGCTGCCTTGTTCTGGTCAAATAGTTGCTTGTTTAAGTAAATGTATGTATGTATGTATGTAACATACTACCCACCTCATTTATAGTTCATTTAAGTATAGTGTCCAAATCTTGAAAAATTTACAACTGTCATGTAGTTGTAGACATATCATGTCTTCCTAATGTGTTCTAATAGATACATTTTCTCTTTGTATAGGCTGAAAAAAGTGCACCCAGTTTAAAAAGTACTTATAACAATGTTTTACAACTTATTAAGGTATGAGTATATAATTGTTTATTCTAAAATTAGAAACTGTGTTTCTATTTCTAGATTTCTTACCAGTACTTATTTTATAATTGGAATTATAAGATTATGCAATGATAAAGTTGAATATTTTAAATCATGTATTTTATACCACAAAGCATAGGGTATGTTTTTTGTTGCTGTTGTTGGTTTTGTTTGTTTGTTTTGAGACAGAATTTCTTTGTAGCTTTGGAACCTGTCCTGGAACTTGCTCTGTTTACCAGACTGGCGTTGAGCTCGCAGAAATCTGCCTGCCTGTGCCTCCTGAGTGCTGGGATTAAAGCTGTGCATGACCACACACATATATACATACATACATACATACATACATACATACATACATACATACATACATACATATATATATATATATATAAATTTATTGTATAAGCAGTGTTCTACCTTCATGCATGCCTGCATGCAAGAAGAGGACATCAGATTTCATTATAGATGATAATGAGCCACCATCTGGTTGCGGGAAGTTGAACTCAGGACCTCTGGAAAAGCAGACAGTACCCCTTTGATTTTTTGTTTGTTTTTCTGTTTTTTGAGACAGGATTTCTCTGTAGCTTTGGAGCCTCTCCCTGAACTAGCTCTTGTAGACCAGGCTGGCCTTGAACTCACAAAGATATGCTTGCTTCTGCCTCCCAAGTGCTGGGATTAAAGGCATGTGCCACCACTGCCCAGAAAAGCAGACAGTACTTTTAACCTTTGAGTCAGATGGTTTTTTTGACTTAGTACTAAAATCAGTTTTGTTCCATAGGTGAATTTTTCCTCTTTGGATATTCATTTACACACTGAAGCACTTCTCAATACAATGAATTATCTTAATAATATCCTTCCGCAATTAGGGGAACAATCTGCCCCAGTGTCTGTTGCAGAGACTGAAGACAAAGGAGATCTCATTAAAATGCTTGGTATATATGTTAAAATTTAAGCTTTTGGGTTTTGTTGTTGTTGTTGGGGGTAGTTGTTTTGTTCTTTGTTTCTTTTGTTCACCAGTTGGAACAGTAATTTTAGGCTCTGATGTTGCTTTTAATTAGACAAACACCTAAAATGATTCATCATATTTCATGCTAATCTTAGAGATTAGTGATAAAGGAAAATGATTATTCCTAAAGAAAAGAGTTTATGTTGTAATATATTTGAGTTGTAAATTAGACAAGAAATATTTGATTTAGATTAAAATTTATGTGACATTATTTTAGATTAGAAAAATGTAAATGACATTTGAGTATTATGGTTGTTTTTAATCAGAGTGCAGGTTAAGATTTGAGTTACTTTAAGTCTAAAACTTCTTGAGCATAATGGTAATACTCAAAAAGCCTTTGATTTTGGAGCATTTTGAAATTTTGAATTAGAGATGCTCTATCAGTTACCATTAAGAACTATAGGTATTTGCTTTCTA
The DNA here is from genome assembly GCA_028555095.1 of Dicrostonyx torquatus. Lineage (NCBI taxonomy): Eukaryota > Metazoa > Chordata > Mammalia > Rodentia > Cricetidae > Dicrostonyx > Dicrostonyx torquatus. The sequence continues at coordinate 3,148,228 of JAQHUG010000105.1, read as the reverse complement.
AAATGACAGTTGTTTCAAAGATTCATAGTTATTAGTTTAATTTCTTAGTTTCAGATGATTAGTTGCCTCTAAGAGCAGTCTTTGGACTGTTTTTGTATTCATTAGATAATTCATTTTTTGGAATTTTCAATCCAGTAGGGAATATTTTTTCTTTGCCTGTAGTTGAACTGTAAATCTGATGTCGTAATCATTTGTGGTGATACTCTTGCTGCCTGTGTGTACTGTGCTAAATTACTAAACCATTCTTTGTGTTACAATGTGATTCTGTTTTGTAGCTCTAAAGCTACCCACGAATGAAGATACTATTACCTTGCAGCTTTTGGCTGAATTATCTTGTTTACGGATTTTTATTCAAGATCAGAAACAAAAAATTTCTGAAATTAAGATAGAAGGTAATACCATCTCATGGAAGCATTTTTAAGATTATCAAATTGAAGACAAAGAAAAGCAATTTTTCATTGTTTTATTTTCTTAGGGCTTGATTCTGAGATGATTATGAAGCCATTAGTCACTGAAATAAATGCAAAACTAAGGAATATAATTGTGTTAGATTCTGATAAAATGGCTGTATACAAAAAGGTGAGATTTTGGGTTTTTAGTTATTTTTATTTCATGTGCATTTGTGTTTTGTGCATTTATGTCTATGTGAAGGTGTCAGATTCTCTGGAACTGGAGTTATAGACAGTTGTGAGCTACCATATGGGTACTGGGAATTAACCTGGGTCCTCTGGAAGAGTAACATTTGCTCTTAACCACTAAGCCATCTCTCCAGCCATGATTTTGTTTGTATTAAGTACCAATATATCATTAAATATGTAATTTTCATATCAATTAAATAGGGAATTATCATGTATTAGCAGTGTCTTATGCATAATCGGTTTGAGTCAAGCACAATTGATTTATTAGCTTTGATAATATTTGTAACCCTTTCCGTTACCTAATTTAGTCTTTTATTTATTAAAATGAAGATTGCAATTTTTCCTAAGTCAATAATTCTCCTGGAACAAATAATGTGTTTGAGTGGTTGGAGGAGGGGTGTTGCTAATAATGCTTCTTTTAAGAACACTGAAAAATAAAAGTGTTCTGTTCTTTAAATATCCCTAACTGCTTATTTCAGATAGTGATATTAGAAGGTGTGATATATTTCAAGTATACTGTCATGAAATGAGAGAATCCTTTGAAATTGATGTTGATGGCTAGATATTTTGTTAGTAATTCTCAGATAATAAGGAATTTAAGTAGAATGATGTATTGAATGAAGGACATGATGACAAAATACTAAAGTGTGAGATTGGGAAACCTTAAGGACTCTTTGGGTTAATAAGTTAGCATTTAGAGTTTGATAGAAGAAAGAAAATATGTACATGACTGGTCCTAGTCTGTTATCATCAGTATTATTAAATTTTTTAATGTATCTGTATGAGTGTTTTACTTGCATATATGTATATATACTACATGCATATATTAATAGTGTGTCATATGCATAATGGGGTTTATACTGCATGTGTGTCTTGTGCCCACAGAGGCCAGAAGAAGGTGATGAATCCCCTGGAAATGGAAGTTACAGATAGTTATGAGCTGCCATGTGGGTGCTGGGAACTGAACCCAGTCCTCTGGAACAGCAGTAAGTGCTCTTAACTGCTGAGCCCTATCTCCAGTTCTGTCATCATTATTGATAGAGTCATCAACTGATTTTTATGTGAGAAACAAAAACTATACTTTCATAATGTATCAATAAAGAGTGATTTAGCACAAAAGCCTTCAAATATGCATGACTTCTAGAATTAAGGATTACAATTTTTAATAATACTGATGGTAATTTCCAAAGTTGTTATTTGCTCCTCTGTCACTGTTACTTTAAGATTCATAGTATGTATAGGACAATGAAGGATGGGGCATACATTTTTATTTTTCTAGAAAACGATGCTCACAGAAATAAAATTATCTACCAAAAGCTATACAGATAGTAACAGAAATGAATTATAGCCCCAAACATTGATTTTTTTTCCTTCTGTATTTTATTTTTAAATTATGGCCAAATTAAAATATAGCTCAAAAGAGGTACAGATTGAAAAGTCTCTTTGTCCTCTTATCTTCCTTCCCTATCATTTTCCTTGGATTCTAGTGTAGGTAGTTTTTTAAATGAACTACTACATTGACTAACCAGAGCAGCATAAATTTATTTGCTCTGTATTCAAATGTTGTAATCCTTATGCTGTGATATACACACACTATTGTCCTCTTTGGGGTGTTCTTGATAAATTAAACTCATTACTGTTACAGATTAAAATTGTCAGACCAAGTCATTGTGTAGTAGAGCACCATTCTCCATTTACAAGTTTATATAATTATTGAAGATAAAAAACATCTTGCTAATATATTATTTTACTAATATAAAACAGCATGTTGCTAGTTTCTTCTTTTTATATAAAACCATCTTGATCATTCAGGGTTTTCTTCTTGTTAATTCTGGGTGACAACTGCTTATCAGTTTTAATTATTTTTCTAGATTTCTAGATTTGTTGTCAGGTTAATTATGACTTAATAAAATTAGTTGAAAATGTTTGTTTTCTATTAGGTCTTCCCTTGCCTACACTAGACTGTTCCCCCGGTAGTCTGTCCCTTAGTCCAGACTATTAAAAAGATCTTGCTGTGACTATAAGAAAACTTCAGCCTTATACTGAAGGCAACTTTGATTTACAGCTCTACACACATCTTATTTCTGCCTAACTTCTGGTCCTTTGGCCAGGTCACATGGAATGCCTCCACTTGTGTACCCTGTCAAACTTCACTGAAAGTCATTGTTTCCGTATGTGCTCAAAAATTGATGCCTCTTTTCCTTCAAGACTCCACCTTGCCATTCACCACAGCTCTCTCTGTAAATGATACTCTTCTTTGGGCTTTGAAGGCTGGTCCCTCCTGCTTCTTGGCCCCAGCATGGTTGCCCATGATTGTCGTACTCCATCTCTTTCTGAATTAAGGTCTTTTGAAGAATAATTCGTGCCAGCTACTTTCTACGAGAAATTTGTGTGAAATGTGTATTATTTCATTCTTAAATGTTTGGTATGTGTCAACAAATACTGTTTATGGTTAAGCCTAGCGCTTAATTTTACTTTGTTTTCTACATGCTAATTTTCTCCTACTGCTTATTGATAACTATTATTTTAATTTAAATAATTATTATAAATTGCATTCAGATATGAATCTTATTTTCAGCTTTAGGGTTAAGAAATTGAAGCAAATAAAGGTTTACCTGTTGAGGTCATTCATCTGATAGAGTTTCATCTGGTAGCCTGGATATGAGTTCTAGGAATTCTGGGCCTTTATTTAAATTTAGCCTGTGTTTTATTGTAGTTAATTTTTCTGTTTCTATGATAAGCTATTCTTTAAAACCGTAATTGGGAAAGATAGGGTTAATTTCATCTGACAACTTGAGGATTATAATCCATCCAGTTGTGGAGGTGACATTCCAATATACCCATGTAGAGTCTTAGGAAAACTTCCTTTCACTTCACAATGTCGGGTCTGAGGATCAAATTCAGTTAATCAGACTTACTGGCAGGTACCCTTACCTGTTGACCCATCTTACTGGCCTTGTCCTAGGCATTTTTTAACCAATAAAATTGACACCTAAAAATAACCATCCCAGAAGACTTTGACAGTCAGTTGTTCTGGCCCATCTAATTCGTGGCCAAGCATTCTTTAGTCTCACATATGGGGTGTTCTTGAAGATTTTCTCCTCCTTGAGACATCTTGCTTGCTGTGCTTCTTGACTCCTAATGTAAGACTACTGAATTCAAGCTAAAGAGGACTTCTTGTCTGCTTTAATGAAGGTTTCTTGTCCTTCCCTTAGATAGAGTTTTCTTTGTTCTTATCTCGAAGATTTTGTATCTTTACCGGGGCCTAAGGTCAGCAAGGTTTATTGACTCTCTTTTGGTCAGAGAATAATTCTGGTATTGCTTTAGGCCTTTGTAAGAAAGACACTTACTTGTTTTTATGTGATAGATGTTTTCTCATGTCTTTCTGTCTGTGTACCATGTCCATGCCTGCTTCCCAGGGAGGCTAGAAGGGATTGAATCCTATGGAACGTTAGATACAGTTTTGAGCTACCCTGTGGGTACTAGGAATTAAGCCCCAGTTCTTTAGAAGAGTTGTAAGTGCTGGTAACTACTGAGGCATCTCTCTAGCCCAGTGCATTTGGCCTTGTATGGGATGCAAATGTTTTCATTTTTCCAAAACCAATGGCATTCAGTCTTTGTTCTTTTCTTATGTACTTCCAAAAGAGGATAACAAAATACCTACAACTGAGAGATACTGTGTTTGTTTTTCCCAGGGACCTTGTCTCCAACACTGGTGTTTAGTCAGCCTTTATTTTTTCTTTTAGCTGAATTATTCTTGCATAACCTACATGGTATTTGGCAACCCTGCCTCTTGTAATCTTGTAATCTTCTCTCCTTGCAGATTTTTCTCCTAATTTTTCTTAGATGATGTACATTTTTGTTGTCTTCTTGTTATTCCATATTTCTAGTAATATCAAGAAAAATTATACTAGTTCATTGGCTGTTTGTTAATTTTAGGGTTTGAAATGGTCCTTTCTCTAGCTTTGTGCATCACATCCAGACACCTACACTCCTTTCTTCTATTTTTGTACTACTTCAGCCTTCCAGAGTCTTTCATACTTTTGCTTTTTAGAGAACTGTGATTGATTTTCTTGGTGGGTTTTCAATCTCCTGTTCTTGCTTCTAGAATTTAAGAGTTGAGAAAACTGTAAATTTAAGTTATTACTCTTCCAATTTTTTTAAAAAATTTAGTTTGTCTCTTATACCTTTAACTGGTAGTTATGGAGGTAGAAATTTTAAGTGCCCCCCCCAGCAATTTTTTGTTAGTAATTAAAATGATCCTTCACCAACTAATGAAGAACTGGAAGTTTAAAATTGAGACACTGCATTAAAGAATACGAGAAAGAATGTTTGAAAGTCCTCAGACCTAATGAAATGAAATGAGTTCAGGTAAATTATGTAGGTAGTGTGTTTTAGCTTTGACAATTACTAAAGGCATATGGTGACTGCCATTGCCAGGCAGAACATCCAAGTGAGATGTATAACTAAAAACATAAATCATGGTCAAGGTAGACCTGTTAACTTTTATGACACTCAAAGACAACAACAAAAAACAAAACAAAAATTACAAGTTCTAATGAAGCATTTGGAATTGTTACCTCAAGTACCTGGAAGATTTTCCAAATGTTACAATATTATTATTATTATTTTACTTCATTTTACTTTGATCTTGGTGTACATTACTTCAAAAAATTGACTATAATATTTGGGATTCTTCTCTCATCAAGGCTGTTTATATCACTGGAAAAGAAGTTTTCAGCTTCAAAATGATTTCTTACATGAATGCAACTGCTGGCTCTGCATACACAGATATGAATGTGGTTGATGTTCAAGTTAATTTAACTGTTGGTTGCATTGAAGTCGTGTTTGTCACAAAATTCCTATATTCTATATTGGTAAGTATTTAGCTCTTCCTCCTTGTTTCTTTCTGTATTGTCCTCCGATTCCTATGCAGTTGAATACCCCCCCACCAGTTTTCTCTCTTTTGCTCTTCATAGTAACTGTATTCCCCTATCCTTTGTCCTCTTGGCCCAGTCTCTTCTTTCCTGGCTTCTGAAGTTACTTGTGTTTAAGTAGTCAAATCTAAAGATTCAGAGATAGGATTCACAAATAAAAGAGAACATGAAATGTCTTTCTGGGTCTACGTTCCTTCATTCAATATAATATTTCCTAGTGCCACCCATTTGGTTGTGAATTTTCATTGTTTTTACAATTGATTAGAATTCTGTTCTGTATATTTACCACATGCTCATTATACCTTCATCGAAGAATGGTATTTACATTGTTTCTCTTTTCTTTCCCTTGTTAGCAGGGTGGCAGTGAACATGACTGAGAAAATGTAGCTGTAAAAGGATTTGGAGACCCCTCTTTTTCCCTTTTCTTTCTTCAGATCATATGTGCCTTGCTATTCCCTTATTTCTCCCCCTACCCATACAGTGGTACTATCCTGCTTTCCTAGTTTCTGCAGGAAATGCTTTACTTTCCTAGTTTTGTAGCACAAATAATAAAAATCTAGAGACAGACAAAAGATCAGAAAAGCAAAGCGGCCAGTCACTAGAGAGTCCTAACTCTACCAAGGCTCAGACAAAGGGGCAATCTTGCCCTCAGCATGATTGGAGATTGCAATGCTCTCATAGTTTCTCCAGGATATGTACTCACATATGAAGATTTGGAGCTAGGAACCTCAGAGGATAGAAATTGTGCGACATTTGTCTTTGTGAGTCTAGGTTACCTCACAGTGTGTGTGGCTTTGGTTTTTTTTTTTTCTAGTTCTTTCAGCTTACCTGTAAATTTCATGATTCCATTTTTCTTTACAACTGAATAGTATTCCACAGTGTATATGGACCACATTTTCAATACCCATTCAATAGTTGAAGGACATTTAGGTTGTTTCCGCTTAGTAGCTATTGTCAGTAGAGCTCAGCGAACATGCAAGTATTTGTGGAGCAGGATGTCAACTACTTTGTGCGTACATATGCCAAGAAGTGATAGAGCTGGGTTATCTGTAGATCTACTTTTATCTTTTTGAGAATTTTTCACACCTTTGTCCAAAGTGGCTGTACCAGTTTGCAATCCCAGCAACAGAGAGTAAAGGTTCTCTTTCCCTCATCCTCACCAGCCTTTGTTTTCAATTGTTTTCCTGATCTTAGCATTTCTAAATGGGTAAAGTAGATGTAATTTGCATTTCCCTAGTTGCTAAGGTCATTGATCACTTTGTAAGATTTTTTTAAGCTTATTTTCTTTATTTTGAGAACTCTATTTAGAGCTATACCCCATTTTTTTCAATTGAGACTTTTGAGTTGTTGGTTGTTGGGTTTTTTGTTTTGTTTGAGTTTTTTGTATACTGTGGATCGTAACCTTTTATTGGATGTATAGCTGGCAAAGATTCTCTCACGTTTTGTGGATTTCAACTTCACTCAGTTGCTTGTTTCCTTTGCTATATAATTTTTAGTTTGGTGAGGCCCGAGTTCTCAGATTTTGGCCTTCTTTCCCGATCATTTCTTGCCCATGAGAGTCCTGGAGACTGAACTTGGGTTTTCACATAGGTAGCAGGAACTTCTACACAGTGAACCACTTCACCAGACCTGAGATTCTTAAATACCTTACAGATTTTTAAACCCATACTGTAAACTGTAAGAAGTGCTTAGGTCTTAGAGGAAGTGTACCATAAAGAAACAATACTGTCCGGGCGGTGATGGTGCACACCTTAATCCTAGCACTCAGGAGGCTGAGGCAGGCAGATCTCTATGAGTTCGAGGCCAGCCTGGTCTACAAGAGCTAGTTCCAGGACAGGCCCCAAAGCTACAGAGAAACCCTCTCTTGAAAAAATGTTCAAGTATCCCTTTTTTGCTTTATTTTGATGACTTGGTTTTTAACACTGTATATTTGTTGTTCAATTTTTATGGCAGAAAATAATAAGTAAATAATGGGCTTTAAGTTTTACTTAATGGAAGTAAAATTAATTCAATTTATAATTAATAATTTGATGTTTATTAAAGGTAATATTATGTCATCCTGTCTTTACAGGCTTTTATAGATAATTTTCAAGCAGCTAAAAATGCCTTGGCTGAAGCAACTGCTCAAGCAGCAGGAATGGCTGCTGATGGTGTAATGGAACTGGCTGGAAGGAGTTCTAGGTTCGCTTTGGATGTTAACATAAAAGCCCCTATTGTGGTCATCCCACAGTCTCCAGTTTCTCACAATGTTTTTGTTGCTGATTTTGGCTTAATTACAATGAAAAATACATTTGTTACTGTAACAGAAACCCAGAGTAATCTTCCACCTGTAATTGATTTGATAACAATAAAATTGAGTGAAATGAGACTATACAGGTAAGCTTTTCACAGCCTGTTTGTGTAAAATAATAAATCTTTTCTTAATCCTTAGACTAAAGGACTTGATATCTTTAGAATTCTCTTTATACTCTGATTTTGTTTTACTATCACTTTACTTTGTGATTTTTTTTCAAAGTGTCTTCTAACTAGATCACTTATAGTCTTTCAAAAAACCACCTAGAAATATTTGAAAACTGCTACTTAGATCATGATGAAAACTATAAAGTTATCTGGAGGAATATATTTTCATGCTTGTATAATTCTTTATAAGGATAAGGTAGAAATGGAGAAATTTGACGTGAAACTTATATTCACTTTGCAACACATAGTTTTTCCCAATTTATTCTGTCAGCTTTGAATATTTTTAAGCAACTTTATTGAAAAATAGTTGACTTATAAAAATATTTGTACTTAATGACAAAAAGTTGCTCAGAGTACTCATTCTCTTTTTAGTCATTAATGTTTATGATGTTCTCTTATTTCTTATATTTTTGTATATCCTTTTGCTCATGAGGATCAGTATGTGTATTAATTTTATGATTTCAAGTCTTATGCTTTTTACTTCATTGTTTTTCTTTCATTATGTTATGTTTACTAGTTTTCCAATTGTAAACTCTTGGTTCAGTTTTTCTCTTTGCCTAAGTCTCTTTAGATGGTAACTAAGATTATTGATTTTGTTTTTAATATAAGCCAGACCTCTATAAATTTAGTTTCTCCCCAGCATCCTTGGTTCCTTTAGATTATTATGGAGTTCCTGGCTTTGTCTTTTTTAACTTTCTTGTAGCACGAATAATAAAAACCCAGAGACAGATACTGGGGTTCAACCTGAAGATCAGAAAAGCAAGCAGCCAGACCACTAGAGAGTTCTTACCTCTATGAAATCTTCAGACTGAAAGAGAACTAGTTCCTGTCTCATCCTACCTTATATTCCTCTCTAGTGGTGAGATTAAAGGCATACACCACCACTGCCTGGCCTCTATGGCTAACTAATGTGGCTGCTGGAATTAAAGGTGTGTGCACCCACTGCCTGACCTGTATGACTGACTAGTGTGGCTGCATTGCACTGACTTTCAGGCAAGCATTAAACACAAGTAATGTACCACCATACCCTCTTTTTACTGTTTCTCTGTAAGTCATCTGAAAACAGTAGTAAACCGAAGCAAGTCATAGGTTACCAGCACCCACACTTCCTCACCCACAAAGCTGAGGGATTCTTTTCCCCCAACCTTTTTGGAGGAAAGCATTTCTGGCAGAATTGTAAAGCTGGTTTAATTTGCTCATCTTTGATACAGGGATTGATTCCATCAGTTGAATATTTAAGGGTTAATTTAACTCTTAATAGATGAAGGGGTAGGACCAAGTATAATCATGAAAAAAAATTCTTCATTAGGAACCAGTAAATAGTGCATGCTTTATTGGATTGTTGTAGTACATATTATTTAGTTTGCTGGAAAAGTAATGGAAAATCGGTCAAAAGGAGACAAAAACTGAAAGTTAGGCAAAGAGTTTGTTAACTATGACCGTAATTCACAAAACGTTACAGTTGACCTACTTACTCCTTTGTAGATGAATGAAGTCAGAGCTAACCAGTTACAGGAAATTTAAAAGTAGAGTCAATAGTAACTTACTAAGTGGATGTGGGAGTTAGAGTAGAGGAGATACTAAATTTTTTTTTTAGCTGTAGTGCTTATAAAACTCTGCTTGTTAATGCAGTTCAATGAGAGAAGACAGAACCAAGAATAAAAACAGTACACTGGCAGTACTTGTTTTTTTAATGTACAGAATAGCTTAGAAATAAATATAAGGAGAGATCTAAAACTACCTAAAAGATAATTGATTACATATTCCGATATTAAAATAAAGATCTTGTTTAAATTCTTATATGGAAGTTAAGTAATACATGACTAGTCCTTCAGGTCGTTGGAGTGAGTGGTAAACAGATTTTAGACTGCAGCATATGGGAAAGCCTGATGAGGAGTTCAGACATTTAAGAAATTCGCATATGAGGAGCCCTCAGAAGTGAGCCAGACAAGACCAGTGGGATGGCTTAGCAGGTCAGCCTCTTTTCTGCAAGCCTGAAGACTTGAGTTCTGTATCTGGGACCTGCATGGTGGAAGGAGAGAATCAACCCACCATGCTGTCATCTGACATTGACGAGGGCCATTAACAGTTGTGTCCTCTCCCTCATAAGGAAACAAACAAAAAATATAATTTGAAATGTTAACGAATAGCAAAAGAGAGAGGAGGGAAACTGAGAGACTGCATTGAGATTTTGTTATTGTTAAACATGAATTTATAGTATTAGAAGTTGTTTTTCAACTAGTACTTATTGTATAGCCGTGTGTTATACATAGCCATTAAAATTTCATATCCATTTGTATTATAACATTTCCCTGTGGGGTTTTAGATATCTTAACTCACTGCCTTCAAATGGAGATTACAAGCCTGCATACTTATTTAAATGTCGCTTTACTTCATAAACTGTTTATGTAATGGTTTCATAAGAAGGCATTCTGAGCAGTCCCTGTTTATATTCATGTTTTCCTGTTAATGAACTGATAGCTAAATTTGAAGTCATCTCTTCCTAATGCAGTTTAAAAATTTGAAGTCATTAAAATATCTGGAATATTATTAGGGAGTAGCCATTATTGTCACCTGAAGATCTAAAGGATGCTTCTGTGGTCAATTACATTGTTTTTGAAGGAATTCGGTCGCCCACCCCTTTTCAGTGTTGCTGTGATAACCATTTGGGAAGGCAAATATGGTGCATCTTTGTGTGAGGTTGTGTATATTCAGCAGTTTTGATCCACAGAGAAATCTTACACGGTGCAGCTTTGTTTCTTATGAAAGTAGTATGGTGTTCTGATATATATGAATTGCTATAGAATGTTTTTAGAATGGGGTCTTTTGGGTTTCTTTACTGATTTTGTAGAGGTGATTCTACACAACTTAGTGGTTTTGACCTTTAACTGTTCATCAGTCCTGTTGTAAGTCTTGCTTCTCTATGATATACAGCAGTTTAAAGAAATTCACCTAGATGCCTAGTGAGGTGGAATAGTTCTTTTTGATATGTAATTTTGTTTTTCTTTACACACAAATTTCCAATGTTTCGACTTAATAAAAAAATGATTCATTAAAGTTAATCATACATCTATGTTTTCCTGCCTGAATATATACACAATGGTACAAAACAGTGTATGTTTTTCAATTAGGTCTCAGTTTATGAATGCTGCATACCATGAAGTGCTTGACCTGCTACTACCTTTGAACCTGGAAGTGATTGTTGAACGAAACTTATCCTGGGAGTGGTACAAGGAAGTTCCTTGTTTTAATGTAAAAGCTCAGCTAAAACCCATGGAGGTAATGTTTTTACGGCTTTTGATTTCTCTTACAGCTGACAGTATTATCTTAGCAACATAAATTTCCTGGCTAGAATTTAGGAATAATCAGGTTCGTCAGAATTTAAATGGTAGCTCGCAAACTAGAACTCATTTAATGTTCTCTATTTGTTCTCTGTCAGATATTTGAGTGCCTGCTGTGTTCTAACCTTTATGTTAGATTTTAAAGATACAGTGACAGAAAAGCTATGATGTCTTTTATATTTGAATACTTAAGTCACCAGGGGAGTAGAACTCTTTGGTAGGATTAGAAGGATTAGGAGATGGCATTGTTGGAGGAAGTGTGTCACTGGAGGTGGGTGGGCCTTGAGGTTTCAAAAGCCCTTGCCAGTGTCTCTCTTGGCTTATGGATCAGATGTAGTTCTAGGCTACTGCTCCAGCAGCATGCTCCCCTCCATGTTTCCCACCTTGGTGATAATGGACTAAACCTCAGAAACTGTAAGCAAGTTCTTTAAATTATTTCTTTTGTAACAGTTGCCTTGGTCATGATGTTTTTTTACAGCAATAAGGCACTTCACTTCAATTGATTAGATGAGCCCAATCATATTATGAAGGGTAATTGAGTTAGCTCTTTCTTGTATTAACCATCAACCTAACCTTAAAAAAAAAATACCTTTATAGAAACATTTTAAGTATCTAAAATATCTAGCTATTTGCTGTTACAAAACCAACAGGACACACAATTATTTGTCATTTCACTTAAGGTAAGTCTTTGGTGTTGCTTTGATGCTATTTTCAAAACAAAGAATTTGAAGTTAACTTGTTGAATTAGTTCTTAATTATTTGTAAAGCAAGTGTTTTACTCTTTAGCTATAGCTTCTTTAAAATCAGGATTTCATTCTTTATATAAGGACTTTTGTAAAGAATAAATAAAATACTTCATATAAATCATATTGTAAACTATATTTTTCATTGCATAATTATATTTATTTTGTCTCTAAAATGATGTGCCTCCTAATTAAAATCAAAGTCTAGGGACTGGAGAGATGGCTCAGTGGTTAAGAGCACTGGCTGCTCTTCCAGAGGTCGTGAGTTCAATTCCCAGCAACCACATGGTGGCTCACAACTATCTGTAATGAGATCTGGCACCCTCTTCTGTCGTGTGGGCATAGATGGAGGCAGAATGTTATATACATAAGAAATAAATAAATCTTTAAAAAAAATAAAATCAAAGTATAAATAGATGACTCTATAAAAATAAAAGCTCACTTTAAAACCTTAAAATGACTGAATTACATAGGATATTCATAATAAATAGTTCATTATAGGAATTGACAATATCTGTATTTTATAAACTAATAGTTATCACTTGTTCTGCAAAAGACTGAATATTCGGTCAGTAAAAATCTTTACAGCCTTAAAAATTGGTTTATGGAAAAACGAAGTGTTCATTTTTATCCTGTGAGTCCAGGAAATAGGACTTTTAAAAATCAAATCTTGGGTGCTGGAGAGATGTCTCAGTGTTAAGAGCATTTTAAATTTCCAGAGGACCTGGAAATTCCCAGCACCCACATGGCATATTATAATGGATTTTGTAACTCTAGTTCCAGGGAATCCGAAGCCCTCTTCTGCTCTCTGCTGGAACTAGGCATGTATGTGGTGGAGCACAGACAAAACAGTCACATGCATAAAATATTTAAGGCAGTTTTCCTTTATGGTGGATATTTTCTTTTTGTAAATCTTACTTTGTTTTTAACAGTTCATTCTTAGTCAAGAAGATTTAACAACCATCTTTCAAACATTGTATGGCAATATATGGTATGGACGAGATGTTTATGTCCCATCTTCTGTAAGTAAAGACAATGAAATCGTGACTAGTGGAGCCAACCATGTTTCCAACCATTCAGAAGGTGTGTGTTTAGTTTGTCTTTCTCTCTGGCTTCCTTCTCTTCTTTTCCTTTTTGCCCTTTTTGTCCTCCAACTTTTTTTCCTCTAGTTCTAGTTCTCTAATTAGCTAGTTTCACTTAGGCAATTTTAAATGATCTGTTTTTAGTTATTCTGTTTATTATGTATGTATGTATGTATGTATGTACTATATATGTATGTAGGTATGTATTGAATCAAAGTTCTTAGTTCCATTATGACAAAAAATTCTTAGAATTCTTGTTTTCCTTTCCTGCTTTTTTACTTTCTGCATTTTCAGTTTTTCAGCATATATAATAGACAACTTATTATCTGTTGATATTTTAGAAATATCAAAATACTAGAAGTGTGACAATAGGATAATCATTATAGATGATGATTTTTTTTTTTAAGTTTTTTTGAGACAGAGTTTTTCTGTGTAGCTTTGGTGCCTGTCCTGGAACTAGCTTTTATAGACCATGCTGGCCTCAAATTCACAGAGATCAGTCTACCTCTGCTTCCCAAGTGCTGGGACTAAAGGTACATGGGCCACCATCACCTGGCATAGATGATAGATTTTAATAAAAGTTGGAGAGTTAGATGGAGGAACAGTAGTAGAGTGAAACAAGGGAAGAAACTTGTTCCAGTGCTGGTGGGCAGGTGCTGTGTGAGTGTGGCCAGTTCTAACCAACAGCACCAGCATGTGGAGCGTGGGCTTAGGTTAGGGTGCTAGGGCGACTTTGAGCCTCAAAAATAAAATTATATCGTTTTAATTTTTAGAGGTGATCACAAATTTGCCTCTCTTAAAGTGAAATCCACTGTGCCTGCTTCTCCAAAGTCCTGAAATATTTCACAGCTTTACTTTTCAGAATCCTACACAAATTCAGTATAATATGAAAGCCCATCCTCACTAGGTAGGATAATCAGCCCCATCCCTAATTATTAAATATGAGTGGTTCAAAATGAGGTAAACCAATAGAACACAGGCAAGAAAGAAACAGATAAATATGTATTATGAGTTAAAAAGAGGTGACACGCTGAATGCAAATAAAACAGCTATCTTACAGGGGCTGGCTAAGAGATGAAAGTAGTAGCTAGATGGATCCTGCCAGTACCGTAAGCCTTCCCTTTCCAATGATAGAAAAGAGTTCTTGGAAACTGAAAGTATAAAGTACATGATTGCTTATTTTTTAAAAATAATAATACTAACCATAGTGTTAGAATATAAGTATTCAAGAATATGACCTGAAATAATAGCCTATAGTATAAAGAGAGAAAATAATAGGGATGGACAAATGAGAAAAAAGTAAGAGTAATATTTCAGTTCAGAAGTTCCAGTCCCAGTAAGCTAGAAACAATGGAAAAATACCTTGAGAAAAGTAACTAGATTCAACCCTCCAGATTTGTGACACACAGGTCTAAGCAGACTGATTAAACTAAGGCACACATATAAACACAATTTCCTGAAACATTAGGCCATAAAAGGTAGATTTTTAAAATTTCAAAGAAAAACAGGCTGCCCATTATAGACTTCCAAAAGAACCAGAAGGTTAATTTATTTTTGTTATTGTTGCTTTTTCAGTAAACCTGTTGAAGTACGACCTCTGGATTATAAAAGACAATGGAACAGTATTTCGAATTTTAAACTGTGATTTTTGAAGCTAGGATTCTATACATGGTCAAATATTACTCCTCAAAGTGAAAACAAAATAATTCTGTTTTAGTAATTCATAGTTGACTCAAACCCTTCCAGATTTTCTCCTAAAGAATTTATTCTAAAAATATATTCCAGCAAAACAAAGAATCAGGAAAGAAGAAACTATGATGTCAAAAACTTTAGTAACCCAGGAGTACACTTAATAAGGATCCCAAAATTGTCCATATGATTAGACTAGAAAGTCAGTTTCTTTAAAAAGGAATTCACAGTGCGTTATGGTTTCTATAGTACAGTGTTGGGTTATTACATTCACCTCACTCAGAATGCTTGCAGTGAACTAAGTGGAATAATGTCTCCAGAAAAAGAGACCCAAAATGTTGCTCAGGGGTAGAGTGCATATGTAGTATACACAAGACCCTGGCATTCTTCCCTAATAATGCAAAAGAAAGAGCAGGAAAAAAGGATAGATTTCATAAAATAAATATAGAAAAGCAATTACATATTTACATGATAAAGTAGCTTCTGTTCTTAAATATCTGCTGTAATGGTATGGAACTGAAGTACACTAAAGTTTACATGATTTGGTATTAAATTATTCACATGTGATATAAGAGAATGTATTTGTATTGGAGAGATACCTTAGTGATATTAGCAGAAGCATTAGTATAATGAGCGGTAACATGAAGAACTGTAAGTTACCTTTGAAAACTGCAGTCAGCACATGAAGAACTATGTATGGCAAACCCTTTGTAGATGGCCTTCTCTCACCAAGGAGCTCCTGTTTCCTAGAGCTGCTTTCTTGTCCCTTTCTACTGAAAGTCACTCAAGATTGCGGGGAATGACAGAGAAAGACTGAGTCAATTTGAGTAAATACGAGAATAATTATCACTTTCATTATCAAGCAGGTGAAGAAAATGATAAAATACTTAGTTTTTAATGGTCCATAAGGAGGTCTAGTAGATAGATGCTTACCAAGCAAGCCTGGATACCCGAGTTGACCCAAGTTCAGTGCACAGAAACCAACATGTGCCCATAAACATAAAAATGCCAAAAAGTAGCTTTTTTTTTAAATTGGAAATTCTAATAAAATTGATAGTCCCTCAAGAACTTGTACAAGAGAGTACAAATTCTTAATATCAGTTTTCAATACAGTAGTACAGACCACAAGCAGGAGAATGAGGAAATATGAATAACGTAAATGAAATGGAATGGCTGCTCTTCCGGAGGATCCCAGTTCAATTTCTAGGACCCACATGACAGCTCACAATTCTCTCTACAGTTGCAGGGAAATCAGTGGCCTCTTCTTGTTTCTATGTGCACCGTGTGCACATATACACAAACATACAGGCACAGCACCAGCACTCATGCACAAAACATTAAAATAGATCTTTTACTTTTTAATTATTTAGTTGATGTATATATATTTCATTTTATATAAGTTTATGTATAAATCAGTTAGTATAAATTGCCTTATATAGTGGTACTTTTGTCTGGAGTTACATTGAGAACTAAGAATTATTGTGTTTGTATTATAAGCCTAATTAATATATACATGTGTATATATTTTGATTTAAAATTTAAGTGTAGAAAATAAAAATTTTGAATTCCTATTAGAACAAGTTTTAAATTGACATCTATATTACATTGTTTTGTCTTGGTATCTTTAAAGAACAAATTGAATATAAACTGTTAGGTGCTGTATGTGTGTGTGTGTGTATTTGTTTTATACATTATTTAATCTCTAAGCCCCATATTCGTGATTCCAATATTATCAAAGTACAGTTGTAATCCGCAAGAGGAAACAAGCTCTAAATGTTTCTTTCTCTCCACTTAAGAGAGACTGTTAAGAATGTTACCTCTAAATTTGTTTTGCTTTGTTTTTGATTTTTGTTTTTGAGACAGAGTGTGTGTGTGTGTGTGTGTGTGTGTGTGTGTGTGCGCGCGCGCGCGCGCGCACACAGACACACACAGGCCTCTGGCTGTCCTAGAACTCATTCTGAAGACCAGACTGGCCTTGAACTCAGATTCACCTGCCTCTTAAGATAGAATGTTAATCTCGATTTACATGTTGAATTTTCTAATCCTTTGAACTTTCTTGAATATCATTTTACTGCACTCATGTAATTAATAATTTGGTCTATCTCATGTGTGCTTCAATTAACTGCTCTTCTAATCATTTTTTTCTTACTCCTGACCTTTCATTCTGTGGCAGGTACCCTGGTGACCGCTGCTGTGGTGGAGGTCCACTCCCAGACCTCTCAGGTTAACACAACTCTGAACGTTAGTTTCAGGACTGATTACCTCACCATGGTACTCTACAGTCCAGGGCCTGAACAGGTACGCTGAAGAAGGAAAACTATGTCTAGATTTAAAAGAAATTATGTAAATAAGCTTATATCATTATTTATTAAATAATAGTTTTAATATTTGTGTATATTTTATAGTGTATGTTCTTTTGAAAAAAGGTTGGTATTTTCAGTAATTATTTCATACATTTTCATTTTTAAGTAACATGTTTCATAAAGCAAAAAATATGAAAAACAAAATTTAAAAGTAGTACATATTTTTTGACCTTTTCTTTAGATAGCCCTCTGAAAATTGAGAATTTGGGGCTTACAGTGTTGAATATTAAAATTTGCTTAGCATGCACAAGACCATACATAGGGTTAGTTTAGCATCCAGAAAAGGGCTGTGGTTCAAGAGTAGATGAAGTGTAAAGGAAATTAACAGGACAGGCAGGACTATGCAGGTGGCCCTCCCTCAGCAACCAAACAAATAAATACATAAAAATTAACAAGAGAAACAAAATAATGGATTTGATATTTCATAAAAGCCAATGTCATGACTTGTAGATAGTTATATTACAAAGTATACGTTAATCCTGTGATTCTGTGTAATTTTCATGTGGATTTCTTTTTCACAGGCCTTCTTTACAGATGTTCGTGATCCTTCTCTGAAACTTGCTGAATTTAAATTGGAGAATATTATAAGTAGTTTAAAACTGTATACAGATGGCTCTACATTCTCTTCATTCTCATTAAAAAACTGTATTTTAGATGATAAAAGGCCTCATGTCATGAAAGCCACGCCTAGGTATGTATTATAATTTTGAGCTATCGAGGAAAGATTCTTTGTTATTTTTGTTTGTTTGTTTTTGTTTTTGATTCTTCGTTCTTATAGATCTCATATATTCAAAGTTACTTTTATGTGTATTCATGAGTGGTCTTGAGAACTTCAGTACATCATGGTATTCATGTTTGAAATGTTGATGAATTTATTGAATACATAGAACTAACAAGTGCAGTTAGATGGGAAATGTATGAAATCAAAAAGAAAATATAAACTGATATACAGAACTCTTATAATTTCTCAAATATAGATTTTCCCTTATTATGAAAAGTTATATACCTGAAGTTTTATAAGTTCATTATTCCTCAAAAGACATGCTCACAGAATATTTGTTTGCTGTCAGTAAAAGGATAGACACGTCTTTAAGCTTTATTGGTTTGTTTGGTTATTTTAAATTACCCATACATGAAAATTGTCTTTATGTTTTTCAGAATGATAGGACTGACACTTGGGTTTGACAAAAAGGACATGGTGGATGTAAAGTATAGAAAAATCAGAGATGCTTTTGTTACTGATGCAGTTATCCAAGAGATGTATGTTTGTGCAAGTGTGGAGTTTCTGATGACTGTTGCACATGTCTTTTTTGATGCCTACATGACTAGTACGACTTTAGAAACCAGTGTTCAAACATGGGCTCCTAAAGAAGGTTAGTTACCACATAAAAATATTAATGTCTGTATTACTGCACATAGAGTTACCTCATTTAGTCTTCTCAGTGTTTAGAGTAAACACATTAATAAATTAAAAGTCTATATGTATGTATGCAAATAATAAATAAAAATTAATAATAAAATAAGTAGATTAGCCGGGCAGTGGTGGCGCACACCTTTAATCCCAGCACTCAGGAGGCAGAGGCAGGCGGATCTTTGTGAGTTCGAGACTAGCCTGGTCTACAAGAGCTAGTTCCAGCGCAGGCTCCAAAGCCACAGAGAAACCCTGTCTCGAAAAACCAAAAAAAAAAAAAAAAGTAAATTATACATACTTTTTGGTTTTTTGCTTGTTTTGTTTTGTTTTTCAAGATAGGATTTCTCTTGTGGACTTGGCTGTCCTGGAGCTCTACCTGTAGAGACCAGGCTGGCCTCCAACTCAGAGATTCAGGTGCTTGGCTACTGGAGTGCTAGGATTAAAGGCTTGCACTACCACCGCATGGCTGCAGTTTGTAGTGTTTTGAATTTGTATTTTCGAGAAAGGGTCTCATGTGATTCCTGCTGTCCTTAAACTTACTTCTGAAGCAAACTTTACTGTTCAACACAAACTTAGTTGTGAAGCTGAGTAACTCCTAATCCTCCTGCCTCTCTTCTCCTCACTGCTGGGATGAGCAATCTGGGCCACTCTGCCTGCCTTCGTTGTTTGAAGGTGTGAGTATGAGATTTCCAAGTAGTTGTTCTCTACAGTCAGTAACAAGCAAGAGCTAGAATGAGTCAAGTGTTGTTCTTTAAGTTAAATATAGTGTTTGAATTTAAAGTACTCATTAACTTTTATATTCCCTTCTAGGTTTTAGCATATAATTTTTCTGTTTTATTTTACATATTCAGTATGATATAGTTGAAAGAGTGTTGAGAATTCGAAATCAATTTAGATCCAATTCTACCATTAAACAGTAGAGACTTTGCCCATAGTTTGTTTCATATTTCTGTAAGTAAATGGAGGTTTGATGGCAAAGCATGTGCATAGCATATACAAAGGTAGTTCTAGTTCCGTCCCTGTGGTGTGTGTGTGTGTGTGTGTGTGTGTGTGTGTGTGTGTGTGTGTGTGGTATTGCCTATCTCAAAAGAAATACATAATCAATGCTTTTTTTAATATTTTACTTTGAGTGACATAACTAGCTTTATAAGTAATATGTGTAATTAATATGTATATATTTGTTTTTATTTTAGAACCTGTACAGGATTTAGGGAAGTGGGAAATAAATATTCTAATAAAAAACCCCGAGGTTGTTTTTGTGGCTGACATGACAAGGAATGATGCTCCTGCGTTAGTCATTACAACACAGTGTGAAATTTGCTGTAAAGGTGACCCTGAAAGCAATACAGTGACCGCTGCCATTAAAGATCTCCAAGTCAGAGCATGCCCATTTCTTCCAGCCAAGAGAAAGGGCAAAATCACCACTGTGAGTTCATTGTCTAATTCAATTGCATGTTATTTGGGGGTTACTGTAACTTATTCAGGAAGTAACTGCCTTCTTCCCAGTCTTGTTCATGACAACATTAACTTTCTTTCGAATGGAGGGCAGAAGTTATGTGCTGTTGCATTTTTCCAGATAGTCTTCATTTAGAAGAACATTCTAAGTAGCTAGTTTCATCCTTACTCTTTTAAATAACATTTTACTTTGCGGTTCTAACTACATCAGTGTGAAGATGCTGTTTGACTTTTGAGTTAAATCTATTACTTCCTTATTTTTAAAATTGTGTTTCAGTTTTATTATTTTAATTTGGGGGTGGATTTTTTCCCCTCAATAATGTGATTTTACTTATAACTTACTTCATCTTTCAGCCCTTTGCATTTACATACTTGATACTTGAATTTTACTCTGTAATAAATTATTTGGTTTGCCAGGATTGGAAATGAAATTCAAGTACTAGGCACATACTTTTCCACTGACCTGTTTCTCCAGTCTGCGAATTTTATTCTCTTTGTCTTAAAGATTCTCAGTAATCTGAAATACAATCATGAAATGTTGAGGCTGCTAAAGGAAGAATGAAAGTATAAATACTCTTGTTATGATTAACTAAAAATAGAAATTTACTTTAGGAGGAACTTATCACATAGTCCAGGCTGGTCATGATCTCATAGGTTTCCTGCTTTAGCTTCCTGACTGCTGGAATTACTAAATTTACTACCATACCTAGTTAATTTTAATTCAATATTTATTAATGGTTATGATCTAAAATCGACTGATGTTAGAGTTCTCTGTCATCACTAAGAAAATAGAGAAAACAGAAAGTGGAGTCCATATTCACTTCTCTTTAGATTATGACACAATCTTCCGTTCACCTTGCCCTTTCGGCATGTATGGCCTGTATGACCTTGAAGGACTAGGACTTAGACAGACTCCCTTGTAGGACGGCAGATAGGTAGGTCCATAACAGAGTAGTGGGTGGAAGCCAGTGGTTTTCTACAACCAAAAGGGTTTTTTATTATTATTATTTACAGACTGTTAGTTAAAACACAGAGGTGGGCATGTAGTTCTGGAGGTCTAGAACTAGCCCAAGATAAGGTAATTGCCCTCTGGGCTGCAACATTCCAATCCCTTCACAATACTGAAATTCTAATCAAATCATCAGACTCTGCATATACAATTCATTTTCTGGAATTTTCATTCACAAACTTTATATACATTTCTGATAACATCGTCCATGTTGCTCCTTGGGGTTTTGAATGTTCTTACCAATGTTCTGCATGCTTAATTAAACATGTCAGATAAAGCTCTACATTCACCTAGTAAACTTTCAGAAGGAATTGAGTGTACTTATTCTTACCAGCAGGACCAGTGCAATACAATGATGATGATGTGCTATTTAGCTGATAGGACTTAACCCTTAAAAAATGAATATAGGGAAAATTCTGCATTTGGCTTAGGAGAGTATAGCTTGAAAATGCCTATGGTCTGGAACCTAGGATATGTGTAGATGAGTAATCCAAGCGTATTATCTCTCCTGCAATTACAATAAAGACTGTCACATTGTGTATAGTTCTGAAATGTCACTCGGACCAGAGGATCTTCCTCTGAACTCATTTGCTTAGCTGTTGGTAGGAGGCTTCAGTTCTTTATCACCCCAGTCTCTCTTTAGACCTGCTTATAAAATAGTTTCTTCTAGGCCAGAATAAATGACCAATAAGATGCTCTTATCAATGTGAGCAACTACAGTAACTTTGAGAATTAAAGTAATAGCATTGATATAATGCACAGATCATTGGATCTGTCTGATAGGTTGCCATCATACATTGCAAAACCTCCATGCCATTAGTGTGTGCCAGTAGTCTATAATGAGATAAAAATGCTGAAGATCTCGGTGATGCATGAATGACTAGCTTATGTCCTCATGCCCAACATTTGTAAATATTTTGCTTACCATTTCTGCAGATGTCAGGTGCTCATTGTGAAGTTCATAGACTAAATAAATATCAGAATTGGGGTATGGGAGATGAATGCTTTATTTTCATTGTCATATTAGTATTATGCTAGTATTTTTGCTCATACTTAATACTGTGTTGATTTAATAATAATTTTATTTTATAGGTTTTACAGCCTTGTGACTTGTTTTATCAGGCTACTCAGATAGGAACAGATCCACAAATGATTGACATATCAGTAAAATCTCTTACACTAAAGGTAAGTTAAAACATAAACACTTAGCTGGGCGGTGGTGGCACACGCCTTTAATCACAGCACTGGAAGGCAGAGACAAACAGAGCTCTATGAGTTCAAGGCCACCCTGGTCTAGTTTCTAGGACAGGTTCCAAAACTATAGAGAAACACTTAAATTTGATTTGGTGGTATGTCTGTCTTAGCTGCTCAAGAGGCCAGAGTATAAGAATCACAAGTTTCAGGCCTGCCTGAAGTACACAATGAGGTTTAAGCCAGCATGGACAATTTAGAGAGAGACCCTGTCTAACCATTGCCATCACCACCAGAAAAAGGACTGATCTTATTGTGTAACAGTCACAGGGCCCAGGTTAGACCCTGATTCATAAAATGTATATATATATATATATATATATTTTAGAAATATATATATTAAGTTTATAAGATATTATTATAAATTTTATGATGAATGCTTTATTTTATTGACTAAACTTTTATAATTGATATTTAGTATACATATAATTGTCATATCTACATATCTTTAATAGTTAACAAGATTTACAAATATTTTAACAAATGTATCTAAACATTTTTGTTGTAGAAAATTATATCTATTATGCAGTGGTGCCTTTCAGGTGTTTAGTCTTAATTCTTCATGTTCATTCAGCAAATGTATATAATCAATTTTTAAATTGTTTTCTCTCCATTTAGGTTTCACCAGTTATCATAAATACCATAATAACTATTACTTCAGCACTTTATACAACTAAGGAAACCATCCCAGAAGAAAACACCTCTTCTATAGCACATTTATGGGACAAGAAAGATACTAAGAATCTGAAAATGTGGTTTCTTGAAGAATCCAATGAAACAGAAAAAGTGGTTCCTTCAAACGAATTGATGCCAAGAGGAGAGACACTGAACTTGAATATTGATTCTATTTTTATAGTTCTTGAAGCTGGAATTGGTCATAGAACAGTGCCGATGCTGTTGGCAAAATCGCGCTTTTTGGGGGAAAGCAAAAACTGGAGTACTTTAATAAATCTCCACTGTCAGCTTGAGCTGGAAGTAAGTGTGTATATAATTTTTCAGGTTTTATGCTTCACATAGAATATTCTGGTATCTTATATCACTTTTAAGTTGAATTTATTGTAAATAATGATACTGATTTTAAACCTATTAGAAGAAAGCTTACACATTTATGCCCTTGAGTGGTTGCTTATATATATTTATTACTTTAAATTTCAAATTACATATCCATATTTTATATTTCAGCTGATTTTTATGATCTTCAGAGGTGTTGCATTTCATATGTGGTTCTAGAGAGACAGCCCGTCAGCTAGAGCGTTTTGCTTTTCCAAATACCAGAATCTGGTTCCCAGAGTCCATATCAGGCGGTCTACAACTGCCTACAGCTCTGCCCCACCACTATCTGGGGTCCTCTTTGCACACAGGGAACCACATGGCAGAAATTCACGCAAACATACATACATACATACATATAAATAAAAATGAAATATTTTTGAAAGTGATTTATCAATAGATAGTTGTTACGATTAAAAATTCTGATTTTTGAAACCATGTGTCAAAAAACCAAAAAAAAATTTCTTAATAACTAAGATTGAGTTACATTTTTTTCTTTGAGAAGGTAGATTAAATTATGAATACTGGGTAAGGTCTTTGAGTTTTTAAAGTGTCTCTACCAAAGATGTACTTGAAGTGTAGAGTTGTTGCTTAGCATGTGTGAGACATTAGACTCTAATCCCAAAACCTTCCAAAATTTTTAAAGAGAAGAAAAAAATCAGAGCAAATATTTTTTACCTCAGAACTTATAAAACTATTTCTGTGCATATTTAAGACAAAAATTAATTTAAGAAAGAGGCTGGGAATGTAGGTTAATAGTTGGATGCATACCTAATGTGTGTGTAGTACTAATTTTAATGCCAGCGCTTCAGAAACAGAAAAATTATATATAATCATCTCCAATAATTCTTAAAATTATTTTTCCTTCATAATTTTCAAAAGCAATCTGGTAATCTACCTTTTAAAAATGAGGTTGAAAATTTAAAAGCTTCTATTTTTACATGAACTGATACAGAATTATATACTAACACAGTTGTAATGCATTAGTTCTACACTGCAGATTTTCAAATTGTGTATGTTGTAGAGGACTTTATCTGGGCTATTCGAGAGGCACAGGGTGTTCAAACTCCGAAGCTTTGTGGAAGGTAGGAAAGCTCGCCATGTCACTACCAGCACACTAGTCAGTGGTGCTAGACTGACAAGTTTTCAAGTGTTAGTAATTTGTGATAGATGAATGCAGGATTTGCTACTGGTCCAGAAGAGAGACCAAGGAAAAGTGCATTAGAAGGGGTTGTAGGGTTTGCAAGGAAGGCTGATTGGAGGTTAGTTCACCATGTGGTGAATAGGGAAAGAACTGACTCATAAAAGTATTCTCTCATTGAAATATGTGTACGCACATGTAAATAAATAAATGTCAAAGGGGGTTGCGCTAAAATGTGAAGGCAGAATTTGGTCTCTAAGTCAGATGAAGAAAGTATGTAAGGAGTATATATAGAAAACTATTGATATGTAGAATAGAAACCTACTGATATGTGGAAGAAGTAGCACAGCCAAAATGTATGATGGTAGGAAGTATCATTTAAAAAGTCATTTTAGATAGTAGAATGCTTCATTTAAAAAATGAAAAATCCTCTTTTTAGGTTCACTACTTTAATGAAATGTTTGGTGTTTGGGAACCTCTACTGGAACCCTTAGAAATTGATCAGACTGATGATTTTAGACCATGGAATCTTGGAATCAAGGTATATATGTATGTGTTATTTTCTTAAAGTAGTTTTGGGCTTATAGAATAATTGATGTATAGTTTTTCCATATATCCTCTGCTTCTGTATATGTGTATGTATATATGTATATACATGTGTATGTGTGTGTGTGTGTATATATATATATATATATATATATAATCTTTATTATTAACATCCTCAGAGTATATTTGAAGTCTGAGAAACAGTTTAGAAGAAAAAGCTTTCCAAAGTTTTTGAGGATATTCATATCACACAATACACTTTAACTTATTTATTGTTAATACATGTATGGTTGTTTTGCCTGCATGTATGTCCATGCACCATATGCCTGATTGGTGTCAACAGAGGCTGGAAGAGGACATCAGATCCCTTGGTACTGGAGTCAAAAGCCATTGTGAACCACCCTATGGGTGCTGGGAGTCAGATTCAGGTCCTCTACAAGATAGCAAGTGCTCTTAATCACTGAGCCATGGCTCCAGCCCATATAATACCAGAAATGTAATAGACTTCCCTACAGTGAAAGTAAAAATTGTGACCTGCAGACTGAACATCAGAGATCTCATTCTTAATTGTTACCTTAGACTGCCGCAGTGTTTTTAGGTTATGGTCAATCCCACGTTCTTTTGTTCCTTCCATCTCTTCCTCCCTTCCTCCTCTTTTTCATTACCTTCCTACCCCCCCCCTTACTCCCACATGCCCTGCTTTCTTCCTCTCTATTTCATCTTCTGTATATAATCTATTGAAGATTGTATGTTTATTTGCTTAAAATGTATTGTAAATTTATGTAATCCTGAGAATCAGTGCTTTAAATAGGGGAAATTGTGCTTTGAGGCATAGTATTATCTAAATTAATGCATACGTCTTACTTAATGGTGGGCTCCTACTTGTAGACCTGTAGACAAATTTTCAGGGCCTTAAAGTAAGATAAAATATCTCTGAGTTCAAGGTTATCCTGGTCTACAGAACGATTTCAAAGACAGCCAGAGCTACACAAAATCTTTGCCTTGAAAAACCAAGGGGGGAAAAAGTAGGATAAAATAACAAATACATGACTAGCTTGGCATGTCTACCCTATTATATTTAAATGATTTAATTTAACTATTTAGGGTATATCAGATGAAGGATTTTTATAAACTAAGTTTATTGTTAGCTTTTAGATTAGGCTGTACATGGGCACTGAGTTGCTAAATTCTGGAAAGAAGTATATAGTACACAAATTTCTGCTTCCCAGCATTGTTCTGCTACTTCCATCTGACTTTGTTAGTGCCTAGTTCTCATTCTGCTAACATGACCAGTACACTACACTACTCTTCTTGAATCATTTGTTGTGATTTATGTGTTTGATTTACCTGTAGATTCCATATATACTTAGTAATTTTCAAAATTTTTCTTTCTTCCAAATTATCAAAGACGATAGAATTTATTTTCCTTTAGTAATTCCTCCTCTTGGCTTTATGACATTACGTGGCATGTCCAAGAAATTTCATTGAACATTATATAGCCCATGTAATTTATAGCGCTCTACTGTGGCAGTGTAACCCATGGAATTCATAGCTCTATTTCTCTGATGGTGTTTGTTTTTACTTTGCAGATAAGTTACGTTATACTCCCAAAAGTGAATTCTTTTCATTTATGTCTAATTTTAATTTATCATTTTAGATGAAAAAGAAAGCAAAAGAGTCCATCGTTGAGTCAGATAGTGAAGAAGAAAACTACAAAGTACCAGAATATAAAACTGTTATAAGTTTTTATTCTAAAGACCAATTAAACATTACATTATCCAAATGTGGCCTTGTGATGTTAAATAATTTAGTTGAGGTAAGAAAAGAGAAATATTTGACATTTTAAATATTGAAGTATTTTACATTGACCCTTAAATGAGTAAAGTTATTGTTGATTTGGTTACTTTTCTCATATACTAGAGTGTTCTCATTTCTTCCAAATTTACCCTGTTAGGCATTTACTGAAGCTGCTACTGGATCGTCAGCTGTCTTCCTAAGGGATCTAGCACCATTTATGATTTTAAATTCTCTTGGACTTACTGTGTCTGTTTCACCAAGTGATTCTTTTAATGTACTCAATGTTCCTATGGCAAAATCATATGAGCTGAAAAATGAAGAGAGTTTAAGTATGGATTATGTACGAACTAAGGACAGTGATCATTTCAATGCAATGACCAGCCTAAGCAGCAAACTCTTCTTCATTATCCTTAGTAAGTGATACATTTCCTTTCTCAGACTTTGTGAAGTTGTTTTGTAAAAGCGATCTTACTCCTTTGTATTGTAATCTCCTTAATAGCTTTTTTTGAAAAAAAAAAAAAGGTTTTCTAGTACAATGGGGACTCTATTAATTACTGTTCTGTTACTGAGGAAAAACACTATGACCAATGCAGTTTACAGAAGAAAGAGTTTGTTGGGGATTACGGTTCCAGAGGGTTAGAGTCTATGAATGGCAGAGTAGTGGCAACAGGCGTGGTAGTTTGAATACCAGGGAAGCACTCACACCTTAAACTGCAAGCAAGAAACAGAGAACAAAATGAGAATGGTGGGAGGCTTTGAAACCTCAAAAATCAACATCCAGTGATGCACTTTTTCCAAAAGATGGCACCTTCTAATCCTTCCCAAATAGCTCTGCCAACTGGGGACTAAGTATTCAAATGCTAGAGCCTATGGAGGGTACAATCTCATTCAAGCCAACATGAGAACAGTATTTTCCTCTCCAGTATGTTGATTTCTTCGGTCACTACATCTCGGTATTCTAATTTCTAACTTTGCTTGTCCCTCAGAGAATGGTATTATTAGAACTTGGAGTAAGGATGAAAAATATTATATCTCACTCAGCTTTTCCATATCACTGATAGGTGTGTCATATGTTGTAACCATTATAGCTATGACTAAATATATTTTTTAAAATTTTTTTAGGTGAGTGAATTTTTAAATGAATTAATTGCCTATATTTCTCTGTGTTTTGTTTTGGTTCGTTAGTTGAGTTGTTTGCTTGTTTGTTTGAGACAGGGTTTCTCTGTGTACCCCTGGCTGTCCTGGAACTTGCTCTGTAGACCAGATTGGCTTCAAATTCACTGAGATCCACCTGCCTTTGCCTTCCATGTGCTGGGATTAAAGGCATATGCCACCAAGCCTCGCCTCTCTCTTTTTTTTTAATGTGTGTAATTTTTTTTTAGATTTATTTTATGTGTACAAATGTTTGCCTTTTTGAATGTATGTGCTTCACATGCTTGTTTGATTCCCTGGAACTGGGGTTATGGATGATTGTGAGTGACCATTTCGGTACTGGAAATTGAATTCAGGTCTTCTGAAAGAGCAACAAGACCTTGTAACTACTGGACCATCTCTCTAGCCCCTTGCTAATTGTTTTGAATATTATACCTATTGATGTAGAAGTCAGTTCTGCTTTCCACAAGACACTAATTTTTATTGGAGGTAAAAAAATCACGTATAATTTCTTTAATTGCCATAACATCTTATTCACTGGTATTTCAGTCAGATACTGAAGGCAGTATTTGATGGGGACTGTCTGAAAATCTGACTCAGAAGGCTACTAATACATCAGTAGCTATTCTCATCATGAAGTAATGTTTAACAGATTGGTGTTATCAGAACATTGTCTATGGTGTGTTCTAATTACTTTTATTTACTGTGAGAATTAATTTTAAGACTAAGGAGTCAAATTTATGTAAATTAAGTAATTTTACTCCCAATATGTTCAAATTTTCCAAGTGTATATGAAATTTTCTTTAATGAAATCTAAGTTGTATCTTAAACGTGATGTAGAGAGTTAGAAAATTAAAAATGGAAACTTATACTCACCTTGGTAGCTCCAGTAGTTATTATGACAGCAAACTACTGATCATTACTCTTGAATTTTATAAACATTCCTGTCATTACTGTTTGCTTTCTTAATTGTGATGGTTTTAGGTTGAACTCCTCAGTGAAAACAATTTTTCAGCTTTGTTTTTGATAAAATGTTTTGGAGAATTTAGGTGAATCATATTCTGTAGTACTGATTATATTCAAAGGCTTGTTTTTTTCATTTCATACATTTGAAATTATTACATAGTAAATTCTAATTAACTTGAGAACATCTGTATTTGATTTAGCGCCTGTAAACCACTCTGCTGCTGACAAGATTCCTTTAACAAAAGTGGGACGACGCCTATACACAGTAAGACACAGAGAGTCTGGAGTTGAAAGATCTATTGTTTGTCAAATTGACACAGTTGAAGGAAGTAAGAAGGTAACAATCCGCTCACCAGTGCAGGTATGAAGTACGGACATTGGTAGAAGCTCTTGTGCATGTGTTTGAAGTAGGCCAGGGATGTAGCTCAGCTTGTACAGGCCTGTCTTGGATGTAGGAAGCCCTGAATTGATCCCCAGCACCTCATATACTGTATATGGTGGCGAACCCCTTAGAACTCCGGAGGGGAGGGCAGCAGGGATCATTCTGGGCTACTCAGCCACTTTGATGCCAGCCTGGGATACATAAAAAAAACTCTATCTCAGAAAAGAGAAATATTCAAGTAAATCATTGCCAAAAGAATACAAAGTGTTACAGACACACTGCCAGTGTTCATGAGCACTGGAACATTATCATTTCTTAGAGAATTGCTTCGTTTTTAGTAGTTGAAAAAATATGCACCATATTTTGTTTAGTCTTACAGCATGATTATATTTTTAATAGAAAACTCAAGAAAATTAGACTTACTGAGATATACATACAATAAGTAGCATATAAAGTTTAGTTTTAACATAAAGATACAGCTTCATAGCCATCATGGAAGTGAATGATTTACTATTCAAAAAACTTGATTTTCTTCCTACTTTCCCTTCCTGTACATCAACTTAGTTCACAGTACATAATTTACACAATCTTAAATTTTATATAGGCATAATAAAGAACAGAATATGATTTTTTCACTCACCAGAATATGCAGCTGATAAGGTTCCTGAGAATTAGATCTGGTGTGTGGAGAATACCACATTTTCATTTTGAGTAAGTCTTTGTATATATAGAGGAGAGGTTTGAGGGTCAAAGTTTTCCATTTTGTTATTCAGTTGCTGCAAAACAGATGAATTTTCTTCTTAGATTGTCCTCACTGGCCTTATATATTGGAGGTGAACTCTCCATTTTTTATTTATCTGTTTGGTTTTTTTTTCACATTTTCTAACAAAATTTAATTTTAGTATTATATTTTCATAGTTGATTTGTTACTGGTCAGTCTATTGTTTTATAGTATATTCTTAACTATTTGCACTCATTAAAGACCTAGTAATTACATATATATTGACTTTATTTTAAATACTAAAGTTTATATTAAAATAACTATAATAAATTCATAGTGCAATGTAAATAATAAAGCATGATGTTAGCATGAATTAGGTGAGTTAAGATTGTGTATTACACTCTGACAACAGAGCACAGTGTATTAAGTAGAATTTAAAATAGATAAATATCACTTGCCAAAATTAAATCAAGACCAGATAAGCAAATTAAACAGACCTATAACTGCTGTAGAAATAGAATCAGTCATCAAAAGTCTCCCAACCAAAAAAAGCCCAGGAACAGATGGTTTCAGCTCAGAATTCTACAAGACTTTCAAAAAAGAACTAATAGCAATACTCCTCAAATTATTCCACACAATAGAAACAGAAGGAACATTGATTGCCATTGAGGCTGTAATTACCCATCTCTCCAACCCCCTGTTTATTTCTTCTAATTTATATGACCAAACTGAATATATCTTGGTTAGATTCTGTATTAAGATATGTAGATGGACATATTTTTAAATTATCTTTTTTTATACTAATATTAAGTATGGTTTGTTTTTTACTCAGATTAAGAATCATTTTTCAATTCCAATTTCCATTTTTGAAGGGGATACATTATTAGGAATTGCTTCACCTGAAAATGAATTCAACATACCTTTAGCATCTTACCGGTGAGTTTTTTTTCTTTATCTTTTTTCTTGCCTTAGACTGTTTAGAGCATTTTTGGTTTCAGATTTTATATGGATAATGTTTTTAAATTATCAAATAGAAGTTTTAAAAATTGCTTTAGAAAACAGTATCTTTAGTGTATCTTATTTGTTTATGGATAATACTGTAATCTTAAATATTTAAAATACTTTAATAGTTAAACTTGATGAAAATATAACACACACACACACACACACACACACACACACAGGTGATTTATTAGAATGGTTTACAGGCTGCGATCCAACTACTCCAACAATGGCTCTCTACCAACAAATGTTCTATAAATTTTGTAGCTCTTCAATACACAAATCTGGATATCCCAGTTGATCTATAGTATGCTCTGGAATCCCAAAGAAGTAGGCTCTAATGCTAGTGAAGGAAATGACTTGGTTGTGAGAGAAAGCAAGCAAAAAGAGAGGAAGCTTTCTTCTTCCGTGACTTTATATTGGCTGCTAGCAGATGGTGTGACCCAGATTAATGGTGGATCTTCACACCCCAAAGATCCAGATTTGAAGTGAACCTTCCCACTTCAAATAATTAATAATAATAATAAAAAATCCTTCACAAGTATGCCCAAGAATTTGGGTTTTAGCTAATTCCACATGTAATCAAGTTGACAACCAGGAATAGCCATAACAATAGGGTAGTGTTGAGATTAGGTGAGGAGGAACATTTTATCATGAAGGATTTGTGAATAAAGATCAGGCAGCTTTAAAAGATAAGGCTTTTGTGTAGAGGAATAGGAATTGCTTCTGGACAGTGCTTGGGCTGAGAGGGACTTGGAGGAGCTGCAGTTCTCAGTGAGGTACTTGCTCCTGGCTTTGCACACTTTATATCTACTTAGTAGTGTCAAGTTTGTCTTTAGTACCTCAGAATATTTGATGTCTTTTATTTCAAGATCTTCATTTTCCTTTTATTTTGAACCTCTTCTATTTTTATTAGTTCTTTTATTTTTTTACAGTGCATATTTTTCAAGTTCAAATCCTCAGAAATCAGCTTTCTTGCAAAATTTTCCCATTATCAAACATTCCCTCTTCTGTGTGCAAAGAGTGTTCTTTATTCGAAGGCTTCAAACTATTGTTTACATTTGGTTGGTTAGTATAGTATAACACTTGTTTTGTTGTTGTTTTAATATTCCTTTCTCTCTAAGTCTAAAAATACACTCATTTTTGTATTTTCATTTGTATCTTCTAATTGGTACATATTAGGTCCTATAAGTATTTCACTATCAAGTCATACATGTTGTTTCATTCCTAAATTCCAATGCTTGGAACGAGACAAGATGACTACCATAAGTGTGAAGGCAGTGTAGGGTACACAGGGGATTTCAAGCTAGCCTAGACTACAGACTAACTTAATATAATAAACAAATACTTTGCCAAACTGTATGAGTTTATTGGCCTTAATTTGAGGGGAATTAATTTTTATGTAATATTCAAAAATCAGAATGTAAAGTAGAATAAAAGTAATGGGGTTAATGTAGAAGTAGAGTAGGAAAAATAAACTGTTTTGACATTAGTTTTGTGTGGGGGCCAGAAGTCCATTGTTTAATTAATCTCTAATTCCAGAGCACTAGTATTTGAATGTCACAACGCAGTAGGTGTGGAAGTTTCAGTGTCCAATTGAGTCAAGCTACAGTAACATCACATGTAACATAAAAACATATAGAAGATATTTAAATTTTTAAGACTAAATGTTAGGAAAGTGATTACGGATATAAATTGTTTTGACAGCTCATCTGTAAGAGTTAAAATTGTAACTAGTTTTACAGATAGAAGATATATATATAGAGAGAGAATTAGTTCAGAAGCAGATTGCTTGCTTTACAAGTGTGAGGTTCTATCCCCAGCACTGGAAAATATGGTTAGTTAATTGAAAACAATATATCCATACAAAGATTTTCTTTTTTTAAATTTTTTTTACATAATTCCTTGAGGGACTCCAGTATCTGCACATCCCTGTAGCATGCCCCCCAAAGTTAATTCAAAATAACCAACAATAAATTCACGTCAATCTTCCATGTTCCCAACACCTCTTCAGTCATCCTAATGGCACTGGGAGCTGCAGTGTGTCATACACCCTTTTGTCCAGACAGCCACGTACAAAATGTTCATTGCATTGAATCATTGACGTGGTTCAGTGACTTTGGCACAGCATCATCACTGGACTCTTAAGTGAAACTCCTCTTGGATATACCATCCTGAGTCAGGGAGATCCTGTAGCTGTTGTTCTGCAGTACCAGTCCCTTCGCATACTCCAGCAGGTCATAGATGGGGCAGATGTTAGGGTGGCCTCAGGACATGGCTCTTAGTGGTAGCTGAACTGGTCAGTCTTGACCACCATGTCTGTTTCCTCAGGCATGGGACAGAGCCAGCTCTCCCAGGTCCATGCCATCAGGGCCAGTTCTTGCAAGCCCCTAGTGAAGAGTATAGTCATCTCTCCTGAGTGCAGGGAGTGGGGTTCAGCTCTCCCATGGGGGAGCAGGACCAGCTATCCTAGAACCAGTGTAGGGCAGGGCTGTGCCCTACCCTTGGATTTCAACAGAAATGGTTCCTATGACCCTGTATGGTAATAGGAGCCATGGATTTCATCCCAGACTCTGTTGTTTGGCCATGAACCTAGACATGGCCCAAGGCACTAACCTAAGCCCAAACAATACCATGTCCCCATATGGCTGGGCAGACCACCCAGATCAGTGTGGCCCTGGTGGCAGCACTGCCTTCAAACACCAATATGGCCACAGGTTGTGGCCCAGACCTCAGGTATCCATGTGACCTGTGGTACCATGGGCCATGGATATCAACAGAGACCCTGACTTTGGTAGGGCCATAGATCTAGACCTCGTCTTCAGTAGCAGCCCAGACTTGAATGTCACCATAACTCCAGATGGCAGCATAGGGCATTCAGATTGGCATGATCCCCATGGCACCAAGGCACTTGGACACCAACATAGCTCCAGTGGTGGCCCAAACCCCTGGCATCAGCATTGCCTTCGATGATGTCAGGAACTATGGACATCATTGCAGACCCTGGCTGCAGTAGAGTCACAGACCCAGACATGGCTCGCCACAGCAGCCCTGTCCCAGATGACGTCATGGCCCCAGTGGCAACATGGCCCTCTTACACCAGCATGGCCACAGGATTTGGCCTACACCCAGGGTATCCATGTGGCATTTGGTGGCACCATAGCCCACAGACTTCAGAGACCCAAGCACAGTCTCCTTCAACAGCCTAAGCTTAGATGTCACCATGGCCCCAGGTGACTGCACAGGTCACTGAGCTTGACATAATTGATCCCCGCAGCAGAGTGGCCCTCAGACACCAACATGGTCCCAAGAGGATGCCCAAACCCCTGGCATCAGCATGGCCTTCTATGGTATCAGGAGCCAGGGACATCAACCCAGACCCTGGCTATAGTAGGGTCACAGACACAGACATGGCCCTCAGTAGTAGCCCTGGCTGGGATGACACCATGGCTGCAGGTGGCAGGAGCGGCTACTCAGAATGGCATGGCCCTAATGGTGATATAGCCCGTGGGTGCCAACATGGTCACTGGTTGTGACCTAGACCCCGGTCATCAGTTGCCATGGACATCAACGAATACCCTCGCATTAGGGTCATGGACAACATGGCCCTCAGCAGCAGCCCTGACCGATGACTCCAGAGGAGGCAGCACAGTCCTTGGACACCAACATGGCCACATGACCTAGGCGCCCTGGGTCTTCAAATCCCAGGCTTTCTGAAGCATCCATATGCTCCCTGATGCCCCGTGGCTCAAGCAGCCAAAAGACACCCATGGGACAATCTGGACTCTCATAGTTTGGCCTGTCAGAAGCATCTACATGCCCGTCTGGCATCTTGCCAAAGGAATTTCTTAGACATGATTCTTGGATGTAGCTTAATATCTCTCTCTCTCTCTCTCTCTCTCTCACACACACACACACACACACACACACACACACAATGCTCTTGGAGCTGGGGAAATCAGTAGGTAAAGTACTAAGACTTGAATTCTCAAAAGTCATGTAAAAGCTGTGTGTGGCAGTATACCTGTAATAACAACATTGGGAAGCAGGAGAGGTGATTCTGTGTCTTGAGGGCCAGCCAATCTAGCCACCAGAGCTTCATACTTATTGAGAGACCTTAGTCTTCCCATGGAAATGCATGTACCCTCACATGTATATACCACATAGAACAATATTTATCCAAAATATTGAAATACACACACACATACACACTAAAGTTTGTAAAAATAATCATGATCAAAATAAAGCTTCTTTAGCATCTGAAAAATTGGGGTACCCCTGTTTAGGTTATGTAGCTCTGAAACATATGTAAACCAGCACTCTTTATAATAATACTGAAGGGAGTCACTGTTCGAAGCAATAGTATTCTAATTTAAGGTTTTTAAAAATGCTTTTAAATATATTTAATTTTTGTGCAGATCATCACTTTCTTTGAAGCCAGATGATAATGACTACCAAATGTGTGAAGGAATTGACTTTGAAGAAATCATAAAATATGATGGACAACTTCTAAGGAAGAAATGCAGATCTATACACACTTCTAAGAGATCATTTGTTATTAATATTGTCCCAGAAAAAGATAATTTGACTTCTCTGTCAGTGTATTCAGAAGACGGCTGGGACTTACCATATGTAATGCACTTGTGGCCACCTATCCTCATTCGGAATCTTCTCCCCTACAAAATTGCTTATTACCTAGAGGTACTTGACAGTTTCTGAGTGCCTTCTGTCTTCGTAGTTTGATTTACTTAAAGTTATAAACAAAAGTTTTTGAATTTGTACCCAAGATTACAGCATTACTTAAATTTAAGTATTTATCAAAATGAAAATTTTAATATCATGCTTTAAAAGATAATTTAGAGTCTTCAAGCCTCACAACCTGAGTTTAATCTTCACAACTCACACCTTCCATAAGTTGTTCTCTGACCTCCACAGCAGGCCTTAGCGTGCTCTCCTACATAGAATAAATAAACAAAATGAATTTTCAAAAAAGACAATTTAAGAGAAAATATTTTTCATTAATTTATCTTAGAAATATGTTGAGCTCTATTTAATTATGTACAAGTAATATGTGATTTGCACAAATATAAATAAGTTTATACAATAAATGACATATAGTCACTATCTGAACATACCATTTATTTCATAGTCCTTTCTCTTCATATGTAGTTCATATATTGTATGTTTAAATGATGGTCACTGAATTATAAAATAAACATGGGTATTTGTTTTGAAATAACATTCAAGTGAAATGCCCATACAATTAAAGTTTGCAGTTTTATGCAAATTTTATGAAAATTTTATTTCATATAAAGATCCTTTTCTATTAAGTATTCAATTTTAGATTAAGTAGGTGTTTCTCCTTTCTAAGCTTTTTTGTAAATCTTTTTATTTCAGTACTTATCAAACATAAAGCAGTTCTTCACTGTAACTTATTCATTGTAGGCTTATTTAACATTGTAAACTGCAATATTTTTACTGTTTTGTGGTATATTTTTAAGTAGGAGGAATTAACTTATCTGTGGTTATGTTTTTACATGTGGCAGATTACCATAGTGATAAGTGTTGAGGTGGTACTTGGCCATCATGACTTGGAATTGTATCCTAGCTCTGCCACTTATTAACTTGTTTTTTGGTAGATTAAACATTTTGTATTTTATTAAATGGAAATAGTGATAAAAATTTATATGATTAAGTCATGGGGAAAATCAAATTAGTCAAGTATAGAAAGAATACTGCCATGACTCACAGATACATGGCTATCATTTGTCAGCTGTGCTAGCGCCACCAGTGCTGCAATCATTGCTTTGTAGAATAGTCTGTTCCAGGTACAAGTTCACACAGTGATATTAGTTAAAACTTAAAGAAATTCTGTTATAATGGTAGGAAAGAACTGAAAAAGAGACACTAGGAAAGTCGTAGAGATAAGAACTAAGGTAATGAAGATGTGAGTGGAGAAAATTAATCATTTTTGAGATATAAACTGATAATGGATGAATGGGCTGTTTCTAAAATTGGCAGGCAGTGCAGTATGTGTTGCCTTTTTATATTATGATAGCTTTCTTAGGTATTTCTGTTTCTTTAGTTTTCAAAACTACAATAACTAGTAGATAAGTTAGGGCTTGGTTTACTGATTATGGCATTACAATCACAACTTGCTATGAAATTTCTCATGTCATTTAATCTTAACCTTTTGTAGCAGTTGATCTAGAGCGTTTAAGGTTCATTGCCTAAGTGTAGATCAAGCACTAGGGCAGCCACAGCTTGGAGAACACTGATGACTTGTTCTGACAGTTACTTCAAAAGAGTTTTGTGTAGTGTGTAGAAAGAATAAGTGTATTTTGAAGTTTATTTTTCAGAAACATTTTTAAGTGTTTTTTTGTTTTTGCTTCTTATTCCAGGGCATTGAAAACATAGTTTTTACTTTAAGTGAAGGACATTCATCACAAATTTATAATGTTGAAATGGACAAAGCCAAGCTGCATTTAAAATTGCTTGACTATCTTAATCATGATTGGAAAAGTGAATTTCATATAAAACCTAATCAACCAGACATCAATTTCATCAACTTTACCTGTCTCACAGAAATGGAAAAGACTGATTTGGATATTGCTATCCATATGACTTACAATACTGGTCAGACAATTGTGGCATTTCATAGTCCATATTGGATGGTCAATAAAACTGATAGGATGTTACAGTACAAAGCAGATGGAATCCACCGAAAGCATCCACCTAATTATAAAAAGCCAGTTCTCTTTTCCTTTCAGCCAAACCACTTTTTTAACAACAATAAGGTATGTGTAATTTTTCCTAATTTTTCTCTTTAGATAAACATTGTGTTAGTTTTTAAAGTTCTGAATAGGAAAATATGAAATTTCAGTAGAAATAACATTTAAATGTTTGAGATTGAGAAGGTGTCGGGGACCATCGCCCCGACATAGAAACTGATGTTTTTCCCCAAATGTGTCCCCGGAGACGCGTGGAAAGAAACAGGCTTTCACACCATTACAGCTTAAAAGGCCGCTTCAGACTTGTCCTATTCTTCAGCGTGGCCTTGTGTTTATTATACCTCCCTAAAAACCATCCTGCTCTCAATGCTCTTTCAAAACCCCTTCTGCTTTGCCATGCTCCCTATTTCTGCCCTGCCATGCTCTTTTCTAACCCATTCCTCGCTCTGCTATCTCTCCTCACCTTTTAGGAATTTATCTATTCTATATCTTTTTCCGGGGCATCTCCCCCAGCACCCACACTTGCATTCATTCACCAGCTCAGAGATAGCTACTTTTCATGGAGCAATCTACAAATGAAAAAGAGAGGCTGGAGCGAAAACCTCAGCTATTGTCTTTCTAAATAGTCGGGCGCCAGCTACGAAACCGCATGGCGTCCTCTGGCTGGCAGGTATCAGAGCCCACAAGAAGGTTAGCAAAACTGGGTACAGTAGCATGCTCCTGTAATCCCAGCATTAGGAAAGCAGGAGAATGTAGGTTTTTGAGGCCTGTGTATGTACATAGTAAATTAAATCCAACTAGAGCTACCCAAAAGACCCTGTCTCAGAAACATCTAAATGAAGCCGTACAGTAAGATATTTAATGTTAAAAAAGATTTATTACATTATCAATATAAGGGCTTTTGCCTAACATACAAAGCTTTGAGTTTGACCACCACATACAGATAGATGGTATCTAAGTTGTAATTTATCTCAAATTTTTCCCCTAGGTTCAGCTTATGGTAACTGACAGTGAACTCTCTGATCAGTTCTCAATTGATACTGTTGGTAGTCATGGAGCTATTAAATGCAAAGGCCTGAAAATGGAATACCAAGTGAGTTTCTTCTGTGATAAAGATACTTTGATTTTAAATGTATCTGTTGGATACTTTTATAAGTGTACAGTAGTAATAGTTTTCAAACAGTTTTAATTTTTTCCTTAGGTTGGTGTCACTATAAACCTCAGCAGTTTTAATATTACCAGAATTGTGATATTTACTCCTTTTTATATGATTAAAAATAAAAGCAAATATCATATATCAGTGGCAGAAGAAGGAAGTGATAAGTGGCTCTCTCTTGACTTAGATCAGGTATGTAAATAAATTTCATATGAACTTTGTACTTTTATGTCAGTGTACAGGAGCCTATGTGAAAATACCAGTGAAACCTGATTTATGAAGTTCATATATGCTGATTAAAATGTAATTTTTATTTTTTTATTTTTGATGTTACATTTCTTAAATTATCATACACTGTTTTAATTCCCTTGTACTATAATTTTTTTCAGTTCCATGAAACTTCATTGACTGTTTCTCCTACATTTTATTTAATTATTAAAATCTGAACGTTTGCTCCCTAGGATTGAATAGCTCAGTCAGGATGATAGACACTGCTAATTCTCACAAATCTGGTTAAATAACTACATTAGAAATTTAGAAATAACAGCAGTGGAAGTATAGATATCCTGGAAAAGTGGGAAATTATTAATTTTCCTCAAGAAACTGTTGGGAATCCTTTATATGCTAAGTTAAGCAAAGCTTGCTTGTTAGGAGAAAGTAAGAGACACTTAAAGAGTGAAATTTGGCTTTTGTGTCGGCAGTTATTCGGGTTTGCTAAATGATGGACTGTGGTTGATATATTATCTAGTTTTGAAGAATTATTATACTAAAATGATTCTAGAAAAGCATTTGCTATTTTATTCATGATTTTTTTTCCTGTATATGAAATCAATGAAAGTTTTAAAATTTCTACTTGGATTGATTTTGAGGCAAAAGATATCACATTTTTGTCCACTGAAGTTTTAACCATTATCTTTTATGGCAGTTTTTTGCTTTTATTTTATTTTGGTTTGTTTTTATTTTAAGTTATGGGGTTTTGGGGATTTTTTTATTTTGTTTTTTT
>JAQHUG010000105.1:3048808-3064702 GCA_028555095.1 Dicrostonyx torquatus | reverse complement strand
TAGCTCTCATTCTTGTGTAGATTCAGTGTTGTCATCTATACTGGTTGAGAGGACTTTGATGTTTTCTTAAGACTCTTAGAAGGTTTGAAGCCAGAGGAGGTATGTGAGCTGTGTTAAGCTACAGGGAGATCAAGGATAAAATGGACTCCTTGACTGTAATCAAGAAGAGAGGTGGTAACAATTTGACCATTCCCATGCCAGGAGCCATGAAAAGGAGATCTAACTCTGTGAACATGGTGGGAAAGGTGTGAGAACACCAGAATTGAAAGGTGTTTTGTAAATTTATTGAGCTTTCAATTTCTCTTACACACCCAAATGGAAATGTCAAATAAGTTATTTAGTGAGAATCTGGAATTTAGGAGAGAGGTCCCAAGCTCCCATGAAAAATTTGAGGCTATCTGGGAAGTGGTGGCACATGCCTTTAGTCCCAGCACTTGGGAGGCAGTTTAATTTAAAGATGATGTTCTCCCTCTGGATAAGACACCCTTCCTTCCCTGATCTACACAAAGACTCATTTCCTTTTTTAACAGTTGCTTTTCCACTAAGGCTTTCTGTGGCCACTCTAAAATTTTATTTTACCCATACCTTAGCTCAAGATACTTTGAATTTCCCTTCCTCTCTTTATTTTTAATCTTAGTGTTTTTTTTTAACTACTATTTAATATACTGTATATTTTACCTTAACTGTGTCTTTTTGAAATGCAGATTCTATGAGTGAAGTGACTCTTACCTTTTCCCACTACACTTCGACTATCACTGAGCATATGGTAGTCTGGTTTTTGGTTGTTGTTATTGTTTTGTAATTAAGGTAATTATACATTTGTATGCAGTGGCAGGAAATAATATAGAGGGATCCTTTACATACTGCATAACATGTCGTCTGGCCACTGTAACAAATTACCACAAACCTGGTGACATGGCAGATCGTTTCTCTCACAGGACCTTGCCTCTTGAAGATCTCAGTAGCTGGTGGCTTTTCTTGCTTTGTAGCTGCCCTGTTGCATTTCCTATCTTCATCTTCCTTTCTCCTTCATGTGTCTGCTCTCTCTCTCTGCCTGAGGACACTTTTGGTGGCATTTAGAGTGTGCCTACATTATTCCCTTAGTTTGCAGTTCTTAATTTAATCACCATGAAGGAACCCTTACTCATTTTGGAGATTAGAACATTAGACTTTTATGAAGGCACCATCCAAACATTATACAGATCTTGCCCACAACTATTCCCAAGGCAGATGTTTCTGAAGCTCTGTAAATCAGGTTTCTCATATACTCCTATGAGTTTGGCTAGTGATCTGTCAGCTGTACTTTTACTGTTTAATGCTTGTGGCTCACAACAATTAAAGGTGTGTCCCACCACTGCCTGGCCTCTATGGCTAAGTAGTGTGGCTAGCTCCGTTCTCTGATCTTCAGGCAAGCTTTATTGTTAAAGCACAAACAAAACATCCTTGTAACTTACTCAGTTATTGTGTGTATATGGTTTTAAGACTGAGCACTCTGTAGACAACCAATAAGAGGGCTCTTCCTGGGAGAGGTTGGTTTTTCTGCTCCTAGCAGTCCCCTGAAGTCAGTAGTTGTGTTTAGTTCTTTGTCAAGGATTGGGACCCTGAGAAATCTTTTCTCGTCCATGTTGACGTGTTCATTGACGCTGTTATTGATGTGCTAGCTCTTTCATTCCTTCTATATCTTCTTCCATGATGTTTACTGAGTTATAAGTGCAGTGTTTTGGTAATTTTTAAACTTTCTCCGGGTGTATGTGTGTGTTTTTTTAGAGCTACAGAGACTTTTGAAGTAGAAAGTCTGCGACCTCCCCGGTTCTTTAATGAAGATGGAGTTATCCGACCTTACAGGCTGAGGGATGGTACAGGAAATCAAATGTTACAGGTAAGTGAAGAAACGCCCTGCAAACTAAAATCAAACCTTGAAACTTAGGGTGTTTTAAAATAGTTACACAATCCCTTAAAAATAGATTAGACTTTTATTAGTCTTATTTAGCTCTATTTGTACTTTTATTTACTTAGGCTTTAAAGTATGTTTATTTACTATAAGATTCTTTTTTCTTTTTTACAGGCCTCAAAAAGTTTGATATGAAAACTGTTAATGCATGACTTTGCAAGTGAAAACCAACACTAGATTTTAGTCTTAAACTTGTACAGACTCTGTGAATCTGTTTCAGTATTTTGAATATAAAGAAAAGATTTTTGTATTGGTAACTTACGTTAAGATATGAATCAGTTAAACCTTTCCATAGACCATTCTTGGTTCTGCTTGGGATATTCTAGATCTGGTCAACACCAATATGCCTTGTACGCCTTTAGTGTTAATAGTATATACTTAGCTAGTTAGGTTTTTCTATTTGGGGTACTTCTTTCTTCTTTCATACCACTACTAGTTTTTATATCAAATATTTATATTTTATATTAAATATTCATTTCTAATTTACTTATGAAGGAAGGGAAAACTCAGGAACACTGCCACTATAGATCATTGTGGTTCTTAAACATTTTTGAGAATGTTAGTAGAGCTTCGTGGGATTTGCTGCACAGTTCAGAGCAAGCAGTATCTTTTAGTAAGGAGATAATTTGTGGGACAATAATCTGAGTCAGTAGTCTGAGGCTAGAATAGTTTGTCAGCTCAGACAGTGTCATTACTTGATAGCTCAAGTTATGGTAAAATAACAACCCATACCCCAGACTATCCCATTGTCAAGTTGTTTTGGTGTGGAATGCTAAAGTAAGCCATTTGAAAATAAGGAGTCAGCATTTTTATATTTTTGAAAATATTCCTAATAATAATAAACTGTTGAAACTTGGAGTTTCTCAAGTTTAAATAACCAGGGTAAAAAATTAAAACTTTTACTATTTTACTGCTGCATGTAAAGTACATATCATTTCATTAAGTGTACTTTCCATCACCTCTGGGTCGTCTGTTCAGTGATTTAAAATATACTGTATCATTTAAGTTCAGTATTTAGTAAAGTTACTTTTACCTTGATTTTTAGTATTATTAAAGTGCCAAAATAGTTTCAGAATACAATAGAATTGGCAGCCTCTTGGGAGTTGTACCTAAAGGGCATGTTCTCTCTCTACATGC
Source organism: Dicrostonyx torquatus (assembly GCA_028555095.1). Lineage (NCBI taxonomy): Eukaryota > Metazoa > Chordata > Mammalia > Rodentia > Cricetidae > Dicrostonyx > Dicrostonyx torquatus. The sequence continues at coordinate 3,061,614 of JAQHUG010000105.1, read as the reverse complement.
CTTTACAATGAGATTATTCTTCAGAGACAGGAAGGTTATAGGTGTCACCTCTGGCTAATCCAGTTGAAGCATTTCCATCCTATATCTGCCTGCTCTTTTAAAGAGGAATTAACATATTTTTACTATATTGAAAATGCTTTTCAAAACATAATTAAAAATAAGAATGTTTCTCAAGAACTATTTTAATGCAGTTGCTGCAAAATAGGGATTCATAGTGAAGAGAATTTAGAAATAGACTATCCTCATTATCCAGGGGCAGATTATACCAAAAGTTTCTCATGATTGATAATTGGATTTCAGTGGCAATGAAGTTTATTCCACACCGTAATTAATTGTTTCTTTGGAATTTAAAACCATGAGTTTCTACTCATCACATTTAAGGATGCATATTGTTTTTAATAGGCCAGTCTTTACTAAAGGTTCTGTTTCAAAATAAAATCTCATAATCCTTTTCAACTTTGTGTATTTTTTCAGTTAAGCACATTATTGAATACTTACAGGAATTTAAAATGTCTTAATTTTTTGAAGTTATCATTGTTAGTTTACAAATGTAAAAAGTTAGTTTCTGTTCTGGTAGTAATAGTGCTTTTCTAAGTTAAAGCTACTTTTCTAAAATTTAAAAATAAAATTTCTATCACATTAGTTAATGAGATAAAATACAGAATAAAAGCGGTAGAGCAAGAACCCCGAAGTTTGATCTCAAGCACTGCATCATCCAGCGTGGTGTTATCCAGTACATGCATCCACATGCATGTATGTAGTCCAGTAGCTAGAGGTGGAGATAGGAGGATCATAATTTCAAGGTGATCTTAAACTACATAGCAAGTTTGAGGTCAACTCTGTCTCAAAAAATAGAATTCTAATCTGCCTAGATTTCACCTAAATGATTTAATGACAGTGCTTTATAAAATGTTTGTTGCTTTCTACTGTCTAATGTTTCTACTTTTCATCTCTTTTTCTACAAAAAAGGTTATCCGTGTTGATTAAATGACATATGCTTGCTTATACATAATATAAATATTAAATATATTCATTTTATGCCATTCTGTCTAAGAAGCCGAATATTATTTCAATGCTTCCTAGTCATCCATTGACTTGTAAAGAAGTAGAATAATCTTAATATATTCCTAGAATACCTTATTGATACCTGAAACTATGTCTGGCATGACATGAGTATGTATGTAGAAGTTATTTTTAGGCCTGTTAAGTTCTAAAGTATTAATGCCTACAATTACATGGATGACAGATGAAAACTCTGCTTTAAAATTTCTATAACACCTAAACATTTTATAATTTTAACATGTTTTTCCTGCAATTTTCCATACTTAACTAACCTTTATGCTTCTTTTTTTTTTTTTTTTTTTTTACCATGCTGACAGAAAATTCAGGTCTACAGGGAATGGATTATGACTCAAAATAGCAGTAGTGATGAGGAGGAAGAGACTTAGTCAGAGCCCAGTTGTTAAAGTTCATATGCTCCTTACCATTTCACTGGAACGTTTGTGTGACTGCTGTCATCACACCCAGATGTCCATTTTTAGGAACGTAAACAATGCTTACTTACAGAATGTTTTTCTGAACATCATGATGGAGCAAAGTAATTTATTTACAACAAGCAAATGTTTTTGTCAGTTAAGGTGTAGCGTATATCATATATTATGAGTTTGCTTTTATATATCCTAGCTCTGTTTCCCACAGTGTGTTGTTAAGAACTGAAGTCAGACTTAAGTGAGGTTTTAATGTTCGTGACTTCTACTCTAAATCATCTGCTTATTTGTTGGCAAAATACCTTTTTTAAAAAAATATAAAAACGTTATGTGAATTTTCTGGACTGTAATGGAAATACCATTGTTAAGAGAAACACGAGTGGGCAGGAGGAAGGACAGGAATGCCGTTCAATGTTTTGTATGTATTTAGCACTTAAAGCATTTTTGTCAAATTTCTTTTCATAATAAACGTACATAACTTGAAGCTGTGTGGGTTTGTTCTATTCCAGAATCATCTGAGTTTAAATATTATATGAAAACTCGTGATTTGTCATAGAAAAATAGTTATAAGTATGCTCTAAAATCTTTGATAGTTATTTTAGTGTTACTTATTTCCTCGTACACTTTGAGACAGTGAGCAGTTTATTATCTAACTTACATGTCTGTATATTGTATCCCTATTAAAATATTATGGATTAATTCAGAACAATAGAATTTGCATGATAAATCATAAATTTAGACATTTTTCTGAATGTTGTAAAGAAAGGACATCTCTTGTCTCTGAGTTTTATAAGCAAATCTATTTTATGTTTTGGTATTGAATTCTTTTTTAAACAAATATAATTCTCTTGTTCTTCTTTGCAAAGATAATTGATGTGGTAAAAACAACAAAAAAGCAAATGCCTTAAAAAGATGAATTATTATAGTAATTGTAATGCATAATCACCTATGACAACTAAGTCTTTTGATAAGTAAAGGAATAAGGAATATTTACTTTAACTTGCACTAAACACTTTGCTTATATTGAACTTACATTAAGTTGTAGGAGATAATTTGCTAATTTTCGAGGTTACTTTTCAACTCATAATTTGATTTCTGCATTTGTCAAGTTTTCATTCCTGTAAACCACTATCTCCTATGCTCTTTGAAAATGACCAACCCACAAGAGCAGAAAAGGACAGCTATCTAGTAATTAGCTCTTTGTCTTTCTAGCATTTAGTCACATTAAAACAAAATCAAGTGCATGTGTAGCAAGACCTAAAAATAAGCAAATGTCAAAGAATTTGTTGTTTTTATTACAGTAATAGTCTTGGAAATATGTAGATTAAAATAGTGACTATAGAATAATGCCTTCTGCATCACACTGAGTTTGTTTTACACCTGCTATTTCCTAACCCGTAGCCAACATCACAAAGCTGCCTCTTCTGCTAAAAAGCTGGACGAACACAATTGTCATACTTTGTGTGCATAAGGAAGGAAAGGTGGAGAAATTTCTTAATTCCTGGTGTTGCAGAGTATAAGACCTTTCTCAGAGAGAAAGTGCCAAACTCGTGGTTTGCCAGACATTTGCTGAGTTTTCCTGTGGGCAATCTGTGTAGCTTTTCTGTGGATAAGGAATCTTATCTGTGGTTCCAATATCATGGAGATGTTCTTCTTTTGTGTGTGTGTGTATTAAAAACATTTATTTTTGCCTTTTAAAGCACAAAATTTTCAGACTTTTTTTCTGTAAACATTAGGTATCCTAGTATTATGGGATTTTTTTTCTGTTTTGTTTTTTAATTGTTTTTATTGAACTATATATTTTTGTCCACTTCCCTCCCTTCTTCCCCTCTCCCTTTCCATCCTCTCCTGTGACTCCCATGCTCCCAATTTATTCAGGAAAGCTTGTCTTTTTCTCCTTCCTATGATCTATGTATGCCTCTCTTAAGGCCCTCTTTGTTATTAATATTTCTTAACTATTAAGAATTTATCTGGCTGGAGAGATGGCTCAGAGGTTAAAGCACTGGCTGCTCTTCTAGAAGTCCTGAATTCAATTCTCAGCCACATGTCAGCTCATAGCCATCTATAATGAGATCTGGTGCCTTCTCTGTACATTTCTAATGTATACAGAATACTGTATACTTAATAAATCTTTAAAAAAAAGAATTCACCTAAAAAAATGTTCTAGTTATTTTGACAGTGGCTTGTCATTTTAATTAAAAGAAAGTTAGAAGTAGAATCATATTTATTTAAAATCTCTTCAACTGGAAGATTAAAAACAACATCACAGTTATGTTTAAGCCTTATTGATGTGTTCTTAGGGTTTCTCATTATTTGGTTTAGCCCTTAGGAGTATCATATGTCCTTAGCAGTATCCCTTTCTGGTTTTCTGCCACCGGAAATGTTTTCAAGCATCTTTAATCACAAGTACTAATTGGTTTTCCAGTTTTGCTTTTTGGAAAGCACTGCTTTTATCAAAGAAAAGTTTAAGACCGAAAATTGCTCTTGTTTTGTACTATTGTCATCTTGGTTGGAAGTGTAGAATTGGAAACAAGTACTATTTTGTTCTGCACCTACCCAATATACAAAAGGAGTTCACATTTGAGTCTTATGAGGTAAATAGTTCCTTTCTTACTGTTTAATTAGCAAGTTTTTAGTGTCTGTCCAATAGGAAAGTCTGTGGGAAAACAATATTTGGAGCTTTTTTTTTTTTTTTTTTTGGTTTTTCGAGACAGTGTTTCTCTGTAGCTTTGGAGCCTATCCCGGAACTAGCTCTTGTAGCCCAGGCTGGTCTCGAACTCACAGAGATCCGCCTGCCTCTTCCTCCCGAGTGCTGGGATTAAAGGCGTGCGCCACCACCGCCCGGCCTTGGAGCTTATTTTGTAATACTGCACCCTTATATATAGTTTTTTATGTTACAAAGTTCTGCATAATCATCTTTGCTTGTGTGAATAGAATAGGAATGGTCTCTCTTCCGTGAATAATTACTATGGGAGTTCATTTTTCCCAGTTGTTTCTCCCTTGTGCTTGAATACCATCCTGAAAACTGACAAAATAAAAAAGTCGTAAAATTGTGTACCTCAAAACTATGTATATGCTTGGTTAATTTTCTAAGTGCTGTTAAATGAAATCAGTTAGCACTCACTATACAATTAGATGAATAGAAATCCAGAGTAACATTAGTAGCTTCAATATATATTTGAACCAAGATCCAAAATAAATGTCAATTCAGTCAAATTACAAATTTCAGCCTTAGGGCCTGCGAAGATGGTTTAGTGAGTAAAGGCAGTTGCTGCCAAGCCTGGTGGCCTGAGTTTGATACCTGGCACCCACATGGTGGTGCCCTCTGACCTCCACACAGGTACCCTGGCCTACACAGAAACACATAGGTAAGCACACACACAAACAAACAAACATTGATGAGTGTCAGTTTTAAGGTCATGTTATAAAATGAATAAACTGGAACCTTGTAGATGTCTTTTGACTGTGGCATCTCATACTTGGTATGAAAATATTGTATTTATGTCTCAAGGTCATGCACACTGAAGAATATTGCTGTCATTGCTACTATTTTGTCTAGCTTATATTCTATGGTAAAATTCCACACTAAACTTTGTTACACTAATGGAAAGAGGATTAGTACTAGCTACCCTGTTACTGAGTCTTCTTCTGCTGCATCTTCAAGCCTCAGTTTTATAGATTTTCTTGCAAATAAATGTCATAGTCTCCAAGTATTAAATAAAATGCTATGAAGTACAGACATTAATTTAGATAAGTAAAGGGGGTCATGTTAAAAGAAAGCTTGTTTTATTCATGATGCTCACCTTGTTCCTTTGTAATAAATGATGATCAATTAAAAACATGTACACTTAATTTAATCTAAGTCATTGAATGAACAAGTAAAAAGCATCATAGAAAATCTTGAATCAAAAGACAATGAAGTACATGATTCAGAATAGATCTGAATTAGAGAACATATTATAATTATGATTTTTCATAAATTTGTGATTTTATTTTAATGTGGTAAAGCATTTTTATTCCCATAATTACATCTCAGTGTGGTAAAGTCAGTGTAGAGAATATTTAGCAATTATTGTCTACAATGTACCTTCCCATGTCAGTTTTACAACAAATGTGTAATTATTCTGTAATATTGGATTTTAATGTAGTCCTCATATATACAGATTTTAACAGTGAAATAACAACAAAGAATATCTCTTAATTGCGCTATATTATTCTTGGGAATCTTATAGAGTGTTCAAAATTTAAGGCAGACAAAATAGTAACTAAATTATTTTTTTTAAAAAATCAGACCAGAGTTTAAGATAAGTACATATAATTTGATCCTACTGAGAATATTTTATAAGTTGTCATTTATCAATAATCTGTTATCTATATTATGTCTACAAAGATTTTCTTACTGTATTCAATAAAACTTGGCAGTTCTATGAATGTATAGTCTTAGAGACTCTAACCAGGTGAAAACCGTCAGAGCCTATGTAACCCCAGCACTCAGGAGGTGAACCTGGATATAGAATGAAATCTTGCCTCAAAAATACCAGACTAGTAGGTAGGTAGATTCATTTAGATTAATAGTCTTTTCTGTAAAGCCCGAAGTCCTGCTCATAGTGATTTCACCAACATTGATTCTAATGGAAAACTATCATAGGTGATATGAAAACTTTCAAAAATTGTATTTTCACATTTGTTAAAATAATATTTGTTCATTAAAGAAAAATGGGGGATGGGAAGATAGCTAAGTGGGTGAAGGTACTGGTTGCAGAAGCCTGGCAACCTGAGTACAGAAGCCAGCCAAGCTAGAGACAATAATGGAAGCCTGGCCTGGCTCACAAGGTGGAGTAAAGATCCGTGTTAAGCAAGGCAGAATGACAAGAGCAATCCTTGGAATGTGTGTTCTGATCTCCGTACACACTGGCAGACAGTAGGTGAGCACCTTGCTCGCTCTCTCTCACTCACTCACACACACAAAACTTTTAAAGAGTTGATAGAAAAAGATTATGGTTTGAATTCTTAACCATATACGGGTTATTTCCTTTTTAACATTTTTTGTTCATATAGTTATGATTCAGATATGTGAATTTCTATTTAATGTTTTTATTACAAATTTTGAACAGGATTATTAACTTCTAAAAATTAAAAAGTTCTATTCATCGCATAATTCCCACATATGAGATGCCTAGACTTAGGTCTTAGGGACACAAATGGCCAGTTGACATTTCTTGTTCTAAAAAGTTTCTTCTCCTTAAAATCAAATCTCCTGACCTGTTAGTGTGAGAATGCCTGGCTCCACTGTAAGAGCCATACTTCCACTGTATGTAAACATTGAGACCTGAGTTGTCCCAGGACGTTAGTGCCTTCTTTACCATTTCAAGTGTTTTTAATTTAGTCCATGTTGTCTTTGAATTCTTTACAGAATTGTGATAGTCGCTATTGTCCAAGCTGTAGGAGGGAAACTGCTTTTGTTTGTTGTTATGTCTTTTCTTTCAGAAATTACAGGTGTTTAATTAGCTTCAAACACTGGCCCGATAGCCGTGGAGAATAAAGCACCTTCAGTGTCGTGGTCTTTCATTTTACTTCAGGAAGAGAAATGCAGCTTATCTGGAAGAAAGGGCTTAAAAATAGCAGTCAGAGCACAGAGAGTGCTGGGCACTCTTCTTCTGGCTTCATCGAAAGTCTTGAGTAAGTGGACAAGAAGTAGGAGACATGGCTCATTTAACTCCACTCTTCATTTTGTAGCTTTCTCTCTCCAGAAAGTTATTTCGGAAAGGAAGGAAAAACTGAAGAGAGCTACATTTTTCTCTAAGCTCATTAGGATTTGTATCGGAGAAAGCAGAGCTGTGTACAGGGCACTGTCTGGGTTGGACACACTTCTGATTACTACTCTAGCAGTGTCACGCCGAGTGATGGGGAAAGCACTTTCTGAACAAGACTTTGAAGTCATTTGTGTCTTCTCCTGAAGTGATGGCTCTCCTTAGAGATTGTTCCACTTGTTAATCTTAATTGAAAATTTATCAATTTAAATTACTATCTTAAATCCAGAAAATAAAATAAGACTAGTTGACTTTTAAATATTTTTTAAAATTTGTTACCACTGCAGTTGTTAAACTTGCAAATATAGTAAGAACAGATAAATAGTATTGTGTAGAAATTCAGTCTATATTAATATTTTTAAGCCCTTGAATGTTAAGATCAGATAGGCTCCCTTTTTTTTTTTTTTTTTTTTTGAGACAGGGTTTCTCTGCAGCTTTAGAGCCTATTCTGGGACTAGCTCTTGTAGACCAGGCTGGTCTCGAACTCACAGAGATCCACCTGCCTCTGCCTCCCACGTGCGGGGATTAAAGGTGTGCGCCACCGCCTGGCTAACTTTACCTCTTTTTTTTAACCTAGTAAGTACTAGTTTAGAAATCTTCAGCTTTAATTAAGCTAAATGTGCTAAATTCTGCATCCAGGCTTACAGCCCATGATGCCACTGTTTACTTGCGAACTTTATCTGCTAGTTTCTGTGAACAGACAGGTTCTCTCATGGTGGAAGCTACCACATTATTTGTTGGAGCACTAGTATTATGAAAGGTATTTTTGTTTGCTAAATGGAATAATTTTTATTTGGGTCTCTTTTATTCATCTAAAAATCATGTAAAAGGAAATGCCTTTTTTTGTTTCTCAGTTAAGTCTTTAAGAGTAAAGTGGTATTGATATCTTAATCACTTATGATAATTCTAATGGGTTATATAACAACCTACCACCCACAGGACCCCTTGGGAGGTACTGTGGAGAAATAGTCTGAGACAGTTGCTGTAGTTAGAGATCTAAGGTACTAGGGGCACAAGGATGAGAGACTGGATATTTCTTATGAAATTAACTTTTCTGGAGTAAGTTGCTAAGCTACTCTGAACTTTAAAATTGCCCAAACATGAAAGATGTTACATGTATAATTAGATTTTTCTCAGCCTGATTTGGGACCATGATTTATGTTTAAACTATAAACCACAGTTTTAATATTGTATGTTCATTTGTCTTTGTTGAATCCCTGTTATTTGCATCTTATGTGTTTTGTTTTGTTTTTGTTTTTGGGGGGGGAAATGGGGTTACGGTGCTTCAGACAGTAGTCAAAAAAGTTTCACTCATCACTCATAAGCTTAATTATTCAGTGATAGGGATTAAATGCATGTCATGGTAGAGGCTAGCTCTGTAATGTAATGTTGTTGGCACTCTCCCCTGCTCATTAAAATGCAGGGCTCTCCAGAGCTATAGGAACTGAGACACAAAGTACCCTTCTCAAGAGAATGATCCCAGGTACGTCATGAACTTTTAAGCTAAAGAGACCTCTTTGAATTTGTAGGATACCTTAACTATGTCTCAGTGAATTGCCAAATGAGATTCCACAGCATCTGCTGTAATATTCTGCAAAATACATTTAGTAGTCTCTCAATATCTGCAGGGGATTAGTTCTGGGACCCCAGGTATACCTAAACCTGGATGCATATGCAGTAGCATAGTGTCATTCTCCTGTATATTTTAAATCATCTGCAGATTACTTATAATTCCATATAAGTGCAATGTAAGTAGTTAAAATATTCCTCAGGAATACTGATGAAGAAGTTTGTATATCATAGATACAAAATACTTAGGATTAAAAAATACTTAGGATTCCCAAGGATAATTGAGTGCTGAAACGACAGAACAAGGTCATTTGTAGTGCTGTGCTCAATTATTTTGATATTAAAAGTTATTAATTGAGCTATAGCAAGACCTCTTGAGTCAGGGCCTGGATTTTTGAGCCAAATATACCTTAATTTAGTTTTAACCTTTCCTTTTACTAATTTTAATCTCTGGATGCCTGTCTGTCCTCTGTTTCAAAAATGGATGTAATATGTAGCGTCACTTGTCTTGGTATTGTTATTAGGATTAAAACAAGTAAGATAGTGATGTGATTATTATTAGTATGCCTAATAGACCTCTATTGTATTTTTGTTATTCCAGATGAATACCAATTTATGCTAGCTCTTGGCCACCATTAGTAAACTATGTATTCCTCATTTGTCTCCTCTTTGCCAGGATAAAAGCATCATTAAATCTCATCCTTTTTCTTTCCTTTCAAGGTTAGTAGAATAGTTATAATACCATGATAATTTCTGCATACTCAATGTTTAAAATAGAAACAATAAACTCATTTGGACTGTTTCTAATTATACAGTATTGGAAAAGAAATGCTATTGTTATTTCAAGTATATATAGGAGGGATAAATAAGTACTGATGAGTGGATGTCCTGCTTGAAATGCTTTAATAACTCTGCTGGAGAGGTGGCTCAGAGGTTAAGAGCACTACATGCTCTTCCAAAAAGTTCAATTCCCAGCAACTACATGGTGGCTCACAACCATCTGTAATGAGATCTGGTGCCCTCTTCTGGTCTGCAGGGATACATGCAGGCAGAACACTGTATATAGAATAAATAAATTTTTAAAAAGAAAAAGAAAAAAAATCACATAAAAATAAATAACTACACTTTGTTATTTTTCATGCACACACACTGCTTTTAGAATGTGTTAGGTGGGCTAATAGTTGGCTAGGAGCAGTACATTTAGCTATTTGAGGAGCATAATTCTTTGCCTTGCCTTTCTGTTCATTGTGAAAGAAAGCTCTGAGCTTTGAGGTCCTTGTTCTTACCATGGTTCATTACAGAGCTTGATTGATACCTTCTTTGTTAATCATAGATTTAAGTTTCAAATTAAGTAACTTAGTCAAACTTTTTTTAAATCCCTAAATGCTTAATAGTTCTTAATAATCATATTTACCCCAGTTTTCTCTAAAGATAAGATTCTTTTAAGAACAGCATCCAGTTGCCTATCTTTTTCTTCCTGTTCCTTCCTCTCCTTCACTCATCTCTTTCCTGGGATAGTCTTACTAGGTAGTAGAGGCTGACCTGGAACTTGTGAGGAAATCAGGCTGGCCTGTGTCATCCTGTTAAGTCCTGCTATTACAAGTGTGCACCACCTGGCTCATTTTAATTTCACATCTTGCTATCTTTATTGTTTATTTACTTATTTAGGGATTTTTTTTTGAGACAGGGACTCTCTTTAGTTTTTGCTGTCCTGAACTCACTGTGTAGACCAGGCTGGTCTTGAACTCACAGAGATCTCCTTGCCTCTGCTTCCCATGTTCCCAGGAGTTGGTATTAAAGGCATGTGCCACCATTCCTGGCTCATATGTTGCTTAAAAAACAAAACAGAAACCTCACATTACTGTGAAACTGTGTTCTAGGAGAGTCATGTATTTTGACCATATTTTAATCTCGTTTAGGATTATTCATTTATATTGAGTAAAGTACCATAGGAACTTGCCATTTTCCAAATTCAGACAGGAACTTTTTCCAATAACCATGTGACATGTTGCCTATAGATTCTGACACACAGTGAATGCAGTTTTATTTGTGTTTGTACTTCTTTTATAAACTCCCCTAATGATAAGTAATTCATATATGAATCCATAATTCATTAATGGATAAGGCAAAATTGTTTTTCATTTATCACTATACTACAGAAAAATAAGGGTCACATGTCCTAAACCTGCTGGTTGTTGTTTAGTCCTTCATACCAAATACTTAGTATCTAAAGTGTCTATATATTGGTGCCTAACCTTTATTGTACTCATTCTTTTATTTTGTTTTGTTTTGTTTATTTTTTTCGAGACAGGGTTGCTTTGTAGCTTTGGAGCCTGTCCTGGAACTAGTTCTTGTAGACCAGGGTAGTCTCGAAGAGATCCACTTACCTCTGCCACCCAAGTGCTGGGATTAAAGGCTTGTGCCACCACTGCCCGGCTCATTTATTTTACATGGTATTTGAAGTTATTGTAGTGGAAATTTTCAAAACTAGCATGTTTAGAACAAAACAATGTAGGATTTTGACCTGTTGATCTAAAATATTCACTTAAATTAAGACATTTTTAAGGTAGCATAGAGAAAGTGTGACTGACACTGTAAGAAGGGCCATGTCACAGTGGAAGATGTGCATTCCTCGTGCAGAAAGCCAGTGTTCTGAGCCATGTTTGCAGTTCATTCCAAGCTAGTCAGTTAGCTGTGACCTTACTACACAGCTGTGGGGGCAAAACACCTGACCCTCGGTTTCTTCGTGTATAAAGATTGTGTTGGATAACAACATTTGTGTCAAAAGTCTGTGGCATTTTTGATGGTGTTTAGAAAAGCATAAATCTTTATATACATGTATTTACAAAGTCAAATAGTGAACCAGGAAATTGTGATCAAAAGTACATTTCTAGACTGTAATGTGGCTGGTAACCTATCAAATTCTCTCCTATGTCTCTACAACTTTGGATTCAAAGTTTTAGACTCTGCCTACACTGTTCTTACTCTGTTTCACATGTTGATAATGGAGACGCCTGCAGAGCTGTGCTGCACGCTGACTTTGTTTGTTCAACTATAGCAACTGTAATAACGGACACAGTTTGTTATGTTTCAAAATATGCTGTGACCAGAATGTCCATTTGTGTCTCCAGTGTTGCATATGAAGATGAATTACAGAGAGCGTTGCACCAATTACATTTCTAAAAGATTTGTAGCTTGCTTATTTCAAATGCTATTGTGACTATTGAAACTGGTTTAATTTAACCAGGCACAGCTTAGGATTGTTTGGTCTTAAGTAAAAAACCATGAAAGGTTCAGCTGCAATACCTTGTCTTGATACTGATGTAGAAGCGAGGTACTGGGAGTTGAAAATTGTTATAATTTATTAGTGGACTATATAGACTTTTATCTTTTACACTAGTGATGTAAAGGAAGTCGGTATTTGTATTCTTGGTTTCAGAATTTGGCCATAAAAACAAAGAGAACATTTTCATAAGCTTATTTATGTCAAATACAAAGCAAATTGAATTAAAGTGTGTACATTTTAGAAACTGAGCTGGGTGGTGGTGGCGCAGACCTTTAATCCCAGCACTCCGGAGGCAGAGGCAGGTGGATCTCTGTGAGTTCGAAACCAGCCTGATCTACAAGAGCTAGTTCCAGTGCAGGCTCCAAAGCCACAAAGAAACCCTGTCTCGAAAAACCAAAAAAAAAAAAAAAAAAAAGTATAATGGTGAAGACTCTGCTCTTAATCTTTTGTACCAGATGTTTAGGAAATGATAACATTTTTTCTAAACTAAATTTTTTTTTTAATGTAACTGCATGGGACACGAATTTGTTTTGTTTTTGTTTTTCGAGGCAGGGTTCCTCTTTGTGACAGCTCTGGCTGTCCTGGATCTTGCTTTGTTGACCAAGCTATTCTTGAACTCTCAGACGTCCACCTGCCTCTACCATCCATGTCTTA
>JAQHUG010000105.1:3013173-3047068 GCA_028555095.1 Dicrostonyx torquatus | reverse complement strand
CCCTCCAAAGAGAATGGGTTCCAAAAAACCAGTACAAGCAGTAGGGATAAATCCTGGTCTCACTGCCAGTGGCCCCCTAGTTTGCCCCAGCCATAAAACTGTCACCCACATTCAGAAGGTCTAGTTTGGTCTTAATGCTGGTTCCCTCACTGTCAGGCCAGAGTTGGTGAGCTCCCATTAGCTCATGTAAGCTGTTTCAGCTATTTCCCCATCATGGTCTTGGCCTCTTTACTCATATTCTCATTCCTCCCACTCTTTGACTAGACTTTTGAAAATCAAGCCATGGGCTGTGTCTTAAATCTCTCTCTGAAAGTATGTGCTGTCAACTTAAAATCAGTGTCTCAGCTACAGAGAACAGCTGTGTAAGAACGTCCTTTAAAGAAAGGATTAAGTAGAACAATAGATGAAATGAATTTTTCTAATCGCTTCCCCCATGAGGCCTAAGATGTTGTATTTTTAAAATTTCCCTCTGATTTTGACGATGACATGACTTGATTTTCCCTGGAAAACCCCAGGGATTTTCAGTATGTTGACCCTGTTCAGTGTGGTTAGCAAAGCCTCTTCCTGATGGAGGGTTGCAGAGTGTATTATTCTAACCTGTTACACGTTCTTGACTATTTTCTGGTAATTGGTTCTGTAAATGCTTACTGTTCCTTAGAAAGAGCCTCATAAGACTTCAGCTCAGTTTTTCTAGTAAATGTCATGCTGTAAATTTCCCATTGGGCATTGATTCAGCTACATCCCACAGATGTTATATTTTTGTTTTCACTCTTCTAATTATTTTTACCATTTGAGATTCTTTAACTCATGGCTTGTTTTAGATATGCCTTTATTTTTAAACATTGGGAAGTGTTGTCATTTTTCATTTTTCTGTTAACTAGATTTTTATTTTGGTCTATTATGGTCTGAAAACAGATACTTTTATGGTTTCCATTGCTTAAAATTTATTGGATTTTGTTTTGTTTGTGATACTGGAAATCGAACCCAAGGCCACACTCTTTTTAGGAGGCAGTTTACCATTAAGCCATACCTCAAGCCCTAAATTCATTAAGGTTTTTTGTGGGGCTGTAGAAATGGCTCGGTGTTAAGAATACTTGCTGCCGTTGCAGAAGATTCAGGTTCACTTCCCAGCATCTACATGAGGTGGTGCACAGTCACCTTTAACTCCAGTTCCAGGGGACTCCAACGGCCTCTTCAGGCCTCTCTGGGTACCTGCACACATGTGCATATACAAATTAAATTGTTTTGAAAAATAGGATTTTAATATGACTTAGGTTATCTATGAATGTTCTATGTGTGCTTGTAGAAAATAAAAAATAAAAGTAAATCTTTTATTTAAGTTTTATTAAGTTCTTCAGTTCTCAAAGTGAATCCTTTCTTCTTCTTCCCCTAGTGGTGTGTTGTTTGTAACAAAGGGAACATTTGGACAACTTACATGTGAATGGCAGTATAGTTTTGATGAGTTTACCAAAGAGCCATTCATTGTTCATGGGAGAAGATTGCGTATTGAAGCAAAGGTATGTAGAACAGACTGGTTTTTGATATTTATATTTTCTAAAATAGTGCACTGAGGTTGTCTCTGATCTGTCCTTTATGAATGCTGCTTTGTCTCAGGCTAGCTTTCCTTAGACAATGTAATTGTAGTATCTGTAGGGGGAAAAGACATTTCTTTATTGTATTTCTACAGCTGGGTTTTCTTTTTAATGAACTTACGAATCCTGTTTGTAGGAACGAGTGAAATCTGTATTCCATGCCAAAGAATTTGGGAAAATAATTAACTTCAAGACTCCAGAGGATGCTAGGGTAAATATAATTAATCTTTTATTTAAGCCACAAAGAAGCATCTTACTTTGAAGCCATATTTTTCAGAAGGTAAATTTTGTTTAGGTCTTTTGTTTTTAACAGCTTTTATAATTAATGATATGTCCTTCAACCATCTTTCAATATATTCAACACTCGGACTTTTTAAATCAAATTGCACTTCATTGTTTTATTTTTGAGACAGGGTCTCACTATTATATAGTCCAGGATATCCTAGAACCCACCGTTTACCTACCTCAACCTCTTAAGAGCTGAAATTACATGTTTCAGCATGTTCTTCTGCTAAATGCTAACTGTCATACTTCAGTTTTTAAAAGTCAGCAAACAAACACCAAGAGTCATTCTGTTCTGGTGTTAATCTGTCCACTCCAGAAGAGAAAGTGTAACTCTGTGTTGCTAATTTGTTTACTGTACAGTACAATGGTGTAACAAAACAAGAACGAAACCAAGCCTGTGGTCAACAAGGTAGGGTTTAGTATTCCTTCTCTTGCTCGCTAGCAGAACTTTGAAGGAAATAGTTAACCTCAGTTTCTTTGGAATAGGAATGGTCTAACTGAAAAGGACTGCACATGCTTTGGGTCATGACAAGGAAGAAAAGGAAGCCTGTGAACTGATGTCACATTAGTCAGAGCTAAGACCCTCTTCTCATGCAGCAGTGGGCTGTTTGAAGCAGCTCATCTTAAGAGCACTGGACCTTTCACTTCATCCCTGCCTCCTGCCTTTTTACCACATTCTGCACAAAATAGGACTATCTTCCAGTTCACTTGTCACATCTAGACACTTAAGAGTTTGGCTTGTTTTTTTTTTTTCTGCTTCCTTAAAGCACAGTAAAAAAGGTTTATTCTCTGTGTCTATGTTGCTTTGTATCAAATTTTAATCTCTTTCTACAACTTTTGATCCAAAATTGATTTTTCTATAAATACAGCTACTCCTGATTTCTTCTGAATTCCATTTGCATGGAATGTCTTATTCAGTCCATTCACTTGTAATTCATATATGTCCTTAGGCAGTTTGATACATGAGTGGCTTTTCAACTTAGTGGGAGACAGCCACCAAAGGATCTTACTAGGCTGCCTTCTAAATCTTTTGGAAATGAGACACAGCTATATCACAACTTTCACTTATGCAGATCCCACAATCATGGGCATTGCTCCTAGAAAGGTTTGTATTGATTTCATTTTAATAATTTCTAGTCCTTTCAGCATAAATTTTTATCCTGAGAAGATCAAAACTGCTCAGAGATGTTATTGTACTACTCCCAACTACAGATTCTTTGTCCTGCTTTAACTGAAACTCTACATACAGAATGGCACAAAGTGGAAGGAGCTTTGCAGCAATACTGACTTTTCAGACAATGTCAGTTGTCTAATCAGCAAATTACACTTTTTCTGGCAGAATAGTTCATTGTTCTTTTCTTTTTCTCAAGATGATTCTTTCATTTCCAAGATGACCATCTTATTCCAAGGGCCTTAGAGAAATGCTATTCTCTGAACTCACAGTCCGTGCTTTCTTCTGTAGTCTGTAGGTTAACTGCTGGCTATCAGTTTATGCCTAAATGTAATGTTGGCTTTGAGATTTCTATTCATTATGTTTTGTTTCATCACAAGTTCATTGAGATTAGTAAATGTTGCTTTATTTCTCCCCAACAGTGGATCCTTACAAAGCTGGAAGAAGCAAGGGAACCATCTCCGAGCCTGTGAAGAGGGAATGCTGCCTGGAGGGACAGCAATCTGTTATTACAGTTCCCTTGCTGTACCTTCTGACCCCTGTGGAGAATAGGAGTCATTCCAGGGATCCTATGCTTTTAAATGCTTTAAAAAAAAAAAAAAACAGTATCAATTGGGTAAACAGCTATGTGATTAAAATACTAGAAGGTCCATTCAGTTTCCAAATCTGAATCATGCATCTGGTTATGATTCTTTTTTATAAAAAGAAGTGTTTACTTCAGGATATCCTCAGTAGTGGTAGACAGATTGCTCAGTCTTCATGACAAACAAAATGTGGTTTCCTAGTTAACACTGTAAACTTCTCTTGTGCTTACTTTGTCTCCCTAAGTGACGGGAAATAATCAGATTAAGCACTGCCTCAGTAACGTGAAAACTTTGGTAATTTCTTCAGAATCATGAAGTTCTTTTTACAAATAAATATTTTGGTATTTTCCTTATTTAAAAAAATTATTTGGATTATACTAAAATGCATAGTATAACTGTGAAAAACAATCTTTTTTGAGATTGAACATAATGCCTCTTGAATCACAGGCTGAGAGGCTTTAAAAACCGAGTATCATACCCCAAAAATGATACAATTCCTCCAGATCTTTAGAGCCTTGGAAATATTTCCTCAGGGAAACCCCATGGATTTACCCAGTTTGTGTTGTTAATAGACGGTTGTTTTTAAAGTAAAAATTTACAGCCTTAATACTGCTTACCTTCTGTTAACTGGTAACAAGAATTTAAAAATGCAAAAAAGAGAAGCTTTGCAGGCATCTTAGCGCTAATAAATTATGCTCTGGAATAAAGAGCTCTTATCATGAGTTAAAGGACAAACCTTAAAATCTAACCAGTAACCCATCCTATTGTCTTGGATTAAGAATTTCAGGTTTGCCTACTCTGTAGTTATTCAGATGAGAAACAGTTAAAAATACAGGCTCATCACTAAAAAGTTCCAAACTCCATCACAGTAAAAAAAAATAAGGTTACAGGTTTTTTCCTCTTTGGTTTTAATCCAAGATCTTTGCTCTTTACTATTACTGGACTATTTAAAGTGAAGCAGAATGATTGTCCAATTGTGGCCTATAAACAGAATGTCTTAATAGGTTATTGAATACACACGGTGTTCAATCTATATTGTAATGTTACCAACTTGTTATAAACTGGTGTTGAAATTGAAGAGTCTTGTTTGGTCACTGGGTATTTAATGTACAGGTTTGTGAAGTCTCTTGCCTTACTGTACAACCTGGAATGAATAGCATGCGAGTCTGTAGCTGCAGTTGTTGCTGCCCAAATCCTGCTATTGTTACCGTATGATTTCACAGAACACATTGTTATTGGTGGTGTCCCCCAGAATGCTCTGCTAAACATTAAGATGACACATCTCAAATTGTTAAAGTTATGCATCCCTAAGATGACCTTTCTTCAAGGTAAGGTGCAAATTTACTCTGTTGCTGAGCCCCTCCAAGTTTGCAGATTAAACCTGCAAGGAGAGGTAGTTAGGAGGTCAGTATCATCTGTGTATCTGGAATGTTGCTTTTCTGGCACTGCAATCACTGCCAATAGTTAAATACCTCATTAGTTACTTCTTTCATGAGTTCAGAAAAATTAGATTCATTACGCTTCAGGTATGCCATGGCAAAGTGCAAAAGGAATAGCGTAGCAATTCTGTATCTTCTGGCAGCCGGCAGGATGGGTTTTATAACTGGTGCACATACATAGCTAATGTGCCTGTTCTCCTTGTTCCTATGTCAATAAAAACTGAGAAATAGCTCTTGTTCCTTATGACTCATGTGCCTATGATCCTCCCATCACTCTCTGACTGCAGTAGAAAGACACAGGTTGTTCTAGGATAGTCTGTGTCTAAACAACTATGAAAACTAGGAACACTAACTGCCATTGACATAGACAAGACATTCTAATGACATTTTATAATTTACAGTTATGTGTTTGAGTCAGTAGTCTTTTTCAGAATCCAGATCTTTTGAGAAAAATCACCCAGGAATCATAGTATCAGATTTCTCCAATAGCTTCGCTTTCACTGTGTGTGTGTGTGTGTGTGTGTGTGTGTGTGTATGTGTGTGTTTGTGTACATGTGTAGGGAGGGTCTTCCCTGGCATCTGGAATCCTGGGGTTTTCCATGATTTCTGTCATAATCATCTCCTTCCAGTGAGTATCACTATGCCAGTGTCTAATCTCTTAGTAGCACTCACAGGTTGGTGCTCCATTCCTACCAGGTTTTAAAAAAAAAAAAAAAAAAGCTCAACCCTGAATTTCCTGTACTTTAGTATCACCATGTTGGTTCTTTAGCTTTGCTAATTGCTCCCTTGTATAGGCCTCTACATTACAAAGATGAAGACAAAAGGCATGTGTCATATGTACCTATAGGTGTCTGAAACTGTCAGGTCTGTCTGTGCACCAGGTATTTTCTTTTTGTTTACCTCTGATGCAACTGAAATCCTCAGCGGCAGTGTTTTTCAAATTATAGGTCTTAACCAGTGGGTCATGAAGTCACTTTAATAACTAAAGACAATCATATTTTTAAAATGGAATAGTAAAATACAGGAACAAGAGAACACATAAGAACAAATACTCTTTCTGTTTATAATTTAAAATGTTATCACATTTTAGTGTTAGATTTTTAAAAAGTGAATAAAAAGCGTGAAAGACTAGGTCTGTCTGTAACTGCTGGAACTGTGGCCAAACAGGGTGGTTTGGGTTGTTTGTTTCTTGGGTGTAAAGAGCAGTCTCAGAGCAGAGTGGTCACCTTTAGGATGAGAAGTCAGGAGAGCTCTTGTTCAACTGTATGAAATATTTTACTTCCCTTTCCTCGCAGAATATCCGTGGAACCAGAAAAAGCATAGAAAATTACCTCGGCAGATGACACTCAAAAAGACCACAGGCTGTGGTAGAGGTCCCTCACTACAGGACATCTCACTCCCATCTGCCTTCTGTCTGGCTCACCATGCAGGTGGCAAAGATCCTGACAAACCGGTAGCTAACCATTATTGTAGAACTGGAATACTCACCTGTTGAGGTGCCGCACAAATAATATCAGTACATTTTAACTAAAAATACTGCATTTATTCATTTCCATAAGACCTAAGTAGAAAAGGAAGACTTGCATTTCTTATATCAGATTAATCCAAACTCGTCAGTCTGTTTTCCATTGGTGCTGCATAGAATCACATATCCTTCCTCACTCTAGAAAAGAACCTTTGCCCTCTGCCTGATCTTCTGGATATATTTTTGAAGTTTATAATTAATTGTTAATGCTAAAGCATCTGAGTTTACACTAGTTGGCTAAATTGTGTTTTTTATGATCTGTTGTATGTAGTGTAGAGGGGTAAGCGCGATACCCAACAGCATGACTACCCCACTAACCTAGAAAATGGTGCCTTGCTAAATGAGAGGAAGCCCTGCTAATGTTTCTTCAGTTAAAACCTTTTCTATTTATTGTCTCTTTTGTACAATAATCTCATGTAATGCTAAAGTAAAAGTACTTAGCATTAAAGGTTCTTGGTTTTTCTTAAGCATTCTTTAAAAGAGGAAAACTTGATTTACCCAAAGCTTGACACATAAGAAATGTAACTTTTTATAGGTCGATATGAGTATTTTTTCAAAATTGAGTTTTTTTAACACATATAAATTTGAGTTGTACCTTTAACACCTGCTGTGATCTCTATCAAATTGCCTCGATTTAAAACCTGTCACTAAATACGTTTCTGTGATAGCAGTGCTTCCTTCTAGTAAACTATCTGTAGCAAGGACCCTCGTGAGGCTGTGAAAATAGAAATGTCTAATGGCTAGAAGTGTTAGCTACAGCGGAGCAGAATGAAACCCTCAGTTTATGATGTCCTCTACCACCATTGTTTAATTGACTGTTTATACAAGTTGCCAGTGTTTGGGCAGAAAAACATTTCAAAAAGCAACATACTATAGCTTAGAAAGAATATTCTCAGTATCAATACACACAAGCCCACCAATAATTATAAATTATATTTAGGACCATTTTTTAAATGGTCATCTCTGTATGCAAGTGTATTACAGTTAATGAAATTTTGGGAGAAGGTGTGCTTTAAAAATACCTTCTTGCTAGTTTTTTAATTGTACAGTTCCATTTCTATGCAATGTCCAGACTAGTGTCTATTTTTATATTGACTTAATAGCCTGTGCTTCTTTGAAATGTTCATTAATTATTTGTTGAAAACATGACCATTGGTTATTATAGGTTTTAAAGTATTCCTCATTGCATCAGTATTTCTTTTTCTATTCCTAGTATCTCTTATATGTAAACATGACCTAATTATCTATTACACTGTGGTTGCTGAAGTTTTGTGTATTTTGGTATAGTCTTAACACGGGAATTTCAAATGCGGTTCTTATTTTTAAAACTAATCTTAGTCTTTTTCTTTCTAAAAATTGGCTGGAAATACTAACACTTGAAACAGTACTTATTTCTTGGAGGTGGTGATTGCATGCTAAAATGACTACCCAGTGTAACCATGCGTGAGTCCAATAAAGCTTTCTGGTCTTTGGTCTGTTTTGGTTATTGAATAGAACCAGGGACATTCACCTTCTCTTTCCTGTCTAAAATCTACCTCTCTGTGGCCAAGTCACTCCAAGAGATCAGTGTCCTGACTTTTTAGTTGAAGTGGATAGCTTTCTAGCCAAGCATGCTCACCACTGACTAAAAGTTTGAGGAAATACCTCATGAACGGTTAGCCACCAACTTCAGACGGCTAATTTTTTTGGCAGTTATGGTGAGTATATTTTAAAAAGAGAAACTAAGGGAGAATTTCTGCACAACTAATTAATATTGACAGAAATCACTGACTCACTCCTGATATGGAGAGTTGAAAAAGGTATTTGTTACCACCCTTTGAGTTATTCCACACCTTTCTTGCCTTAACGTTATCACTTTGTATCAAAGGTTAAATTGTTAATAACTCAATGCTAGAAGGTACTTGATGTAGTGATATTTTGTTTATGTTTTAACAAGTAAAGCTTGCCTGAAGATCAGAGTGCAAAGCTAAGCCACTAGAGGTCAGGGAGTGGTGGTATGTACCTTTAGTCCCAGGACTTGGGATACAGAGGCAGAGGGATCTCTGTTAGTTTAAGGCCACCCTGGGCTACACAAGAATGAATCTGTCTAAAAGAGAAACAGAGCTCACACAAAGGTGACCTTTAATCCCAGCACTAGGGAGGTGGAGACAGGAGTGATATGGCTGAGTAGAGAGAGGAATCTAACGTTTGGTGGGGACAGTTACAGTGGATACAATCTGAGGATAGGATTGCCTTTTTGATTTGAGCATTGTAGAGGTAAAAGGTCTCTAGTGACTGGCCACACAACTACTCTGCTCCTTCAGCTTTCACCCCTAATATCTGACTCCAGATTTCTTTTATTCAGACCAATTAGAATGCATGTTACAACTTGAAAAGAGAATCCCACATTGCTTAACATCCTGGATCTGATTCTGATGATATGCTTCTTTTTAGATTAATTGACTAATGAGACTAGTTAATCACCTTTAACCATTGGTGAATGTTGTCTGTCTTTAATTTTAAATATCTTGAAGAGCTATCCCTTTGTCTTTCTCTTGATGGCTACATTTTTAAAATAAAATTTAGCATCCATTTGTCCAGTTCATGTGTTGGAAGATTGGCTTTCAAAACCTAATGCTACTTTGGTAGAATGTGTTTATCCTTGGAATTGTTCTAACAAGTTGACAATCTGAAGGTCCAATAACTGAGTATAAGAAAGGCTTAGTTCAGCTCTAGGAATTTAACCATGGGGTTCTGCAAAAGATATAGCCAATCTGAGAATGTTTATACAGACTCAACTAAGTAAACCTACAGTGACTGGAAGTATCAAGACTGAAAATGCATAATAGTATACTGACCCTCTGGGACATCCAATCTAGCAGTGCACCACAGAGAGGTTACTGTTTTCCCTATGATGTTACTAAATCACTGGGAACTGCAGCTTGCAACTGCCCATCATCTCAGAGTTCCAGGCCAAAAATTACTAGCCTGAGAAAGGATCAAAATTCAAAGTATATGTCACTTTCTTACTGTTATAAAGGCTAAAGCCTTATAAGTTAGAGACCCTTTGAAGATTTCTGGGAGGTAGATACACCCTAAGTAGACACATACCTCCCAATGAGCAGTGGAAACAAAGCCATCCTAGGCCTTCAGTCTGAACCACTCTACTTCCTGGGGATCGGGATCTGCTGTTTACTGAGCTAACTATGAAGGATCTCCAGCCTACAGAGAAGAATGAAGGCTTACTTCAAAAGGGGGAAACGAAAACTGCTGAGTTGTTGGTAAGACTGGCATTTTTCATTTGAAGAGAACCATCCATGAGCTCCAAGAAACACATCATCATCATCAGTGCTCTTGGTAGAACAGTATATTCTCAATATCCAGAAAGGCACAGTGTACACAGTTCAGACATAGCAGATTTGTGATTACCATCAGTTATGGCAAGGCTTACATGACATTTGTTAAACAAGTTATGCTTTAGCCATTCCGTAAGTTTATAAAGACCTGACCATATGCATTGAGATACACACATGCACAATCTAGAGTCCGTTTGTCCTCTCTCAGTGGTGTTGTCTTCACCACCAAATTGTGGCAAAATTAAATTAGAAATTGGGATAATATTAATTTGGCTTAGAAAGTTGACAAGAATAGAACTACTTGGGTTTTTTTTTTTCTTTTAAGAAAACTTTGCTGGGGGGCTTGCACAGCACTCTGGGTTCCATCCCAAGCATCACACAAGCTGATCATGCTGACATACATCCTAGCACTAACTAACCTGTAAATATCAATGTCAAAATCATACAGTTTGAGACCTTGATGTCAGGAATAATTAGCAACAGAGTGAAAACTCTCCTGCTCTAATTAGGCTATATATATGAAGACAAGAGAATCAGAAGTTCAAGGTCATCCTTAACTGTGTAGTATCTTTGAGACCAGCATGTAACACATGAGACCCTGTCTCAGAAAAGAAAAAAAATCTTAGCTGAACACCAACAATTACAACAAACACTTGGAGAGTCCAGGCAGAGGATGAAGGCCATCAATTACATACCAGATGTGGATTGGAAGCCAGCCTGGGTCACTTAAGGCCTTGCCTTTAAAATTAAAGAATTAAAACAATTGGGGGTGGGGGGCGCATAGAAAGAAGTCTTTGGTTGTTTGGTACAAATGTTAGATGAGGGGAAGAAATGTTAGCAATATCAAGATTTATTTAAAAATCATTAAGTCTATTTAGATGTCTTAGTCACCCGAATTAATCCTAGAGGTCTAAAGGCATGATCTGTAAAATTAACAAGTCCCCTCTGTTAGTGATCTGAATAGTTATTGAACACTTTAGTTTAAAAGGGGAGGGGTGTCACAGTAGCCTTTTGAAATTTTATAAAATACCAAACTCAGAAATTATGCCTGATCTCATAGCCAAAAGGTAAGTAAAGAAAAGACAAGAGTTGATGACACTTAAAAGGCTTGGTAGAGCAAGTGTCTTTGATGTTACACTATCCATCTCTGTCCCTGTGGGCTACGTAATGTCCTTGGAGCCTGGTCCAGGTGGATCACTCTCTGTCTGGGAGGAGTGGGTCACGGCATTTACACCAAGTTGAATTCCCGTAGATTTAGCTGTAGGATTGTGTCTTTGACAGCAGCAAACACAAAGCGGATATTCTCAGTGTCTGTAGCACATGTGAAGTGAGAATAGATGACCTTCTCTTTGTCAGGATTCTGGTCTTGATACAGCTTCAGGATAAAGTCCCTGGCAGCTTTGACATCTTGCTTTGGCCCTGGTCATGAGAGGAATAAAGATACAGACTCGCCATCATGTCCTCCCACAATCCATTTTTAATGTATTTTTGTCCTTATTCGGGATCCTTTTTATTTCATACCTAAGGAAAGGTTACCTGGAATAGTTATTATATTTCATATGAATCTGTAAAATGTTTTTAAAATATTTTCCATTTTGTGGAGTATGTGTGCATGTATACATGCATGTGCCCAGAGAACAATTCCATGTTATCATCGGGAATGCCATGCACCTCCATTGACAAGATCTTTCTTTGGCCTACACCAATGAGGCTAGACTGACTGGCCAGCAAATCCCAGTGGTCTGCCTGTCTCCCCAGCCTTGGTTCTGTGATTATAAATTCTCATCATCATGCCTGGCTTTTTAGGTGAGTTCTGGGGATTGAACTTGGTCCTATGCTTGCTTCCAAAGCAAATGTTTTTACCAACTGAGCCAGCCATTCCCTCACCCAATGTTTGGTCTTTTTAAAGTTTCTACTGGTATCTAAATATTGTACTGTAAAGTGGTTTGTCTAAAACTAGTGGCCTAGTTTTGTTTTCTAACCACTAACTTGTACAGACAGGCAGCTGTGGGCTGGGGAAGGGGGTGTGGTGCAGAAACTAATGTTATTAGTTTGGTTTTAAAGCCTGACAGTTCAAAACTATACTGCCAGAGTGTTTAATCAAAGGAGGGGTATGCTGAAACACTAACGTAATACCAATTTCAAGAGTATACTATTTGAGACCTCTTGTGCCAGGAGTGATTAGTGAGCATGAGAACTGTCCTGTCTTGAGCAGATTATATACATGAAGACTCCAGTATCCCACAAAGCAGCATGTTCTCTGACTGAAGCTGCAGGAGCCAGCTCTGCCAAGGAAAATTGAGTGAATGCATATGCAGCAAAATGACCAGGCTGCCAGGGCAACAGAAAGGGGTGGCACCCTAGTGCAAACTGTAGACTGGTGCAAAAGGGTTTCCTAGGTGAGACGCCCAAGTTGGGGCCTGACCAATCAAGTGGAGTAAGCCAAATGAGTTGGCGAATGTATTCAGGCCCTTGTAGCGACAGGTGTTGAGGTGAAAACACTATGAGAAGTATAATATGAAGTGGGAACGTGAGAACCCATCAGGGAGGCCCCAGAAAGCCATACTGAAGACTAGGGAGTCAATGAAACTGGTGTGAGAGCACCATTCCCCAAATACTTACCTGTGTATTCTGGGAAATAGCTAATTAGATGAGAGTACATGATTTTCTCTTCCAAAAGATCCTTCTTGTTTAAGAACAAAATGACAGATGAGTTCAGAAACCAGGGGTAGGTGATGATGGTTTTAAACAAGGCTTTGCTCTCTTCCATACGGTTCTAGTGAGAAACCAAGTTAGGATAAGTCAGAAAGAAAAGCAAGACTTGGAAACAGCATGCTAGGAGACAGGGTACATCCATCAGTCCTTTCCCCTTAGGGTCACTGTTCTTATATTGGCAAGAATGCGGGCCCATCAGACCTGCTACCGTTTGCTCCTCCACCCTGCCCCTCCCCCCCACACCTGACTTTCTCAGCATTTTTGGAACACTAACTCTTCTCTTGCCCTAAACAAGGCTATTGTGCAACTTGGAGCAAAAAGTTTGTGTTAGACAAAGTGTTTGTGATTTGTAATTGTTGATTAACAGATGGTGAGATACCAGCTTCAAGTGGGTGTATGCTTCTGAGCAGTGCCTCAGGAGTATTGGAACGTAGGAGGAAGGACCACAACCCTGAGCCCTCAGGCTTGCTAGACTGGTCAGAACAGAACTAACACTGCAGAGTGCCATAGCCATGCTTTACATACAAATTGGATGTTGTCCTAATTTGGTGGATGACCACAGCATCCCAAAAATTTAACTTCCTCAAATCCATAGAGACATGAGTCATGTGACAATTGTACTCGTGAGTAATAATTTTAAACAACACGTTTTTCCTAAGGAAAAAAGCAAGAACTTTCCTTTAGAGGAGGAAGCAACCTTAAACCATCAAAGCTCCGCACATGCTCCAAAGGGATGCACATACCTGGGCATTCTCCCACTCTGAAGACGGAGGTCCAGAAAGTTATTATCAGAGAAGTAACTTGTTCACTTTTAGAGATCCTCTAAAGTCTAGAATTATCTTAATCTCCAAAGAAAAAATTCTGTATGGCAGAGTAGATGGATCCAGTGCATATTTACAAGTGGAAGGAATGGGCGGGAATAACAACCATTTACATTCTCTCCAAACACCTGTGACCCTGTGACTTTCGTAGGAGAAACGAATATGTTTAATTTCTAAGAATATTGGACTGGGCTCTTGGTGTGTTGAGCACCCAATCCTTGGACTCTTCTGAGAAATACCACAAGTAACTCCTAAGAATTCCTATTTTTTACGCTGAGAACTCTCTCTTGAAATTCCTCTTGGGAGAGCTAGACAGAAGCCGCTATTACTCTGATGGCACAAGTAAATGTGTTCACCCTCCCCTAATTAACTAATATAACGGAACTCCTCGGAGAGAAGCTTTCACTCAAGGGGTACAAGATATGATTTGTTCATGGGCTACTGCTTAATCCTGGCAGCACACTGATGGTTGACATCCCTGTCCTTGAAACAAGAGCCAAGAAATCTTGCATACATTAAGAAGAAAAGACCATTAGGAGGACATTGGTATTTCTCAGAAAATAACCTTATGAAGTGACCAACAGTCCTGGTCACTTTCTGTCAGGGTGTCTACTGGAATTAGAGCCAGCCAGCACCTTGCAGCTTTGCACGAGGAACAGTACCTGCCTGGACTGGACCAACCCCAGATGCCTGAATGAGACCTTGCAGGGGAGTAAGGCCAGATGCAGTCTCAGGTGCGTCTGTAATCTCTGAACTGCTCCATGTGTAGGCACCCCTGCTCTGACAGCTCAACTAAGAACCTAGTTTGGGAGCGGCAGTCTCTGGAGGCTGAGGGGTCTGCTCAGATAGTATCTGTTAGAAACAGATTGGGCTGGGTATAGCTAGCATGATGAAGCCACAGGTTCAGTCCACACAGTGGCACACAGGTATAATCCCAACACTTAGCAGGTGTAGTGTAAGGCTGGAGGATAATAAAGTGAAGGTTACCCTTTGCTTCATAGTCAGTTTGAAGCCAGCTTAGGTTACACAAGACCCAGTCTTGAAATGGGTGGGATGGGGGAGAACTGTTAGACAATATTGTACGTATTAGGGACTGCCTCCATTGGAACCCAATAAATATAGCTGTAGCGCAGGACCCAAAAGGCAGTAATTGTTTTTTCAACATGCCACCAGTAGTAAGAATCTTAGCTTTGTGTATGTAGGTTGGATTTTTACATGATTTCTAAGGGCTGGCTTGGTAAACTGAGCTCTCTTGACCCAGTCTGCTTTTTCCTGTTTTCCACCCGTCATGACCCATGACATTTACCTGCAGGGAACTTTGTGACCATCCTTACTCTCAGACCATAGCCACCATCAGTCAGCTAAATCAGAGTCTGGTATTTGACTCAGGAAATGTTCCTTAGGAAATTCTGGGCAACTGCCTTGGATCTAGGGTTCTGGTCCACAACCCTCAGTATGCAGTAGGCTGCACCATTTAAGTTCATCACACCAAGATGAAGTCTCTTCTGGTTGGTTTGTTTATGCTTTTTTAGCTATTTGTTTCTTGTCTTGTTTAGTTTGTTGTTTTTTATTTTTTTTGGGTTTTTTTTGTCTTGTTTTGTTTTGTTTTGTTTTTAAGACTATGGAGCCTTGACTAGCCAGGAACTCTCAGAGATTCCTGCCTGTCTTTGCTTCCTGAGTGCTGTGATTAACCTGGCTCTGAAATCTGAAATAATGCAGCAAATAATAAGAATGAATTTTGTTGTTAAGTGACATGTGACAGTATTTAAGTTGCAGGGGACTTTGGAAGTGGGTCTGCAGTGCACCAGTCGGTTGCACTAGTAACAAACACCTGAGTGCTGGCTTCTAGAAAACTGAAGAAATAAGACTGCCTTCCACAGTTACCACCCCACCCCAGCAGCATACCTCATTGTCACACTCGGCCAGAACCTGGTCATATTCACTCAGAGCAACCAGGAAAATGATGGAGGTGACGCTCTCAAAGCAGTGGATCCACTTCCGTCGTTCAGATCGCTGGCCACCAACATCCACCATCCTACTCAGCAAAGAGAGATGGTCAGAGTTGGAATGCACAGCTCTGGGAAAAGGGATGCAGGTCATTTACACCATGGAGTTAGTAACCTTTGTGGTCCTCGGTGATTTAGAGGGAAGGGGTACTTAAGGTTAGTGTTAGAACAGTGCTGCCTTGGACAGTGGGGAACCATTGGTGGATTCCAAGCGAAGGACTCGGATGGAGCCTTCCAGGAGATCCTGGTAAGAACCTGCTGCAGAAGCCCTTTACTCCAGCCAAGGGACAAAGGCAAGCCATCTTCCTGGTACCTCTTCTGCAGGTCCTGTATTTAAACGTATGATTTGTATTCTGTTTTTCAGGACTGTGCGTATGTGTGCGTGTGTGACATGCACATGAGAGCAGGGGTCCTGAAGCCAAAAGAGGCCACTGGGTCTCCTGGAGCTGGAGTTACAGGTAGCTGTGAGCCACTCGGTATAGGTGCAGGCATTTCAACCCAGTCCTGTGGCTCTGAAGGCAAAACCTGGCCCCCAAACCTTTGGCAAACTCATTCTGAGATGCTTGGGAGGTTGCAAGCAGCCTTTGAAGTTGAAAAGGTTTAAGCCCACAGGTCAGCTAGGGAGAAAGTGTCCATTAAATTAGACATGGAGAGTATTTTTATACCACCCTCTCCACATGGCAGCGCTAAAGGAGAGTTAAAATAAAACCGTAATATTGGACTTGATGTGGGAGGGCTAGAAGTGTGTGTAATGATCATTGTTAGGATAGGGGAATAATAGGTACACAAGCTTTGAGGGGTTGCAGAGGTGGCTCAGGGGTTAAGAACTCCTATTGCTTGTTTTCAAAGGGCCTGAGTTCAGTCTGAGCACACACATGGTGATCCAGTCCCAGGGGATCCGATGTCCTTGTCATCTCCAGTGACTCCTACACACCTGGCACACATATATACACACAGAGGCACACACACACACAAAATCATTTTTAAAGGTGCTTGAAAATTTCCAGTGTTTTGTAAATGACCTGCATTATTATTTATTTTTCATATACAAAGTTTAGTAAAGATTTGTTCATCCTAAGAGTGTTATTATATAAATAGACATATGTACATTTTACATAGCTGTAAGTACTCCATATATATTATAAAATTAATATACTTTTATTTTCATTGGTTTTCTTTAAGGATAAATCTCAGACAAGGTAATAATGGAAAAAGAAATCTTACTCAACATTAAGGGAAAATATATCAGCTTTTGTGTGGTCACAGGAGTGCACATCTGTGTAACTACACATAAGAAGGCTTTTCCCTGGTAGGAATAGCCCAGAAATCCCTCTGTTGTGGCGCTTGGGACCCCAGAAGGTTATCTCAACCTAGGAGCTGCTTAGGAATCACACACCTAATACACCCAATACTAGCACACTTCAGGACGTGTCCCCTGAACAGACTGACCCTGAAAGGCCTCTGTCTGGGAGACAGACTTACCGGAAGATGATGTTTTCCAAGTCAAATGGATACTCTATGATGCCAGTGGTAGGCACTCGAACACGAAGGACATCCTGTTGCGTTGGCACGAAAGAGGGCATGGCGATTCGGTCAATGTCAGTCAGGTAACTGTGACATTAAAGAGTTGAGACGCTGAGGCTCCGTTGTGAGAAAGGAAAACAGCCCTCCTTGCTCAAGGGAAGTCCTCCCTGACCACAGGGCCCCCACAAGGCTTGGAGGCCAGCAGTAACATGCAGAGGTGACTATGCCAGGCCTCGATCCTCCCAGGACCATTCTGAAGGGGTCAGGACTCAAGTAAATCTGGAAGCCTTCTAAGAATGCAGGCCACTCCATCCCAGTTCCCAGCTGCATCATCTCTGTGGCCATGAAGGAAGCAGCAACCTAGAGACCAAGGAGGTGGGAGACGATGCCGGCCCCTCCCTTGCCAGACCAGCCCACTTGCCTCCATTCAAGAACGTTAATAAATAGACACTGTTCTCTGAAGGCTCTGCTCAGTGATAAGAACAGTGTCTATGAAAATGTGCGGTCGTCAAACAAGCCATGAAACAGTTCTCTCAAAATAAGAACATTTTCCTGTTAAGAACCCTGGGAAGTGAGACAGCTAAAATAATCCAAAATTTGTCTCATGTTATTTGGTATTTATCTGTGTTAAAGTTCTGACTTTAAAATACATGTATATTTTTTTGTTCAAATAAAAGAATGCCTTTAAAATACACCTCACCAGGGAGTGTAGCTCAGTTTTCAGAGTGCTTGCCTAGCATGCTCACAGCGCTGAGGTTAAAGCCAGCAAGCACCTCCTACAACAGACACAGTGGCACATGCCTGCAATCCCAGCACTCAGGAGGTAGAGGTAGGAGGATCAGAAGTTTAGGGTCCTGCGGAAATACATGGAGAGTCCAAGGCCAGCCTGGGCTAGAGACTGTGTCTTCAAAACAATCGCTGAAGTCCTTACAAAAGACCTCAGCTAGCAATGGCGATGTCTCTGCTGCTCTCTCTAGCACATCCTAAATATCCAGGGCTGAGCAGGTCACCCTAGCGATGGACCTCACCAACTTCAAACCCCTGGGCCCGCTTTTTAGCAGCGCTCTCCCTGTATCCTGTGCTCTGCTCCACAGCTTCAAATGCCCGTGGTCATTTATGATCCAAAAGAAAAAAAATGGGAAAATAATACCAGAAGTAAGTAATTCATTTTCTTTTTGTGTTGCTTATGTGTTTTGCAAAGCTACAGACAACAATTCATGAGATTTAAATCCAGTGCCATTCTGAGTAGCAGGATAAAATCCATCACTGGTCTTTTATGTGCGACATGCTTTTCCTAGTGTATCCTACCTGCTAGTCACTCAGTAGTGGCCAGTTATCACACTAACTGCCATGGGAGCACACTGCCGGTAACCAGGTAGCTCAACTTTTACTCAATAGCTCTTACTATACCTAATTTATAAGTTCATCTTATGATATATATATATATCTATATATGAAAAAAACATGGAATACAATACCATCATCTGTGATTTGGGGCATCTGCTGGGCCCTCTGAAAAGTGGTCTGAAATTAAAAATGGGTGATAAGGGAGACAACCACAGTGATGGGTTGATTGAAGAGTGATTAGGACAGCAGACTGTGCAGTTTCCGAGATTAGAGGGCGTTGGTTGGCTGCCACATAGCCCTTAGCATGCTATTTGGTACACTCACCTGGGCAGTAAAAATGCAAATCTAAGCCAGATGGTGGTGACACACACCCTTTAATCCCAGCACTCGGGAGGCAGACACAGGAGGATCTCTGTGAGTTTGAGGCCAGCCTGGTCTACAAGAGTGAGTTCTAGGACAGGCTCCAAAGCTACACAGAAAAACCCTGTCTTGAAAAAAAATGCATATCTAAAAGTGAAGACATTACTAGCAGATGACTGAGAACCACAGGCCTGAACCAAGAAAATGAACAAATAGTTTGTGTATCAACATTTCCTTTACTTTTTTTTTTTTTTAAAGACAGGGTCTAGCCTAGGTTGCCAGGCTGGCTTGAGATCCTCCTGCTCCTACCTCCCCAGTGTTGGTATCCCAGGTATGTGCCACCACATCTCCCAACTCTCCGGACTGGCATCTATCTGACTTTATTAAATGCTGTTGTCTTCTGTATAACTTCGTTTACCTCCCCAGTCATCCCGGCATGCCTCCCAGTGATCTTGCTTAAGTTTTCAAGATTTCTACTGAATTAGTCCTACAGAAGTTCTGGTGAGCATTCTCCATATAGGTGTAAACCCACAGTACTGTCATAATGCCAGCAACAGCAGGCTGCTTCTGGGAGGAAAAGGGGTGGGGAGTGGCTGGGAGCAGTTCCTGACTCCCTAGACTTCCTCCTCCCTTCTCCGTTGCCAACTTCCTGGCTTCTTTTCTTAAACATCATGTTTTTTGCTGATGTAGTTGGATCAGCGGTTCCAAACTGGAATGAATTGGACACTGCCTGGGACGAATGTCTAGGCAAGGTCATTAAAGTCACATAAACTAACGATGCCTTTCCTGCCAGCTGTTTTGTCCCGTTTGAGCTCTCTCAAGAGAAGGCCAACACTTACAAGAAACCGGGTGTTTTGGGGTTGGGGGTGTCATGGTCCTGGGAGGAGGGACAGCGGTATGGAGGAGGGGGAAAGATGAGCTCAGAAGTACAAACAGACATCAACCCAAGAAATAATCTGGGTGCTCAGTCACCTAGGGGACTCTTAAGAAAAGGAAATGTTGCAGTCTCTCCAAGGTAGAGATTTTGGCGGGATGATGGTTTAAAGCTTTATGGATCCAAAAAATATAAGAGGTAGACTTTCTGAGAGGGTCAAAAAGCCAGTTGAGCTTTCTGTGGGCTGGTCCTGCAGATGCCGATGTCTACCACTAGAGGGTAGCACAACACCAGTGGCTGATTTAAGTAAGGCCTATCCCTACCTGCCTGTGGTTTCCCAAGTAGTTTGTGGAGAAGAAAGGGAACCGCCAGAGGCAGGTGTGTTCTTTGCTTAATTACAATTCCAGCACCAAAACTTAGATCAATTCTGCTAAGGGAATTTCCAATTTAATTATGTGGGGAAAGGTGGGTACTGACCCCAGGGTACATATAGAAACCCACAGAAAATTAGGAGAGAAGATGCTAAGAGTTAGAGCCAGGGGTCGGAAAAGACCACCCTCTTTCCTCCGAGCAGGGAGCAAAGTCTTGCAGAGTTGGCCTAAGAGAAGTGCAGCAGCGGCTGTAGTGGGCGTAATACTCACTACTTAGCGGAGTCTGACAGCTGGTATTCCCGCCTCCTGTCGTAACACTCCTGGATTCCCGGATCCAGCCACAGCTGCTTGATGGCTGCCACCTGGTCCCGGGAGAGTGCGGAGACTTTGTCTACTTCCACTTCTCTGATGATTTGGGCATTTTCCTAGTCAAAGGGAAGAAAACATTGCATTAAGCAAAGGCAAGGCTAGCAGATGTGGGGATAACCTTGCTCTGGGTCCTGGGTCGAGGGTTCCGATAGGTACGGGGCTGTGCGCAGCAAGTCCTCAGAAACTGGTAGACTGTGTGGGGCAATTTGATTGCACGGTGTGGGGAAGTAAACCGCAGATGACACCAGATCTGCACCTCTAGTCCAGCAATACTGAGGCAGATGCTCAGACCCAGCCCTCAGTAGTGAACAGAGACACGTATGCTGTGCTGTAGCCAGCTGTATACACAAACTGTTGCATTGATGGCACAGCAGGGTTGTGTGGTAGAAGTGGGCCCACCCTGGGTGTAAGAACAGGGGCACACTATCTCTGAGAATGGAAAAATCAATGCCAATTGTCAGCTGGATATTTTTCTCTTCCCTGAGTCTTTTTCTTCTTTATTGTATTTAATTTCTTGCTGTAAATTTTACTTTGCAGAGCAGCATTAGGTTCAACAGAAAGCTTCCACTCAACAGCAAGCTCCCACATTCCAGCCATATAGTCCCGTGAATCACTGCACACCGAGGAGCCGCTCCCAAAGCACCTGCTTTGCACACTAATCTCTAGACTATGTTGATTACACAATTATTGCTCTATTATCACACTAATGATTACAGCCAGGAGTTCTGTGAGAGCATACACCCAATAAGTATTTCTCATTTACAAGACTAGCACATATCCACCTCACTGGAGCCTCTGCATCTAAGCCTCCCACTGTCATTAGCCAGAGAGAGTGATGGAGGGTCCTGGAGAGCCTTGTGTGAAACAGAGGCACTGTCTCCATCTCCTCACTCCCCACTGCCACTCTGTCCTTCCCAGACAGGATCAGACGATTCCTCCAGCCCTACAGCTGCCTCTACCCTCTGCATTTAAAATGATCATGCACCTCTGTCTTCAAACAAGTGTAGCACAAATTCTAATTGGTCTTAATGATAAAAACTCAGAGTCAGATATTAGGGGGAGAAGCAGAGCGGCCAGCCACTAGAGAGTTCTTGCCTCTACCAATGCTCAGACCAAAGAGGCAATCCTCTCTCTACAAAACCTCAGGCTGCATCTGTCTCTATGAATCCTGCATCTGAGCTCCACTCTCCTCCCTCCTTATATTCCTCTCTCTGCCCAGCCACACCATTCCTGTCTCCACCTTTCTAGAGCTAGAACTAAAGGCATGTGTCCCCAAGTGTTGGGATCACCTTTGTGTGAGCTCTGTTTCTCTTTTAGACAGATTCTTTCTCAAGTAACTCAGGGTGACCTTGAACTCACAGAGATCCATTTGCCTCTGTCTCCTGAGTGCTGGGATTAAAAGGTGTGCACCACCACCACCTAGGCTCTCTGGCTACCTAGTGGCTTAGCTCTGTACTCTGATCTTCAGGCAAACTTTATTGGTTAGATTACAAACAAAATATCACCACAAACAAGTCTGAAAGCTCCATATGAGCAGGGGCAATGCCTTACTTATTCTCCTATCTTGGCACCCAGTGTGGTGCCTACAAGTAGAAGGTGTCTTCCACTGACATGCAAACTCCCCAGACCCTTACACAAATGTTGAGAAATCGGAGAAAAGGAAAAACTAGAGCTGGGGATGAGTGAAGGAACAGGTTCGTATTTCCACCAGAGGATGCCTGAGGGACAGAAGGAGAAGGGTGTTGTTCCAATTCCTGACACCTTTGGTGCCATGAGCTGATTGTGCTGGCCGTTTCTGCCAGCACTTCCCAGGGGCGGGGCCAGGGATTCTCTTGGCTATACATTTCACGGGACATTCCTTCTAAGATGTTTGGACGTCACCTGAACCATCAAGTCCTAGGGTGAAGAGTCATGTTCAAGGCGTAACTCATCAGAGAGTGTCTGTAAGCTTCATCCCAATCCTTAGGTTGATAGCTGACTCTCAGTGCTCTCCAGGAATCAGTTCTAGTGCCCCCCATGGATACTCAAGCCCAAGGATGATCAAGACCTTCGCTAAGATGTCACAGCATCTATGTAGGACCTACTCTCACCCACTAAACCATCAGTAAAAGCTTTGTAAAGTGTTATACAGTCATTCTTAGGCAAGGTACAAACTGAGGCCTGAAGGCCACATGCAACCCAGAACAGCTATGATTACAGTCTGACAAAAATTAACAAGCTTACTTAAACATCATGAGATTTTTTTCCAGTTGTTTCTGTTTTTGTTACCTGATTGCATAACTCCCATATGACCTTTGTAGATGATGTCATGTTACAAGGTCAAAATGTTGGGCACTCCTGGTAGAGAATGATGATAAGGAAGAGTCAGTGGTGCACACGTTTAATCCATCACTCTAGAGGCAGAGGCAGGCAGATCTCTGAGTTCAAGATTAGCCTGGTCTGCAGAGCGGACTGCAGGACAGTCAGAGGCTATACAGAGAAATTGTATTTCAAGAAACTGAGGTTGAGGGAGTATCTGTATCTGTATATTCAGGACAGTTCTGGGATTTCATTTTTCAAGTATTTTAAACCTAAGGCTGTTTTTTTGCTTGCATTTTTTTTGCTTGTTTATTTTGCTTGCATTCTGACAATAAAGTTTGCCTTGAATCAGAGAGCAGAGGTAGCTATTAGCTGGACAAAATTAACCATAGAGATTTGGAAGAAGTGAGGACAGATAGGGGGACAGGAAACAGTAGGGTGGGCCTTAGAGAGGGTCTCAGCCTTTTAGATACGGGAATGAAAGAGATAGGAGGTCACAGGCTGCTCTCTGCTGCTCCTCCAATCATTCTGGTTCCTATCCTTATGTCCAATAAAGTCTTTACTGATAAAGAATAATTGGATAAACACTTCAGTGTGGTCTGTGAGAGTCACCTTGGGTGACCTCTTCTTTGGAGTTGGTTGAGTTGCATGTGCTCAGAGACCTTGTAATGTGTCCTGTGGGCAAATGGGGTTTCTT
Organism: Dicrostonyx torquatus; assembly: GCA_028555095.1. Lineage (NCBI taxonomy): Eukaryota > Metazoa > Chordata > Mammalia > Rodentia > Cricetidae > Dicrostonyx > Dicrostonyx torquatus. Next base: position 3,023,755 of record JAQHUG010000105.1, on the reverse strand, counting down.
GCCACTGACTTCCTCCTTCTCTGACTTTTAAGTGTCCTTACCTTCAACTTTGTTTTTACAGGAGACAGTTCAGTCCAGTAAGCATAAGATCTTACTCTCTTTCCATTTCTGTTCTTTATCTAGATTTGTACCCGTGGTCTTAGCAAGACAGACTTATTTATTTCACACCCCTTCTCAGTCCAGTAGGAGGCAGCTTCACTGCACACTGTTATTCAGGGGTATGGCTCATGCCAGGCTCATACCAGCATATGGCTCTAACCAATGTCTGGGGCCCTGAAGTCCTCCACACCTGCAGACAAGGAAGAAGAAGGTGGACCAGTGGGCAGGAAGTTCTGTGAGCAGGTCTCCATGGAGGAGACATCACTTCTAGAGACAGTTCATGCTCCAGGATTGGTCAAAGTGTCCACTGAGTGTGGAGAAGGCAGGGAAACCTGGCTTCTTGTACTCATATGGAAGAGGAAGTGGAACTGGGTGAAAGCTGAGCAATGGCTGCCACTTACAGACTCACAAAACCTCTTTGCCACACTGACTTCCTCTGTAATTCTAATTAGCCAGTGAACCCTTCTGGAACAGCCTCCTTTCACATTGACCACAGCAGTGCCAAGTTGCTGGTTAGAACCCAGATGTGTAAGGCTTTAAACATCCTCTTGGCCATTCACAAAACAATGCTCGCTAATCCCAGAAACAGCTGGGTAACTAAATGCATCCACACAGCACACCACTGTCCCTCTATTCCTGAATCAGTCATCCGGGGTCCGCTTTATGAAGGAATCATTGCACTGGGCCCTAACAGGTACGAGAATGTGACTGTGGAAAACATCTTAAGCTGTTCTCATATTCAACCTGACAGTCCCACAGAGAAGATGCTCACAGACATCCAGAGTGGGGGAGAAGGACCTTAGAAAAATGAACTCAGTATGAGGGGAGGGGGGAAGAGAAGGAGGGAGGAAGAAAGAGAGACAGAGAGAGAAGAGGGAGAAAGGGAGGGGAGGGGTATTCTATCTATACAAATGTATCCACTATAAGACTTCCAAAGAGCAATGGCCTGCCAGGGCTAAGTTAGATTGGGGCCTTGCAGTGAAACGAAAGTACCACCAGCAGGAAACACTGGAAAGGTTCTGATTTTGATTCTTTTTACAAAATGTAGAGAATTTTCTAACTTGTTCACTTTAATTACTTCTTTAAGGAAGCCATGATAGTGTCTACTAGTTGCCCAAATACCACAGTGCTTGCTTTTATAAAGTCTTTATGTTGTGTCAATCAGCTCAGGGCCAGTGAACATGAAATCCCAGACATCATGCTGACCTCAGAGGAGGGGGACACCCCACCCCAGTTCTACCTAGACTACTGTCTATTCACTAGAAGCCAGTGACCTGTCTCCAAACAGGACTTCTACACAATTCTAAATCCTTCCCAACTCTCTGATGTTGTGGAATTTAGTTTAAGATGTGTAGCATTTGTTTATGCTGTGGAATATTGTTTGATGATGCAAAGATGTGCTGCATTATTTTATGTTGCGTTTGTTTAACTCTGTAAAGCTGTGTTACTTTGCCTGTCTAAAACACCTGATTGGTCTAATAAAGAGCTGAATGGCCGATAGCAAGTCAGGAGAGAGAAATAGGTAGGGCTGGCAGGTAGAGAGAAAAAAATAGAAGAAGAAATCTAGGCTCAAAAAGAGGGAGGAACAAGAGAGAAGAAAGACATGTAGAATTAAGAAAGGTAAAAACCCCAGAGGCAAAAAACATAGATAAAAAGAAACGGGTTAATTTAAGTTAGAAAAGCTGGCTAGAAGCAAGCCAAGCTAAGCCCGAGCATTCGTAAGTAAGAATAAGTCTCCATATATTTATCTGGGAGATGGATGGCAGCCCCCACCAAAGTTAAACAAACCAACTACATCCTAAAAGAGGTTTCACAAGCAAGCAATGACAAATAGAGGGAATCCCTCTGTTGAACAATTACAGCTAGGCAGAGCCGTCCATGGCCACACTGGAGAAGCAGCATTGAGAAGCACCAGGCTAGAGCCTGTATCTAGACTTCTCGGCTTCAAGCCCACCTTAGGGCCAGACATACTTCCAGACTTCTTGTGGATACTTCTGCTGCTTCTGAACATCTCCATCCTCCTGGGCATGCAGCAAGAAAATTCACGGGCAGGGGAGCAAACGGACTGGAAACTGGGGCTGGGCAGGAAGTGGTATTCCAGCCGTCCATGGCCCTCTACCTCTGGCAGCATTGAGAAAACATGGGGATTCTGGTTCCCGCTGGTCCCTTCTTGTCTTCATTTGGGTTTGTCTCACTGTTCCTGATTTAGTAGTGACTGGGACATGCTGAGCAGACTACGAGGGTCTTCCACGTCTAAACATTTCCACTTTCCAGGGCTGTTGTAGGCACTAGCAAATATAACATGCTCAGCTCAGGCCTGGACACAGGAGACTTTCAGCAGAGGTCATGCTTCTTAATCAGTTCCCTTCTGTCTGCCTAAACACGCGTCCTCAAAGGACCCAAGGAGTCTGCAAAAGCCTCCTTATGCGTGGATTTCATTCTTGTGAATTTACGTCCTTACACAATTTATTTGTAGCCTCCACATCAAAACTTATGACATTTCCATGGTTATCCTTGCACAAGTAGAGTCAGGGGGAGTGAGAACAAGCAGGCAGAGAGAGAGAGAGAGAGAGAGAGAGAGAGAGAGAGAGAGAGAGAGAGAGAGAGGAGAGAGAGGAGAGAGAACAAGCTTCCATCGTCCATGTAGAGGAGAGAGGAGAGAGGAGAGAGAACAAGCTTCCATCGTCCATGTCCTCTACATCGGCTGCCAGCAGGAGGTGTGGAACAGAGGAAAGGTCGATCTTCTCACCTCAAAGATCCACATTAGAAGTGGGTCTTCGAACTTCAAATGATCTAATTAAGAAAAAAAATCCCTCACATGTGTGCCCAGTCTTTTGAGTTTTAGTTCATTCTAGATGTAGTCACGTTGACAAACAGGAATAACCATCACAGTTACTTTTTCCAGATAATTGGAAAGCAATTGTCGGGACTTCAAGGAGGATGAGGGAGCTGCATTTAGTTAAAGATGCAAAGCATTGGAACCACTGAAGAGGAAGACAAGCGACAGGAAAGAGCAATGGAGGATGGGGGCTTATCTGCTCCTGGGACCCAGGCTCAACGCTAGCCCTAAAAGCCATCAAGAAGCCCAGGATGCTGTCCCTCTTCCCTACATCTTACAAACTTTCACAATAACCAGGATGACAGCCACAGGTACCCACAGAAGACCATAGCACCTCAAACTATCTGCCATTGCACATGCTCCATGCCAACCTGCCAGAAAGTTCCCCAGACACTCTTCTATGCTGGGAAATCAGATGCTCACTGGCTCGTGTTCTCAATGGACTCTCACTCACTGTAGTCCAAATGCATACAGGTTGTGGGTAGGATTCAGTTCTACACAGTGAAGGAGACTAAGCAGCTTGTTTTCTTCTTGACTGTTACCAAAGGTTCCTCTTAGGATTTGGCAACTACACTCACATATCACGGTCACTTTTCTTTTTTTTAATATTTATTTATTTATTATGTATACAATATTCTGTCTGTGTGTATGCCCGCAGGCCAGAAGAGGGCACCAGACCCCATTACAGATTTACAGATGGTTGTGAGCCACCATGTGGTTGCCGGGAATTGAACTCAGGACCTTTGGAAGAGCAGGCAATGCTCTTAACCTCTGAGCCATCTCTCCAGCCCTTTTTTTAAAAATATTTATTTATTATGTATACAATATTCTGTCTGTATGTCTGTATTTATTTATTATGTATACAGTCTTCTGTCTGTGTGTATGTCTGCAGGCCAGAAGAGGGCACCAGACCTCGTTACAGATGGTTGTGAGCCACCATGTGGTTGCTGGGAATTGAACTCAGGACCTTTGGAAGAGCAGGCAATGCTCTTAACCACTGAGCCATCTCTCCAGCCCCCACGGTCACTTTTCAAACCCAGCAAGATGCTACTCCTGAACTCTAGATCTTTTTCCATGGTGGGGAGAGGACAGCATTATTTTAACTTAAACTGGTGACATTACACCATCGCTGACTGCCTGGGCCATAAACAGCCCTGACAGGCAGGAGTACTAGGTCATAGCACATTCCTCTGGTGGGCTCTTGGAGGTCTTCCACATAAGAACACGTGATTCCTGTAATTCCTATGGAGTCCTTCTTTTATCTCTGAATTCTCCTTCCCGTCTTTTAAGAGGGAACCCCTATTTTACTCTATCACACAATCTAGTCAAGGGAGAGAGAGCCATCATTGTCCTCACACACTAAAGAGGAGCCATGAACCATCGAGGCCATCTTAGAATTCTGTCCAGTGTGTGGTTTTGTCACAGTTATGAGGAGCTTCACTGCCCATTCCTTTCTGCTTGGCTTGTATTAAACAGGGACCACAATGCCTCCTACAGGTCAGTTACATTGCTGTGTAATGGCCCCAATATTAAAAAGATATATTTTTGGTGTTAACATCCAAGACCAATTAGGCTTTGTTGAAGAAGGGATAAGCTTTGCCCACAACCCATAGGAATTATCTATAGGAACTTGATTCTGTTTTCATTTTTAGCTACTGTGTAGCATGAGACTGAAGATGTGGCTAAGGCCAGCAGAGGGCACTGGATACCCTAGAGCTGGAGTCATGGACCACTTTGAACAGTCTGATGTGTCCTTAGAAGTTTATGAGCACTCACAGCTCACAGGTTCTGTGTGTGCTCTGTTTAGCTTAGCTTCCTTCCTTTGTATTAGGTCACTTATTCTGCATTGACTGCTTTTTAAAAGTAGATATGTTTATGGTTCCAATTTATTGTACAGGGGAAATAAATTAAAAAGAGAATCATAGCACAAAGTGAATAATTATGTGATATTCTATAGTCTATCATGAGCAGTGTCTTATTTGGTCATTACAATCCTAGGGAAGTTAATAACTTAATATCCCTACATAAGTGAAGCCTAGTGAAGGCAAGAGATAGTGGAACAGGGCTCAGGCTATTAACAGTCATACCATGCTCATTTAAATGTATTAATATTTTAAAGGGAGGAGGGACTATGGAGATAGTTGCCTATTAAACCCTCTAGGCTGGGAAGAGAGTCATAGGTGCTGAGCCTATAGATGTGTGGACCAGAGAGTTGTTTTCTGCACACAGTATCTAGCTGTATTCTAGTTCTTTGGAGGACAAAATTCAATTTCCCTCTTAAAAGAGAGAAGGGGGTCTAGAGAGACAGCTCAGCAGTTAAGAGCATTACTGCTCTTACAGAGGATCCAGTTTCAGTTCCCAGCACCCACATCAGGCTACTCACAATGGGCTGTGACTCCAGCTCCAGGGGATCCAGCGCCCTCTGCTGGCCTCTATGGGTACCTGCACTCACATGCACATACCCACTCACAGATACACACAATTAAACTTAGAATTTTTCCTCCTCCTCATTCTTCCGCTAAGAAAGGAAGAGGCATTCAGAGATAAAAGAGGGTTTCTACAGGAGTGGAAAAAACTTTACAGGCGCATTTGATGCCAGCTGTTTTTATACAGAAGGCTTTCAAATATCCATTATACAACCCAGGAGTGAAATACTTTCTTTAAAAGAGGGCAGAAAGTCAAGGTTAGCAGCACACAGCCTGAAGGCACACCCTTGATGCCAGCCCACACAGTCTTTAACTCTTTCTCTAAAGAGTATAACCATGTGCTTTTCTTGTCTTGTTTGTTTTAGTTTTATTGTGTAGCCCATGCTGTCCTCAAATGTGTGTTCTTCCTGCCTCTGCCTCCTGAGAATATAGGCAGCAGGCATGCTACGCTAGCACACCTGGCTCAAGAAACAGTCCTCCCAACAGCCACTAATGTGCATTAGCAGTTAACATAAACATCAGTATCAATATGTTTGCAGAAAAATAAGTATCAGTGACTATCAGGGGCCATAAACAGTGAGGACAGGCAAGGGCACTGGGCCACAGGTCACATTCTTATAACTTGTGTCTCTATCTAGTGGCCTCTTCTGTAACTGCAGTACTCCCTGCAGCAAGCTTTGTACCCTGTGCCTATAAAGAAAGTCTCCGGCAAACTGCATGGCTAAGGTCTACATTCCAGTCTCTCTCCGAGGTAACATTAGCCTAATGACCCAGACAGTCTCATCCTTTTTATTTTATTTATTTTTTTTGTTTTTCGAGACAGGGTTTCTCTGTGGCTTTGGAGCCTGCTCTGGAACTAGCTCTTGTAGACCAGGCTGGTCTCAAACTCACAAAGTTCCGCCTGTCTCTGCCTCCCGAGTGCTGGGATTAAAGGCGTGCGCCACCACCACCTGGCGACAGTCTCATCCTTTAAGGAAAGAATGAGTTAGATTCTAGTGGAAGATTTTCCGTTGGGGCCACTTTTGAAGTCAACAAAACAATCCCCAGATTTAAGAGCCCCTTGAAGGACCGACTTCTATCAGATCCTCTGAGGTGTTTGAAGGTGATGAGAGGGTCCACTAGTTGTGAAATATTTGAGGTACAGGGATGGGAAAAGCTGTTCCTGGCACTAAGGCCTCAAGGCTCTACCGCTAGCTTTTTGCTGCTGTATGCATAGCTGCCCAAGAAGAAGGTCAGTTTCTTTGTACACTAGGGCCTGTGTGTGGCTGAACCACTCTTTTAGAAGAATTTACATTGTGTTCCTAACAATTGTTTCCCATTGCTTCTCTTTCATTGCAAAAACTTACTCACATCCAGGCAGTAGACACCTCGCCACTTGCCACCCTTCGCTCCTATCCCTGCCCAGTGATGGTTTCAGCTGAGTGGGTTCATCCTCCACATCAAAGCTGGCGTTTTGGAAACTCAGATGTCGCAACACATCTCCAGAGAGCCGTCCGCCAACAATTCCACCCCCACCGCCTTTATTTTCTGGTGCTTCACTTTTTCCAGTCTTTTCAATAGGTTGAAAAGCTCTTAAGCAGACAACAAATATGTGGGTCACAGCTTGCTTTAATAATGTGTTTTGGGAATGGTTTTAATCCTGGATGCATGCTTGGTGGTTGTTTTCCTTTTGCAGTGAGAACCCACAGGCATTTCGGCCTAGGAACGGAATGGAGGAAGCAGGAGGTTCTTGTTTCCCAAGGCCCCTAGTCCTCTGCTCCCTGGAAAGCCACTGTTTCTCCCCAGCCCTGCAGTCCTCAGAGCCCAAGCCTTGTCCTCAGGCTAGAGAGGACGTAAAAATTAGTGCTGACCTCTGGTAGCAGCCAGCTTTTCCTCTGCCAGCCTCTGCCGGCTCCTGCTGAAAACAAAACCAGCTTAGAGCATACAGCTTTGAAGGGGCCAAAGAGCTTGCAGAGAACTCGGGGTGTCCTGCAGTATGTGAGGCTGGGGACTGCCTTGGTCAAGTCCTGGTTGTGGTTAGACAGACAGAATGCCAAGGACCAGGCTGATTCACGCCCATGAGGCTGTGGTGTCTCCAACACCAGTGGAAAGAGACCCATCGTAGCTCAACAGGGTTAGATCAGGGTCTGGATTTAATTAACCAAGCGGTCAAAGGCTCATCAGGACACAGGGCCAAATAAAAGTACAGTACATGAGTCTGAAGTTCAGACACATAGCAAGTACTTTTTAAATACGAGTATGGCCCTCTGTAATAAAAACCCATAATCTAGACTATGAGTTCACGTCACTGTGGTAGAGACACTGAAAAGTTGCTTGCTCCTGATTGGGAGCTGTTTATCAACAACAGTGGTGTTTTTTGTTGTTGTTGTTGTTGTTTTGGTTTGGTTTGGTTTTCAAGGCAGAGTGACACTGATAAGACTATATGAAGCAAGAGAACAGAAATGATGCTGATTCGTCCCTGACAATCGCTCTGCCGACTCACAGTGCTCTAGGAAGGCCAATCTTTTCCTCCCTCTCATCCCCCATCCAGCCCGCTTCCTCTCTTGGCACTCTGTCACCAACAGTAAGTGCAGAAGTTCCTCCCAGTCAACAGATCGGGAATTGAAATATTTGGAAAATAAAATCCCTGCACCTGTACTGAACATATACCAAGACCCCTTTCTGTGTCACTGCCCCCCCAAACAGCACAGTGGAACAGTTTCACAGTGTCCACATTGGTTTCAGCATCGTGACATTACATGTAATCTAGGAATGACTCGATGTACTGGGGAGGAGACCCACAGACTACATGTAAACTCCAAATGTATAAAAGGAACTTGAACATCTGGGTGGATGTCTGTCCTGTCCTCCCCATCATTCTTGTCCTCTATCCCCTCTACATAACAACAACCAAAAGTCATGCATGCTGGTATATTCATATTTAATATTTAATGCTACTTAAAATGGCCATAATGTCACTTTTTAAAACAAGCGGTAAGAGGTAAAGAGGCTTACAACTGCTTTCCCCACTACTGAGCATTTGAGACCAGGCTGGAAAACACTGTGAGACCCAGCCTCAAAAAAAAAAAAAAAAAAACAGTTATCACCATTATGTGTGCTGTGTGCATGGCTAGACATGAGGCACCCCGGGGCTCCAGGCCCCTTGGAGGGGGATTAACAGTGGCTCATCTGACTCTCAGGGAAGAGCAACATGGCACTGTGCCAGGGGAGTCACCGGTGCACAGGACTGAGGCAACAGCCTGTGGTCTAGAGAACTCTGAAGTTATCTCAGTTTAACCAGGGGACACAGCTCCATCAATGGCAATAAGAGGCAAACATCCAGCCTTCAGCATCGCCAAGCCCTGGCCATGATCCTCCCTGGGTTCTGAGGCACACCCTAAACTCTCCTCACTGTAGTTGGGTGTTGCTGTTCACAGAGAGATCCAGCAGCAGTGACGCTGCTTAGAACCCAGACCATGGCTGAGCACTAACAACAAGAATAACAAGAAATAACAAGAGCTGAGCACTAACGCCCATCTCTCTCTGTTTCCTGAATGTGGGGGCATTGTGACCACATGCCTCACATTTCTGCTGTCCCCCCACTATGGATCTTGAGAATAAACAAACCCTCCCTTACTTAAGTAGCCTTTTGTCAGGTATTGTCACAGCAATGTGAAAAGTAACAAATTCAGAAGTTTGGTACCAGGAGTGGGGTCACTGCCATGCTAAACCTGTGTGTTTCTTAGACCTTTGGAACAGCTTTGGTTGTGAGGGTAGAGAGCTGGGGGAGAGAACTTTAAAAGTCACAGTTTTGTAAGCAGGGCATAATGAGCCATTGTGGCATTAGTTAGGAAGACCAGAATACCAAGAAAAATAGGGGCAGTGGAGGGCCAACTCGTGAGTTTCTGAGGGGAGCAAAGACTATTCCTTCCTGGCAAAAACCTAGCTGCATTCTGCCATGGTCTGAGAGCTTGAGTGAGACACTGAATTCAATAGTAGTGGCCTTTTTATTTGATGGATAAAAATCTCAGTACTAGAGAGTATTCAGGCTGTGGTGTAGTCACTACTCAGTGCTGTGTTCTGGTCTACAGTGAGAGCAAGACAGCAACAAATGTATCTGAGATTGGAAAAATGTACCAGTTGGTGAGAAAGGAGGGAGCTTACAGTCTTAGACAAGGGGTGTGCTGGGAAAGCAGCTGTAATTATTAGAGATTAGTGACATTAAAAGAAACCATCCAGTCAGGCAGTGGTGGTTCATGCCTTTAATCCCAGCACTTGGGAGGCAGAGGCAGGTAGATCTCTATGAGTTCGAGGCCAGCCTGGTCTACAAGAGCTAGTTCCTGGACAGGCTCCAAAAGCTACACAAGAAACACAGTCTCAAAAAAAAAAAAAAAAAAAAGAAAGGAAGGAAGGAAGAAAGAAAGGAAGAAAGAGAAAGAGAGAGAGAATAAAAAAAAGAAACCTTCCATTCTGCACTCAGATAGTAGGAAAGATGCCCTGAGGGCAAGATCCCATACATTAAAGGCCCCAAAGGCTTGTGACATACAAAGCTATTGGAAAGGAAAGAGAATGAGCTGAGAACACCACTGATTACCTTCTCAGCTTGGCAGCAACCTCAGAGTGAAGTATTTCCCTGGGGTCAGCTGGGAAGGTATGCAGGCTGCTGCAACCGTGATGCAAGGGACTGGGTTCCATGCTGAGCTGGCAGCAGAATATGGCAGCATCAGGTGGTGATTTTAACACCTCCTTCCGATAAGTTCTTATGTTTGAACATTTGATCCCCTATTGGTAGTGCAGTCTGGAGAAGTTATGGAGCCATAAGGAGGCTGCTGGAGGAAGTACGTCCCTGGGGGGTTGGGCTTTAAGGGTTTGTAGTCTTTCAGCACTTCCTGTTCTCATTCTTTACTTCCTGTGTGTGGATGAAAGACATGATCATCCAGCTTCCTGGTCTAGCTGTCTGCTTCATCATCTTGAATTTCCCCTCTGGAACCACAAACTAAATTCTTTCTTTCCCAAGTTGCGTTTGCTCATGGCATTTCATCACAGCCAGAAAAACACAACTAATACACATTATCAAGGTGGTGCTTGTTTCATGGGCATGGCAGATGCATGAGGTAATGTGGGAGTGGGCTCCTGTATTTTGTATTACTCTCATTGGTTGAATAAAGACTCTGTCTGGCTTGTAAGATAGGTCAGCCCTTAGGTGGGCGGAGTAGACAGAACGGAAGTTCTGGGAAGA
>JAQHUG010000105.1:2984652-3009957 GCA_028555095.1 Dicrostonyx torquatus | reverse complement strand
CACTACCTCGTGGTGACTTACAGACTATTTAAGAATGGGTTGAAATAAGATACAAGAGCTAGCCAAGCAAAGGCTAGAGATAATGGACCAGGCAGTATTTAAATTAATATAATTGTCGTGTGGTTATTTTGGGCATAAGCTAGCTGGCGGCTGGGAGCCAGGCGCCAGGAAAATGGCCCCACTTCTCAGCGGCGGGAACACAGTCTCCCCCTTTTACAACACCTATGCCTCGGACTCATGGGGTTGGTAGGACCTTGCTCTGATGTGAGCGTTGATGCTGACGAGGTGTACAGAAAACATCAATCACAACCTCTTCCTACAGGGTGACTGCAGCCCAAGACTGCTCCCCTCCCAGAGACCACCTTCTGACATGAGCCAGCCTGCTTCCTTGTTCAGCCTTGTCATCCCTCATGACGGTATTCTCAAACTGTGAACCAAGTAAACCCTTCCTTAAGCTGCTTTTGACCTCCATGACTCCATCTCCATCTGTACATATACCCCTCTGGGGACCACACAGAGTAAGAGGAGATGAGTTTGGGTCCCCAACTTTTCAGTCATCATCTTCTCTGTGGCTATCAAAAGCACAGTGCCTCGAAATCCACACTTGTGTTGGTCACCACTGAGTCCACCACCACAGTCCAGTAAAGTGACAGCAAAATGGGAACTCTTTAAGACTCACAGTTTCCATAAGTAGTCTTTACTTGAAGTGTAAATGAAGAAAGTAACTGTGGTTTCTCCTTGCAACCAGCACATCAACAATGCACCCCTAAACAGCTGGCACGTGGGCACCGAAAGACCTGATACTGCTGATGAAAACAAGTTGGTGTTGCTAGATGTCCTTTTAAAAACCCTGCCTCACACATGAACCGGTCAGTTCTGAGTAAGCACTGACCTTTGCTTCCCCCCCCCCACACACCTTCCCCATGGAGCTCCAACAGAATCAAGGCCAGGGGATTAAATATAAAATAAAATGGACCTTTATCCTTAACCTTTAGTTTTTAACTCCAGCCAAACATTTCTGTCATTTAGAAAGCGCGATTTGCTCTTAGATAAAGGGTTTCTCCCCCTTCCACAGAGAACATGTGTAGCTTCTCCAGTGACAGCAAAAGCAAATAGAAATGTTTCCGAATGATCGTTTGGTTTCCATTTCAGCAGTGAGTGGTGGCAGAATGATGCCAATTTTAAAAGCAAAGATTCCACAAGACCGCCAAAGCCAGGAAATCCAGCCTGACATCTCCAGCCAGCCTGCAGGGCTAAACCTCAAGAGAGAGCCAGGCCCTTCAGCATTGGGAGAGCGCATGTGCAGATTCTAACAGGCCCACAATTACTTCTCATGACACCAAAGAAAAGAAAGGGAAAGGAACATGTCAGTGCCCTCTACTGTCACCCACATCACCTTTACTGGACTCTTTCTTGGGTTGCGTTTAGTCTGCTGTCGCTATGCATGTCCAAATGTGTGTGACTACATATGTGTGACCATGTATGTAGGTAAGGGTTTGGTGCTGGGTTCAAACTCAGGGCACATAGCATACTAGGCAAGTGCTCTACCAAGTCCATAACCTCTCTTTAGTTAAGGGTTTCTGACTACAAGGTCCTTGTTTTATCCTTTAAAAAAAAAATCTTATAGCATTCTTGTTTCCTTCTCACTTAAAAACCTTAATGTATTGATGTATAATTTCAATACAGTTTACTGATATGAAATGTGCAATCAATATTCAGAGTTGCACAACTTTCATAATTAACTTTAGAACATTTCTATCAACCCCTAGAAGACCTGAAGGAACCTATGGGTTAAACTGCACCCTCCACCAGGATGTACTGAAATTCAAATCCCCTGCATCTTAGATGTGATCCTGCTTGGAAACAGTCTTTCCAGGTGTAATCTGGATACAGTGATGTCTTTACAATGGGCCCAAATCCAGTCTGACAGATCCCTTTACATGTGTCCCAATTTTTAGCTCTGAAAACCACTTATAATCACAAATGAGTGGTTAGTATGGTTCTCTTTTCCACCTCACGAGCACATCTTCCAATCCCTCATGTGGCTCTACTGCTCACACACAAGGCTGGCCATGCAGGGTGGACAGTTTTAGTATTTACCAATATTTCAGGGCCTTCTTTTCCTAGGAACACAGAGCGACCTTCTTTCCCTAGGGATGGGGGTAGTTTGCTAGGTCAGCGGAGGTCCTTACTTGCTTCTCTGCTGTCTCATTAATCCCAGTGAGTCACAGAGACTTGTGACGATCATACAATGTTCAAGCATCCATTAGCCTGGAACCCAACTGATAACTGTGGGAAGTGGAGCCCTCAGCCCTTCGGTTAGCCATGTAGTGTGAGCAAAACTTGTGTATCCTAAGCCACCAGAGTTGGGAACTGTTTGTTTTACCTGCTGCTCATTTCGACTTATCATAACTCATCAGAATGTTATTTTTTTTTAAACTCATACCACACACACAAGCCTGGTTCAGGCAATTTCATCACTCAGTATCCACATAGAATTCATACCCCGCAGCAAGGTCACACGGTATCATGTGACCTACACAAACCCTGCCCATCTGTGTGTCCCAGCTTTTCACATTTGCCCCCTCATCTTTTTCTCTCTCATGACAAGAAACTAAGACAGTCACCCAGTCCTTCCCTTTACATGGGAACTTCCATTCACCCTTCCAGAGTCAGCACATGACATGCTCGCTGTTGGCAACACAGAAGGCTGGGCTAGGAAGGGGTGAATAGACAGAAACAGGTAAGGCACTTACATGCAAGTTGTTAAAAGAGAAGCTCAGAAATAGTTTTAGGATCACCTGCACTTTTTTTGCCTTTTGGTAAAAAAGAAATTGTATGCAAATCATGTACAAGTATGTGTCAGAGGTCCATTTCATGTACTTCCGAAGGCCAAGTTAACAACCAAGCAAAAGCCAGTTTGGTTAACACGTGTTCGCTTGACTGAGTAACGGTCTCCCTTGGGGCCTCCCATGTGCCGAGGATGTTTGCATCTGTGACTGCCCGGTTTGGGTGAACCCCCGTTGTGTCCCACATCTGCTGGTGAAGGCCTCGAGGCTCCCACTGCAGCCTCGCAGCCCCAAGGCTGCACAGCGTTTTCAGAAGCGGACTGGCATCACACCGTGGAAGAGTACAACTGGGAATTTGGGCCATGAAATATTATAGACTGTGTGGCTTTAGTGAGGCCTTGAGCAGTAGGCCTGCCATGGTGTGGGCTGAGTGAAATGCCATATCCAGGCGGACCCCAAAAGTCCAAGGACATGTTTCATGGGCTCTCGGTTTGACTGGGAACATCTGCAGTTTCCTCTGGCTGCTCTGTGCCAGAGCACTGCAGCTTCGCTTTTGTGAAAATAAAGCTTTGTGCAGCAGCGTGCTGGATAGTAACACCAAACTCTGGCAAACATCGCTGGCTTTGACTGCTTCTGTCAGGGCTGACACCACCCTGTCTTCTGTGGAAGCAACCAAGGTTCAGATTCAAAGCCAATCAGGATATGCTAACACTTTGAAGGACTCAACTCCCATAATGCCTAAGAAAAAGGTAAAAATTCTCTATGGGAGTGTTGTTCCTCTGGGTGATGCAGACATCACTCCCCACAGTAAAGCTGATCTGCTCTGAATATGCAGCTAAAGGTTACTCAGGACATTAGACAGGGAGGGCGATGGGAGAAATGGGGGAAGAGGCAGGCAAGGGAATACAGGGAGGGGACAGCTAACACTAGTGGCCACTTGAGGGATCTTACAGGAACCTACTAGTTTTAGAAGCATCTTAAAATATATGCATATATGAAAGGAATCTAAATAGAAGCAACAAATAACAGGGGAGACAAAGCTCCAACTAGACAGCTCTTGCCACCAAGTAAAACCCCAGGTCTAGGAATGGGTTGCATCTAATTGAGTTGTTGGCCAAAGGGGCCCCAATGAAACCCTCAAATAACTCAGGCTATTTCCAAGGCTATTGGTTGCTTTCCATAAACTGATAAAGCCCTATTGCTGATAACAACACTTACATATTTGATTGAACACCAAAGAGTGAAGCTGGCGCCTAGCTAGAGTCTTCACCCCTACTGACTAGTGTCTACAGTGCAGGAAGGTGCTCTTGCACCACTAGAGGACAAACTTAAACACCAGCTCTGCTACAAACCCTTTCATCTACAAGGGTTACCTGCCTACAAGATATACTGGTGCAGCAGTGACACCAGTGCTGTGGGAGTAACCAGCCACTATCTGGATCTAAGGCCCACTCCCTGAGATGGAACCCATTATTGACACTGCTTGGGTGGCCATGAATCTGAAACTGGGTAAGCCATGGACCTAGGGGGAAAACCAAATACTATTATTCTGCTGAAAGAATGTAGCAATAAAATGATTCATCTCTATGAGTTCAAGGCTAGCCTGGTTGGCATAGTGAGTTCTAGGATAGCCAAAGCTATATAGAAAGTCCATGTCTTGGAAGGAAGGGAGGGAGGAGGGAGGGAGGGAGAGAGGGAGGAAGGGAAGAAAAGAAAAGCAGGCAGGCTTACAAAAGCTACTACAAATGTGGTCCAAGAAGTCTAGGTTCCATTCCAAACTTGTACATAAACATTATGTGAACATAGGTAAACTTCCTTTGTGCTATGGCACTGAAATTTAGGAGCTTATTGTAGGGGCTATTAGTTAATATGACTTACCCTGACTATGGGGCAAGTGAGAACAAATGGAGTTAAAAGAATGGAGTGGTGAGCAGGAAGGTATTATAGTCTCTACAGTTTGATGTGTATATAATAAACAGAGACTAGAACTCTCCATGACTCTAGACACTTCAGAACCCAGTACTAGCTTCAGACACTTCAGAACCTGCACCAGCTCAAGTACGTCTGAGATAATGTAGCTAAACTCAAAAGGAATGCAACCTCTCTGGTAAGGGAGTAGAGAGCACATTCCTTAACAGACTGGCTTCCTTCCTGGATGAGAAGTTTCATGAACAGACTAGGGAAGTGTCCAATGTTCGCTCTGCAAGAAACTGTGTCAAGTCAAGAAAAATGATGGCATGATGTTCTCCTCCACATTGGGACAGTGCTTTGGGGACAGTGCGTGTCAACACTGCCCCTGGAGTATCTCTCACTGTGCCCCCTGAAGATGACTGCATAGGAAGGAATTTCCTGGGTTTTCCCTTCTTTTAGCAAAATTGACATTTCAAACCATGATGATGGAAAAGTACAATTTTCAAAACAGTTGTCTCCTGGGGGAACCTGACTGTGATCTGTCCACGGAAGATGTGGCCGATGGCTTCAGGACTTTCACTTTGACTAAGTCACCTGGCATCACGGGTCCAGGTGCCAGGCTTTCGCTGGGCATGTGAAAAGGGCATGACTCTGTTACTGAGTCATGGAAAACCTTGCCCTAGAATTTCCTTCTCATTCAGAGTCATGGCCTAGAGATTGTGTTTTGTTTTTGTCTGTTTGTTTTGTTTTATGATATTGAACTTGTTGAGTTTTACTAGAGATCCACACAGCCTCCATCATGCTCTCCCTGTGGAAACCCCTTTGCAGAACACAGGCTTTCAAATGGAAAATTAAGGGGGCAGAAATGCTTCCATTTCCATAAGCAGCCTGTGGCACAAGAAACTACTTCTCCGCAGGTTCCACCCCATTCTCCCCTTCCAGTCCCCAGTATATAGATTCCATTCAAATGGTTTTTATTCTTCAATTTATTTTCCATCCTGGTCACAGTCTCCCCCCATCCTCCCCTCCCAGTCCCTCTCCCCCATTTCCCTACCCACTCCCGCAGTTCCTAACAGTGGACTATGGCCAGGGTATTTAACCTCATCAAGACTTTCTTTACCTGCAGACTAAAGGCACCACCTCCTGCTGAGCTGTGCGCTGACCTGGGTACGGTTCGTGACCTGACCTATGCCTCCTTGACACCATAGACTCACCCCTGACAATTATTACATAGTTGTGAAATGCTTTAGTGACATATTGCCTTCTTCTTGAATTGAGAGATTCTCAAAAACCAACATGCATGTGGGGTTCAGTGATGGTTTCACACGTGGACGTAGTATATAGGTTTTGTTATTTATTGTTTTGTGGTGGAAACTTTCAAGCCCTTCTGCTCCACATAAAACATACAGCATGTTTTTGTCATGGCCACTCTGCTGTTCTGTAAACTCATTCTGTGTATCGCAATTTAGCATCCATTATCTAACCTCCCACTACGTTCCAACCTATGTTGCCTCTAATGGCTGAGATTCTACACTCCACCTCTATGAAATTAACTTTTAATATGTCTATCTGTGCCAAGATTATTTAATTTAGCACAATGCCTTCATGAACTGTCAACTTTTTGAGGACAAAGGCCATGCCCCTGTTCCATAATAATATTCTAGGGACATTGTAGGGGACAAATTTGTGGAACATAAGCAGATGATGATATGTTATGCAGACATAATATATATAACATATTATACTCAGGTACTTTATAACATATAAGACAAGTAATAGATGTAACTTCATTGCTAACACAAATTAGCACAAATGATGCTGGCAGCCAGTGTCACCACAAACTTATAGAAATACTTCCATTGTTCTACCTGTAAATGTGCTTCTGATAGTGACTGCATCCCTCAAGACACTGAAGTTAGCCATCTGGAGTCAAAGCTAAGCCTATAATTCACTTTCACTGCCGATCATTTGGCCTATTTGTTTCTGGGTCCTCATCTGCAAAGTAAATGAAAACCAACTGAAGCTTAGCAACATTTTATTCTGTACTTTAACAACGTACTTTGAACAAGCCTAGGCCCATGGCAGCTACTCACTGTATAACACAGCTCTCTAGGTTTACAGCAGAGACTGTGTGACCTAACAGTGTTCAGCGTGATGCTGAGCACCTCTAAAATAATAAGCTTAATTAGTATCTCATGGCTGGAGGAAGGTCAGTGCATTAGTCAGTCTGTATTTGAGTCTCAAAACCCAGGTCTCAGCTTAGCGTGCCACTGGAATAGACTTTCCCACACTGGGATGATCAGTCTTGGAACCACTGACAGATTATTATGGTTTAAATGTAGAATGTTCCCTGCAGGCTCGTCATATATTAAACACATATAAAACCTCACTGACGGTGCTGTTTGGGGTTGTAGAGCTTAGCTGGCAGACATAGGTCCTTGGGTGAATTTCTGTGTCCTAACTCACCAAGATGTAAAAAAGTCATGCTTCAAGGCCGCACTGCCAGAGACTGGGTTCTGCCTGACAAGCATTCCCTAGTGCGGAGCCACAGATTCTTAACTGGAAACCCCTCTTCCTGTAAGACGCCGTCAGGCATTCGGTCACAATAATGAGAAAAGGAAACAATATGTGGGTTTCTCTGACCCTCCAGGCTTTGCAGAGAACATGATGGAAGCCTCGAGCCCCAGGGAGTAGGTCACTGCCTCTGTACCTTCTCTGCTCTAAAAGGTCCAGAGCGCAGCGTTCTCCAACGTCCAAGGCTGCTGGAGAATGCTTGCAGCTGCAGGGCATCAGAAGACTTCAGTCTCTGGCCATGTAGGAGGAACAATTGACAAGCCTGTTGTCGATCAGGGAAAGCGATAGGGAAAAGGTACCTGGTGAGGGATCCCAGAAACATACTGAAAAGCTTTTCTAAAGAGCGTCTGCAATTTTCCTGATTTTGAAACATCCCCTTTTTTCATAACTACAAAGATTCATTATAAAACCCTGGAAAATACCAGAGGAATGCAGAAACGTCATCCCTGCCAGAGATGAACATTCCGCAAATCTTAA
The DNA here is from genome assembly GCA_028555095.1 of Dicrostonyx torquatus. NCBI lineage: Eukaryota > Metazoa > Chordata > Mammalia > Rodentia > Cricetidae > Dicrostonyx > Dicrostonyx torquatus. The sequence goes on along the minus strand of JAQHUG010000105.1, from coordinate 3,002,206 downwards.
TCCTTTTTTAAAGGTACTCTACAGTTTAGAAATTATTAACAACTTGTTACTTATTACAAACAATTGAATATTGTTACCTTTTCCCACCTGTCAGGTACATCTTACATTTTTAAAAACTTGTTTGAATGAAGGTACCCTATATGGAGGGATAATGCCTTCTTAGAAGTCATGGATTATTAAACAAAACTCTCAACGCCAGGGATGGGATACCTCACTTCTTTTTGTTGGTCTGGGGGAGGGGAAGTCAAAGAGAACCCTTAAAACAACACAGGCTATTGCTACTGCCCTTGGTTGCCCTACTAGAACTTGATGGTGAGACCATATTGCTGAAGATTTTAAACCCTTTAGTCTTAGACATGGAAAAATCAAGCTGGTTCTAAGCAGGAAATTTCCTTCCTGCTATCTTCGACACTACCAGAAGATAGCATGCTGACTACTGCCAAAGAAAAGTCAACAACAGTCTTATCCAGATGTGAATCTTGTGAACTGCAGTAACAGCTGGCCCGGTAACACATGTATGTTGATGTTATAGTGGTGTGAGTGCTATGGAAGCAACCAATGACTTTCTGATTGGATTTAAGGCCTCCTCCACAAGAGAAACTCACGTCTGCCTGGGACTATAAAACTAGCCAATAATCCATGACCTGAGAAGTCCAAACCCTAGAGGAGAGCCTACTACTATTATTCTGCTATACAGACATAGTATCAAACTGTTTTCTAAATACTGATCTTTATATCCAAAGATCAGTGCAACTTTCAGACCGCATTAGAGAAGCTTGTTCTTTGCAGTGGGTGACAGATAATATGGCCACTCTCAGCTGACCAAATAGCAGAGAATAAGTGACTGTGGAGTCCTCAAGACCTAAATGATCATCTCTAACACTCCCACACCTGCCTCAACCTCTCAAGACTCCGAGAACACCATGGAAGAGGTGACAGGATGTTGGTAAGGCTGGGGAGGGCTGCTGCTGTCATTGTCCCCTGGATTTGGCAGGGCTGTTGCACTCATAAGCTCAGGACACTGTTGGTGCTTGTACCAGCCCTGCACGAGATCAAGCCGGTAAAGTTCCAGCATGTGTGGCAGAGGGACACATGCCGTTCCTCACCTTGCTGAGGAGCTGTTGGCAGTTCATAGGTGCTGGGAGAGGGAGAATCCTTTTTCTTCAGGGGTGTGACTCCTAGTAGGCTGCCTATGCTCCAGTTGATGGCCCCACAACAATGCTCTTACGTACACCAGTTGGACTTGATGAATGTTTTATTTATTTTTTAAATGGCATGAGTTGGGAGGGAGAGATGTTGGAGATGATCCAGGAGGAGGTAGAAGGGGATAGTAGGGATGGTATAATCAAAATATATTCTATACATGTCTAAAATTCATGAAAATTTTTTAATGCAAGAAAATTTAAAATAAGAATAAAGAAAATGAACATATAACAATATAATAAATAAAAATGATTTTTAAATAGGTGTAAAGACTAATTTTCAGTTAACTTGGACATTGGGAGAGGGACATGATGTATAGCACCCTGCTACTACCAGGGGCTTCTTTTTCCTGTTGGGCCTCCAAGCCACTGCCATCTCCTACTGCGAATCTAGAATACACAAGGCAGTAAGAAAGTCCCGTGAGCTCACAACAGTGAGTTCTTGGTTCCTAAGGCCTTTTCTAGTCTTTCACAGCCTTTGTACTTGTACTGTGTATAGTGTCTACATTTTGTAGTTGTACTTAGCTGAAGAAATGGGGGAAACTGTATACAGTCTATCTTTCTGGTACTGGAATGGGAAACCCCCATTTGCTCTTTAGTGATTAAATATAACATGACTTATTCTAGAGGTCAGTCCTGGTTGATCACTGTGCCCTTTGGGTTGTGGTAAACACCAGTCTCATGGGTGATCCTCAAGGTGATTTAGGAGAGATAAGGATGTAAACGGTAAGGAACATAGATTAGAGACCCCCGAAAATGTCTCCATAGTGAACAAAGCAGGGATATGAAAAATTTATTAATTCAAAAACTAGCTTAGCGGCCAATAGAAAGAGCTAGTTGCTAAAAGTGACCTTGGGAACTATGTGATGTTAGTTTCCTCCCCTTCCTGTGGGCCATTTGCCTGCACCGATTTCTAAAAATGCTTTGTAGAAATTCAGTGATACCTGACTGGCTGAGCCAATGCATGGAGACACACATCCCATACAGGCCACCATGCCGATATTCCAACACAGAAAGCAGCGATGGGCTGTATAAAGAAACAAGTACGCATGCTGACCTCTTGCAAGGTTCTGTCACTGCCCTACCTAGTCTGGCCTCAGAGTGCCCACTGAATAGGCTTCATCACCCACTTTCCTGACGTTTACTGCAGAGAACTAAGAATTTAAACCATTTCCACTGCCGCCAGCTTGTGCTGTGAGTAATGGAAACAGATCTTTCCACCACCTTCCATGAGCAATTCTTTTCATGGGCCCTAATAAACATTGTCATTTTTTTAAAGCCTTAAATATTTGACCATTTACTCCAGACTATACAAACTACATCTCTGTTGTGCGGGACTTGCTCTCACAGGGAACCTGCTTTTTGTAAAATTTCAGCCTGCTTGGCTACCTCACAAGACCACACAGAGTGCTCTTCCAAAAGCCAAAACTGCTTGTAGAGGCCGGAGCTTCCCAAAGTTTTCTATTGCCTGTTCCTAACCAAGAGAGAGATCAAACTATGCTCCTACCCCACAAAAAGGGAAATACTGCCACCACCATCATAGCCGCAAACAACATACAACAAGCCCACATTCACGTCAACGTCCCTGTTGGAGGAGGTCATGGGTTCTGAGCGATGCAGTCCTGGAGTCAAAGTTCTCATTCATCAGGTTCTCAAAAGCCGAAGGCCCCTGATCACTGATGCTCACCGATGTCTGAAAGATGTAGCATTAGAGGTTCTAAGTCGAGGGTCTCAGGGGACCCTCTCCGTGACATAAGCCAAGCTCCAGTTAGAGCACTGATACGTAGTGCACACATGCTTTGTTGGGAAGTCTGGCCAAGGATGCAGTTTAGCGATCAGGATGATGAGGGAAAGTACAAGTAGGCATAGATGGAGAAAGATTTTTTTTTTTTAACTTAAAGTTCTTTTGGAATAGGCTGAATGAGGATGAATCTTTCAGTGTTCGTATTTGTTATTTTTAATCTCTTTAACTAAATTTGGCAAAGCCTTTTTGGACGACATCATGAATCCAGTTATGGATTACCCCTGAACCAAGCCAAGTCTTATTGGCCCTTCTCCTGGCATAGGTACCATTTGCACAGTTCTCAGACTGGGCATCCTAGCAGAGTATTACATCTCACTAGGTCTCTGAGGCCAGCTCCTTTCTTGTCTTTTATCTCCCTACAGACTAGGAATTTTAAAGCCAGGATAAAGCCATAATTCTTCCTTGCACTGTGAAAACACAGAGCTACATATAAATTAAAAATAAAATGTTAAAATGAACAAATAGGCGGGTGAATGAATGAGCCAATGAGGAGTAAGTTGCAAATTTTGAGTCACATGCTGTTAGTCAGAAATCTTCAAATCTGAAAGAGAGGGACGTAAGTCAATATGTGGTTTTCCAACAGAGAAATGACGACTATGGGGAAAAGGGAACACTATTTCTGCCTTATATTTTTCTGTGGCTTTGGAAGACATCATTCCATATGAGCACACACTACCAGAGTAATTCCCTTCCGTTAGCTGGGTGAGAGAGCCATAGTAACAGATACATTTTCTTTGGTTACTTTTTAAAAAATATTTTATTTTATTTGTAACTCTGTGTGTGTGTGTGTGTGTGTGTGTGTGTGTGTGTGCTGTTGAGTATTGTGCTTGCAGAGGCCAGAAGAGGCCACCAGATCCCTTGGAATGAGAGTTAGAGGCAGTTGTGTGCTGCATGTGGGTCCTCTGGAGGAGGAGTTTGTGTTCTTAACCAGTGAGCCATCTCTTCATTCAGCCTTGTTCCCTGTCCCCCCATGTGAAATAGGTTAGGTCAACTCTACCTGATAAAAATATAAGGAGAGCCATTTGTTACGCTTAAAATAATTAAGTAAGCCACTTAAACATATGAAAAGAAATAAGGGAACTTATTTTAATAAACATTTAAACTCAACATATCTAAAAGATAATTCTCAAAGAAAACCAACATAAAAGTTATTCATGCACATTTTTTTACTTCTGTTATGTCGTCTTTGAAATCCAGTTTACATTTTATACTTACTACAAACCCAGACTCTAACCAAGAGCCTTTCTGAGACTCAGTAAGCAGGTGGAGCTGGCAGTCCCTGGGCGGGACAGCAAAGAGAGGAGACAAAGCTAGAGCTCATCTGATGCCTGCCCCCTGGGTTTCGGATGTCTCCCGCCTTTCCCTAAGACTCTTAATCACTTATCCTGACAGCTCAGCACTTATAGAAGTACCGTTTTTATAAGTCACCCAAAACTCGTTCCTATAGCCTAGTCATGTTTTAAATGAAGCAACAAACTGTGGGCTCATTCCCACTTCTCAGCTGAACGGGTCTTGTGACTGCTGAGTTTTCAGGCCCTATCCACTACCCCAGTCTTTAAGGGCAGCTCTCTGTGAATACCATGACCACGGCTTCCATCTCACTTTCTTCTCAGCGGTCACAATAGGGAGCTTCCTAACAGGAGAAACAGCTCGCTGAAGTCTGAGGAGCAAGCCTGCTGCTTCTGTACTATGTGCCCCAATGGCTCCCTGGGGTGACAGAGAGGTTAGGTCTCCAAGGGAAGCTACTTCCACAACTTGAAAGAGATTTTTGGTTCTCTGCCAAAGGCAGGAGAACCTTTTAAAAATAAATCAATTCCTCCTTTCCAAAGAACAGCCATGGAGAGCATGTAAGCTGGATCAGATACCACAGCTGAGGAAATGTCACCATCAAAGCCAACAACAACTGAGCCCCACCCCCAGGCCCCATAGAACCTCACAGAGACTCATAAAAACCAGCTGTCTCTCCCTGGTTCCTCCCCGGCTCTAACTGCATGCCCTGTTTCTTGCTTTAGGAAGCATACAAAGCAATGCTCCAACAACTAAGAAATTGTATTTCTGTCCTTTTGTTTGTTTTGGTTTGCTTTTTTTGTCACGTTTCATCCCCTCCTCAGCACCTTCATTCTTATTTATGGATTTAGTCATGCGGAAGTCTCAAACGCGGGAAAAACTCTCTTGGATCCTTTCTGACACCTCTTGTTCTGCTCCCATTGTATCCTCCCAGTCACTCCACACGTCTCTCTCTACCTCCACACCCGCTAATTAGAGGAGGGACGTATGACCAGAATGTACTGCTAAGAATCAGAAAATGTGATGCGGAGTCTCTTGGTTTTCCTTCCTTTTTTTTTTAAAAGATTTATTTATTTATTTATTTATTATGTATACAACATTCCTTCCATGTATGCTTGCATGCCAGAAGAGGGCACCAGATTTCATTATAGATGGCTGTGAGCCACCATGTAGTTGCTGGGAACTGAACTCAGGACCTCTGGAAGAGCAGCCAGTGTTTTTAACCTCTGAGCCATCTCTCCAGCCCGAGTCTCTTGGTTTTAAAGTAGTTTGTGATGACGGAGGTGATAAATTTGAAGCTGTCTTGCTTAGTGGAGGTCTTGTGATCGAGGTTGCACTATAGGAGAGATGAGTATGGTCTGGGACAAAGCAAGGGGAAACAGTGATGCCACATTTAAATAAGAAATGTCTAAGAAGTGTCCGTGTGTTTCTGCATGTAGGAATGTATTGTGTATGTGTTCTTGTGTACATGTCTTCATGTTCATGTCTTCTTATCTCTCTGTCCATAGAAAGGGCAAGAGATATATAATGGCCAATAGCAGTGAGTTCACTGAGACCTTGATTCTTACGTGGCCTCTGTAGAACTTCTCCCTGGAGAAATGGGTGTGTTCAAGACAGCAGAGAACAGGAGAAGCAAAGCTGTCTGAGGCAGCCTGGGCTAAAAAGCATGAAAGCACTTAAACAATAGTAAGAAAAATATGAAGAGCATATCAAGGCTTCAACTGGCTAACACCTATGATCCAAAGGATAATGAGGGAGTAGAGAGAGCTCAGTCAATAAAGTGGTTGCCTTTCAAGCAACAGGACCTAAATTCTAATCCCAGATCATGTTTAAAATCAAAACCAAAAAAGAACCAGGCATGGTGGCACATCTTTGTGATCCCAGTGTTGGGGAGGCAGGAACAGGCAGAGTCCTGGGGCTCAGTCAACACACTCAAATCTGTGACCACAGGTGTGTGTGTGTGTGTGTGTGTGTGTGTGTGTGTGTGTGTGAGAGAGAGAGAGAGAGAGAGAGAGAGAGAGAGAGAGAGAGAGAGAGANGAGAGAGAGAGAGAGAGAGAGAGAGAGAGAGAGAGAGAGAGAGAGAGACTCTGTCTCAAAACAATAAAGTACATGGCTTTTCTTGGTGACTTTTTCCATTGCGATTCCATTTCCAATCACTGCTAAGTGATCTAGAGCTGGTCAACTTGACTATCAATATTAATTAGTCCCCACAAGACTGCCCCTTTAACTTAACACCAAAACATGTCTAAGCTATAAGCTTCTACTCATTGTCTTCTAGGCTCAGGGCCACTACTAAGACAAAAATAGCATTCTCCAGGCCAACTTCAGAGCTTGCATAGTCTTGAACAGGTCTTTTAAATGTCTTTTGTTTTGTTTTTCTAGACAGGGTTTCTCTGTAGCTTTGGAGCCTGTCCTCGAACTAGTTCTTGTAGACCAGGCTGGCCTCAAACTCATGGAGATCCACCTGTCTCTGCCTCCCACGTGCTGGGATTAAAGGCGTGTGCCACCACCACCCGGCTCTTTTAAATGCCTTAAGTGCATATCTCAGCTGAGACTGGAGGCAATCCCTTGACTATGAGTGCCTATAACAAACAAACTTGCATCTTCCTATATACCATGGCACAGAATCAGCGATCCCACCCCAGGGGAAGAAATGGTCATACAAGGAATGATCAAATTAAAACAAGACCAAAGGCCAGCAGAGAAAGCAACGATCATGCAGCTCCATGGAGGACTTGGGTAGCCCCATCTCTCCAGCTCTACATCCTGTAGCACACATAAACTCTTGAGCTGGCTCCGTTCTGCGCCTTCAGCTTTCCTTAGCAGATGTATCATGGGCCTAGCACATTTTACATCCTCGGGTTTTCGTTTCAACCTAGGCTTCATCCTCATAGATTTACGCAGGGGCCTTTCGAGGTGTCCTTGCAGAAAGTCTAATCCTGCCACACATTGCCTGGCCTGAGGGACTCTCTGAAACCATGGAACAAGACTCAGTGACATCTTTTACTTGCAGAGATGACCCTGCCAGGTTCTGCTGCTTTGCACCCCAGCAGAACGCTTTGGTGGCTCAATGACAAAATCATTTTCTTCGCACTGATTTGAGAACAGGAAATCCCTGCTGTGGCATTATCATTTTGGGCTTTCTCATTCCTCATTTGACCTAAATTTGCATTTTTATAAGTGGGAGCCCTTTATGGGTCTTGCCTTCAGGATACCTGTCCTATTGTCCCAATGAAAAGTGTGAGGTTTCTCTTTAACATTGCTGATGCTTTCTTATGTGGAATTTTAAATTTGCCCACATAATTTTCCTCACTAGAACTTTCTCTCTCTCTCTCTCTCTTTTTTTTTTTTTTCCTGTTTTGCTCTCTCATTGTAGATCTGAATAAGAATACCGGGAAGTAGCCATACCACAATCTGAATTATACACCATTTTGAAATTTCTTTTACCAAAGAAATTATTCCACTACTCTTGAATTCAGCCTCACTTCAGTTCTTGAGACTTGAGCAGATTAAATACAGTCAGATTCTCCCACCACAGTATCAAACAAACAGCCTCTAGCCTTGTCTTCAACAGTTTCTATTTCTTCTAAAATTTCATGGACCACGTCTTTATGGTTTGTGATACTTTTGACATTCTGGGCTTCTAGACTTCCACCCGAATAGTCCGTTTACTCTCTTTGTTGGACTCCGGGCTTTTATAGCCTGAACTTCTACGTTCTTCCAATGTCTTCCGTAGAACAGTTCAAAAGCAAAGGAACCATGTAGTCAGGTTCATCATAGGCACAACCCCAATCCTGGACAAATTTTCTCTAGCTTAGTTATTCTTCTTGTTGCTGTGACAAAATGGTTGGCAAGAATCAGCTTAATGGAGGTACGGTTGATTTTGGCCCTCAGTACAGTCCATGGCGGGGGAGCAGTCATGGCATCAGGAGCCGGAGGCAGCTGGTCACATGCTATTGGCAACCAGAGAGCAGAGAGTTATGATGCTGATGTCCAGTCCACTTTCTCCTGTTTATTTGCCCAGCATTTAGGAAAGGCCTTCCCGCCTCCTTAACATAATCTAGATGATCCCTCACAGCTGTAGGCTAGACACTCCTTTACAGGCATGACCAGGAGCATGTGTCCTAGGTAGCCTAGACCGATTATCAACCTCCTCCCAATGAAGGACGGCCAAGGTCAACACCTGCCTTCCACAAGCATGCACATGCGCGTGCATGCAGACATGTGCACACATATATAAAGAATAATTTTAATAATATATTGAAATAAAAAAGAATAAGAACCTGGTGGGTTTTCTTATGACAAAATATGCCTAACATAAAACTTGCCCTTTTAACTGTATAGTTCAGGGTAATTTCCACTATCAGCTCTCTCTAGAACTTTTCACCTGTGCACACAGAACCTCTGTGCCCACCAGTAAACAACTACTACCCACTGTCTATGCTCCATCTCCTCTCCCAAGCACCCCTACTCTCCTTTCTGACTTTGGGTGCTTCACACAGGACAGTATTTTATCCTTTCGTACACGGCTTTATTGAGTGTGTTTGCAAGAAGCAGTCATGCTGCAGCAAGAGCTAGCATTTAATTTCCTTTTAAAGCAGCATGATAATCTGTTGTATGCACATACCACATTTTGTTTATGAACATCTGGATTGTTCTTATCATCTGGCTATTGTAAATAAGGTTCCCATGACTATGGGAGTTATAAATATCAGAGTCTCTATGTCCAAATACCCAAATTTGGGGTATATCTCCAGAAGCAATAATTCTATGCTTAATTTTTGAGGCCTATTGTGGTTTCAAAAGACAAAAAGAAAAGATATTGCTATAGAAAATTGCCAGAGAATAAATGTAAAAACATCTGGCAATGTACAATGCCACCCTCCAAGCAAAACATCTTACTAGTGAGGATCATCACCAGCTGCAATGGTTGAAGGACAGGGATATCCACACAATGACAAATGGCATACTAAATACAATCATTCACAAAGCACAGGTATTTCTAAATGGCAAGGTCTGTGGAAATCACTCCCTCCAAACAAAGCTTAACATTGGCAAGGAGAGGCAAATGCAGTAAGTGCTCCTTAGGTACCCATGAGAAGTGCCTTTGCCATGTAGTGCCTTTATTCTCCAATGAAGACTTAAATAGTTGTAATTTACCATCTTTTCATATGCTTTTTACAATGTATAGCACACAGGCTATTGATTTTCAGAACTTTCACAAAGCTGATTAGCCACTACAATAATTTTGTTGTTTTTTCTTAAAAATTATAATATAATTATATCATTTCCCCTTCTCTTTCCTCTCTCCAGGTTCTTTCATATATTCTTCCTTGCTTTTTTCATTAATTGTTCTTACATTAGTGTGTATATATATACACACATTATATGTGTATATATACTAAATACACAAATTCAACCTGCTCAATATGTACAGCATTACTTGTATATATGTTTTCAGGGCTGACCATTTGGTGTTAGATAACCAAATGTTGTTCTCTTTCCTGGGGAAGACTATTACAAATAAAAGAGAGTATAGAGAAAGAAGCAAGGAAGGGGAGAAAGAAGAAAGAAATGAGAAAGAGAAAAGGAGAGAGACAGACAGACTGATTGGTTACAGGAATTGGCTTGTGTTGTTAAAAAACACCAAGAAACCCTAAAGTTTTTGTTGACTGTTAAGTCAGAGGGCCAGGGGCTCACAGAGTGTTGGTTCAATCCACAAACTAAAGAAACAATAGTACTGATGTTTGAGTGCAGAGATGGACGTCCAGCTTGACATGAATTCACCTTTCTCCACCTTTCTGTTACCACATGGTGTCTCCCCATACTAGTGGGAGTGATCTTTACTTAGTCTAGCAAAGCAAAAGCTAGTCATTTCTGGAAATTCCCTCACGAACATACTTAGAGATCATGCGTTAGCTGCTATTCTGTCAAGGTGAGGTATGAAATCAACCACCAGACAGGTGTGGGTGACATACACCTGTAACCTCAACATTAACAGAAACAGAAAAATCAAGAGTTCAGGTTTGTTCCTAGTTAAATAGTAAGTCTGAGGCTGGACTGGTGGTGTAGGAGGGTCCTTCTGTATTTGGGTTGCTTTCATTGGTTGAATAAAGAAACTGCTTTGGCTTTTTGATAGGGCAGCCCTTAGGTGGGCGGAGTAGAGAGAACGGAAGGCTGGGGAGAAGGGAAGTGTAGCAGACACCATGTTTCTCCAGCCCAAGATGAACTTTGGTTAGAATCTTCTTGGTAAGCCACGACCACGTGGTGATACACAGATTAGTAGATATGGGTTAAAATGATACGTAAGAGTTAGCCAATAGAGGCTAGAACTATTGGCCAGGCAGTGTGTTAAATGAATACAGTTTGTGTGTAATTATTCCGGGTATAAGCTAGCCAAGGCCAAAAGCAGGCCCGCGGATGGGAGCCAGGCGCCAGGAACGCGGCCGCTCCTCGGCAGGGACACAGCCTCTCCTCATTACTACAGACTGGTATACACGAGACAAAAACAAACAACCAAACAAAAAATTAACCCCTATACCACCAATAATATATGAGGTTTCTCACATATAGTTTTCCTGTAAATGTTGCATTATAACTATGAGAATACAATTTTCTGATCATGAGTTTCTGTAATACAATCTGGAATGGCTCAAAAAGGCCTGCCCCACTAGAGATGGAGAGAAAACGAGTCAGCACAAATGTTATATTTACAGGAAAGTAAGTAGAAATCAGAGCAGGATGCTCACTTGGTTACTGGGTTGAACAGAAAACATGTGAGGATTTTTGACTGTTCAGCTTGTATTAGAAAATATCATAGCTATTAACATTAACATAGCTATTAACAATTCCCTGGTATTCCTGGTGATGAAGGATAATGCCCTGGTTCTAAGGAGGATGTGGTGGGATACCTAGGATGACCTTATGATGGTCACAGTTGACTAGTGCTTAGGTTAGAAAGTATGTATGTATTGTTTACGTGTGTGTATATGTGTGTGTGTGTGTGTGTGTGTGTGTGTGTGTGAGAGAGAGAGAGAGAGAGAGAGAGAGAGAGAGAGAGAGAGAGAGAAAGAATGACAATGAGCAAGATATGGACAGAGAGAGAGGGGAGGGGAAGGAAAAAAAGGGGAAGGGAGACCAAAAGAGAGGGAACCACACCACAAGATGTTAACAGTGACCGAGGGTACAGGGGAGTTCATTGTGCTTATACATCTTTCTATAAAAGAGCTGAGGGGGATAGTAACTAAAAAATAAAAAGAAACTCCCTTTGAGAAAACAGGAATTAAAAAACATTAAAAAATGTGTCTTCCATTTCTCTAGAACGATCTCCATTCTAGCAAACTCAAGGGTACATTTAAGGCCTTGTCACTTGACTCCTGACAGTATAAACACAGTACCTCATGAGATGCTGCCCAGTGTTCCTCTTCACCTGCTTAGGGCACATCCCCAAGCTCTTCAGCTTACAACCATCATAACCACATATGATAAGATTTGGCTTGACCTAGCAGATGTTCCAGTTCCTTATGCTTCTCCAGGGTTGCTCTGGAGGCAGCCCCCTGTCAAACCCTTTCTAGATCCTTCAGTTTTATTCTTGAAAAAATGTGTACCGAGCAGTAAGTAGAACTCTCTCTTTTCTTTTTTTAAACAATTTATTTTTATTTTATGTGCATTGGTGTTTTGCCTTCATATATGTCTGTGTGTCTGTGTGAAGATGTCAGATCCCCTGGAGCTGGAGTCATAGACAGTTGTGAGCTGCCATGTGGTTGCTGTGAATTGAACCCTGGTCCTCTGGAAGAGCAGTTGGCACTCTTAACCACTGAACCATCTCTCCAGCCCCAAGAACTCTTTCTTGCCATTATTCTTTAAGCAATGAAGTCTAAATTGCATCTAGATCATGTGTGCTATTTTGGGTAAGCGATAGTGGGTAAGATTTAGAGATGTAGGCCATGCTTTATTTACTTGGGCATCTGTGGATTGGGGTTTCTGTTGGGGGATTCTGATTTCTTTAGAGAACCTTGGATATGATGAGTACTTGATTTCTGCATTAACCAAAAATCTTTAGACAAATAGATGAGCTAGAGCACAGTACTACTGTCCCATGTTCTTCTGCCCACAGCACACTGTCCTCAGACCTGTCCCTCTGAAAAGCCAGGATTAGTCATTCCCATTTGGTGGCCCCTTGGCATCTCACCCAGAGTTAACCTCTATCCTTCCTTCAAGATACCCCTGGGACAGCCTAAGGGACAGAGAAGGAAAGTTCTCTTTGGTCCTTTCTATATTGGGCTTGGAGGTTATAATTAGCAGTTCTGTGGGGAGTGAGACTGAGAGCCCACACAGTCAGTAGGGAAGAGAGGGAGACCATAATGTCTGGGGATGCTCCAGAGTCCCTAGGAGATGTGTAAGTGACAAAGCCCAGTCCTTGGTGTGTGCGTGTCCACGGAGGAATCAACTCCTCAGTTAAGAGCACTGACTTTTCTTCCAGGGGAACCAGATTTGATTCCCAGCACCCACATGGCAGTTAACCACTGCCTGTAACTCCAGTTCCAGGAGATCTAATGCCCTCTTCTGGCTTCCTTGGACACTACACTCACGTGGTGCACTGACACACTTGCAGGGAAAACACTCAATCATATAAAATAAATATATAGGAAACAAACATTTTTACAAGATTTCCCAGCAAAGTTAAAATCAATCTCCAGACATTTTTATTACAAAATGTTATTTTTTAAGCAAGAAAGAATAAAGGATACCTTTATAAAATGGCCCTAATCTTATGAGTTCCCAGAATAATTCTTAATATTATTCTCTAATTCTAAGACTCTCCATTCCTTAAATAGGCAAAGTTCAGACCAACTGGTCCAGCTCCTTTGTTTATAAACAAGGAAGCAAGATTAGAGCAAGGCAGTAACTCGGCCAAATCACCCAACTTCATAGCCACAAAAAGGCACAATTACAGTTCCCACTGTGCTCTCTGAACAGGATTCAGGAGGATCAGTGAAGGCCAGCACAGGACAGACCTGCATGTAGGTCCAAAGGTCTGGGATGATGAATACCCTGACTAGATCTTTCAAATTTGAGGCCATTGTTGAAGCACTAAAGGGATTTTAGTCACAGTGATTAAATTTTAAGCTATTGATGCTTATGTTGAACTTAAAAGGTCAAATTTACTTTGCATTTATAATACAGAAAAAGGATTTTAATAGAGAAGAAATGGGATTTGTGTAATTATGCTGAGATAAGCTTAATTCACATTTTAGGAGACATTTGAATATAGTAGGAAATTAGCAGTGAGATTATCCCTCCTACTCCACACTCCCCCAAGTTAATCGTGGTGCTCCTTCATGAAAAAGTAATATATTTATTTTAGTGCTGGGGACAGAACCTGGGGCCTTGTGCACGCTGGTCAAGTGCTCCAAACTGGGTGCATTCCCAGCCATCACCTTAGTGCTGCCATTTGAAACCAAGTTCTCACAGACTTATTCAGGTTGGCTGTGAACTCAAGCTGTAAACCAGGCTGCCCTTGAACTCGTGATTCTCCTGCCTCTGCTACCAGCCCAGATCTTGTTACTTCGTACATGTGCACGCGGTACAGCTTCCATTCCTCATGCCTGCTATGTTGTGTAATTGTTATTGTCAACTGGACACAACCTAGAGTCACCTGGGAAGAAGGAACATCAATGGATGGAATACCAAGGTCAGACTGGTCACGCCTATGGGGGAATGTATTGATCAATGATTGGTATGGGAAGGTCCAGCCTGCTGTGTGTGTCAGCATCCCTAGGCAGGTGGGCCTGAGATGACCAAGAAAGCTACCTCACCATGAGCCAGAGAAAGAGAGAGAAAGAGAGAACACCAGCAGACAGCAGCATTCCTTCATGGCTCCCCTTCAGGCTCTGCTTGAGTCCCTCCTCTGACTTCCCTCCATGATGGACTGTTACCTGGAAGTGTAAGCTGCAACACTTTCCTTCCCTAATTTGTTTTTGGTTAAAATGCTTTACTGCAGTAAGAGCAAGCAGATTAGAGTGCCGGCTACATTCTGAGGGTCATTTTATACAGGTACAGTCTCCTCATTCATTAAAAGCAAGCATTGACCACTCCAGTGAAAATGAGTCAGAATATACTCTTCCAGTTTGATTTTATCATTCCTGGCTCTGGTCAAAAACTCATTGTCATGCTTTGTTTGTTCCAATTTGGAAAGTAAATCTCTAGTACTGCCCAGCAAGTTAAATCTCTAGTACTGCCCAGCAAGTTAAATCTCTAGTACTGCCCAGCAAGTTTAGTTCTCTCTCAGGAAAATGGAAGAAGAATCATTCTCTACTCAGCCGCGCCCATCCTGCTCCACAGAAAGCTCTTCAGTCCTCTCCCTGTGCTCCTGCTCTTGGTCCCTTGACTACACACACCCTGGTGGGAACATTAATGGAGACCGCAGTGGCCAAGGCAGCCATGGAAGATGGGCAGGTATCAGTTGAGACAACCCGCACTACATCACTGGCTGACTTCACAATCAAACTTTATGGGAGTTAACCCTGCCAATGGCTCTGACCCATGCTTGAGAGCCATGAAGGAAGAATAGTTATGCAAAGCTTGCCTGGCTATCAAGCCACCAGGGCTCTCTTCAGCCCTGATGGGTGACTTTGGAGAAGTTACTTAACTTCTGTCAACCCCAAGGTCTATGACGTATGGAGAATCCACATAAGAAGATCCAGAATCTAGCTCACTGTGCCTGGCATGGACTCATTCTCATCCTAGAGGCAGAGTATATAGGTCCTTGTCATAGTTTGATGTAATTGGTCCTCATAATCTCATAGGAGATGACACTATTAGGAGGTGTGGCTTTGTTGGAGTGGTATGGCCTTGTTGGAGGAAGTGTGTCACTATGGGGGCAGGCATTGAAGTTTCCTATGCTCAGGATACCACCCAGTGAGTCAGTCAACTTCCTGTTGCCTGCAAGATGTAGCACTCTCAGCTATTTTGCCAGCACCGCATCGACCTGCACGCCATCATACTCCCCATCATGATGATAATGGACTGAACCTCTGAAACTGTAAGCAAGCCACCCTAATTAAATGTTTGACTTTATAAGAGTTTCCACAGTCATGGTGTTTGTTTACAGCAATAGAAACCCTAACTAAGACAGAAGTTGGTACCAGGGACTGGGGGTATAGTTGTGATAGGCCTGACCATGTTTATGTTTGGAGGAATTTGGACTTTGGTACTTTGGGTTATGAGAGCAGTGGAATGCTTTAGGTGCTGCTTAATGGGCCATGCTAGTAGGAGCATGGAAGACAGTGGTGCTGAGCGTGATCTGACGAGCTGTCAGAGGCTCATTCTGGAGGTTTCAGAGGAGAAGAATTTTAGTATGTTGCCCAGAGATTGTTCTTGCTACAATTTTGGTGAAGAAAGTGGTTGCCTTTTGCTCTTGTCTGAAGAGTCTACCTGAGGCTAAAGTGAAGAGTTTTGCATTAATTTCACAGGCAGAAAAAATCTCAAAACAGCCTAGTATAGACTCTTGTGCGGATATTAGTGTTAACTCTAACGACGATATATAAGGAAAAGGATCAAGACAAGAGAGTAAATTGCAAAAAGTAAATTTAGAAGAGAAAAACAGCATCAGGAAGTAGAGGAGTGCTAAATCCTGTGTTTAAGGAGATAAACAGATCAAGAAATGGAATCAAGGAGGTGGTAACCTCAGGGCAAGATCCCACCCAGTCAAGTTTCCAGTCTGTAGAAAGGAACTAAAAAGGTTAGAGCTGAGTTGGTGGGGCACACCCTTAATCCCAGCACTGGGAAGACAGATGCTGGCAGATCTCTGAGTCTGAGGCCAGCCTGGTCTACAGAGCAAGTTTCAGGACAGCCGAGCTTAGGCAACGAAAGACAGAAATCTGGTGAAGATGTAATTGAGTGAGGGGGCCATGTTCCAGCCCCAGCAAACAGCAGAACTTGGCAGCTTCAGGGACATGATTCTGGGTTTAGAGATAAGAACAGAAGCAAGGAGTTGTGGAATAAAGCTCCTGAGGCCAGGCATGTGCCGGGAGTATCCCTGATTGGGGGCCTAGTAGAGAGCTCATTGCACGAAGCTGTGAAGTTGCAGCCTGGTTTGCCTTGGAGAATCCACGATGTTAGAGATGCCAGAGCCGTGGGATACCTGCGGAGGGAGTGGAACCAGTCCAAGAGAAAGAAATGTGTTATGGCCACCCCTGAATGGAGTTGGAGATCTGGAGAACATTTTGACAGCAGACATGGAGATGCAAAATTTGGAGTTTGCCCTGCTGGGTTTTGGTCTTGCTTTTTGGCCCAGTACTTCCTCATTATGCTCCCTTCCCTGTGTTTTGAAATGGCAATGTATATCCTGTGCCACTATATGTTGGAAGTGTGTGATCTACTTCTTTATCTTTATTTTAAAGGGGAATGCAGTTGATAGATGGCCAGAGTCTCAGAAGAGACTTTGAAACAAGTTTGGGACTGTTATTCACGACGAGGACTTCTCAAGTTGGACTAAATGCATTTTGCATTGTGATATTGTGACAAGCTTATGGGGCCAGGGAATAGAATGTGTTAATTTGAATGTAATTGGCCCCCATAATCTCAGAGAACGACACTATTAGGAAGTGTGGCTTTGTCGGAGTGGCTATGGCCTTGTTGAAGGCAGTGTGTCACTGTGGGGACAGGCATTAAGGATTCCTATGTTGGGGATACCACCCAGTGTCTCAGCTGATTTCCTGCTGCCTGCAAGATGTAGCACTCTCAGCTCCAGCATCATGTTTGCCCACATGACGCCAGGCTCCTCACGATGATGGTCATGGACTGACCCTCTGAAACTGTCAGCAAGCCACCCTAGTTAAATGTTTTCCTTTATAAGAGCTGCCATGGTCATGGTGTCTCTTCACAACAACAAAAACCTGAACTAAGACAGTCCCCAAGCACAGGCCTATGGAGTGGTGGAAAATGTAGCTGTGACCATGGAAGCCACAGCTGCCACCAAGGTGGAGACTGCAGGTGAAGGCTTCTACCCTGACCTTCTGGTCTGTTATGGGCCTGCCTTGGCGTGTGGCAGAGGTCTTCTAGAACTCATGCTGGGTATGTCTGTCACATTCTGGGATGGGAACAGCAGTCTAGAAGCAGTTGTACTACCCATGGTGACTTATTCTGACCTCCACATGCTTTAGTTTCTTATCTTATTCCTCGATTCCTTTAGAACTTGGAGTCTGTCCTGGAACTAGCTCCTGTAGACCAGGCTGGCCTCGAACTCACAGAGATCC
>JAQHUG010000105.1:2904994-2984527 GCA_028555095.1 Dicrostonyx torquatus | reverse complement strand
TGTGTGTGTGTGTGTATACATACATACATATGGAGGTCACAGGTTGATGTCAAGTGTCTTTCTTTAATCATGTTTCACCTGAAGCTCATTAGTTAAGCTATATTTGCTGACCAATGAGGTCCATACCTGTCTCCATCCTCCAAGGGCTGAGATTATCAGCACACACCACCATGCCAGCCTTTTATGTGGACTCTGGGGATCCAAATGCAGATCCTCATGTATATACTTTAGTGACTTATCCATCTCTTTAGTCCCATGTTATTCCTTTGTGTTTCATCCTTTGGTCCAGTGTGACTATAAAAATACTGCCTGGTCACTCAGTTTGAGAGTTACTGCCATCAACCTCACTTTCACAGGAAGGCATGTTTGCTGCTCACCAAATACAGCCTAAGTCACTGGCCACAGTCAGTCTCCAGCTTCCCACACTGGAGCCAGAGCCCCTGGATGCACAAGATTTCTGGGTTATTGTGAAACTCAAAAGTGATATTACCGATTACCAAGTACTTCTGTAAGCTGTTTCCATGGGAACTTCCAGGTACTTCTTGCCCAGCATCACAGTTCCAGGGTCAAGGTGTAAAGTTGTAACATGCTGGAGGGCATCAGAGCCCACCTGAAGAGTACACATGCCACTCTTTCCTCAATGGAGGGAGAAGACAAACATACTGAGAGCTTGGAGGACTGATGTCATATGGATGATGATAAGGACTTAATTTCATGTCAGCTAATGTCCATTCTAGTACATCAAGAGCTAACTTGAGCTTGGGAAAAAAAGACTTTCTTACTTAGGGGTAATTATTAACACTGCAGAGGGTCCCAAATGTCAACTAAACCAGAATATGAAGAGAAGGAAGGGAGGATGGAGGAGTGGGAGGAGAGAGAGGGCAGGAGAGGAGGGGAGAAACAATACCAAAGGGAAGGAAAGTCTCAACAGAATGCAGCAGGAAAGATGATCCATGTCAGTGCAAAGCGGAGCTGAAAGGCTGGGGCAGGAGGGCAGGACTTGGGGGAGAATTGTTGGGCAGTGATGGTCTCACAGACATGCTTTCAATCAATCTACTGACTTCAACAAAAAGGTAAGGGATCTAACAACGAGCCACCTAAAAAGCAAGCAAGGTCCCTTTTGCCAACTCACCTCATTTTAGCTAAACAATTAAGTAAATATGCTGGTTAGTTTTTGTAGGACCCAGCCACGATAAGCTTAATACAGCCTGCATCTCAGTAGTTCTAAGGCAATACCTGGTTGCATGAAAGACCCTAAACTGAGATTACCCAGGCACCACCCAGAAACAGACCATCCAAAGGAAATTCCTAATGTTGCCACCATTGTAGATAGGATCACGTGCCAGCACACATTCACCAGGATACCCCTAGACAAATGTCAGCCAATCAGGGGTCCTGAACCTTTGAAACCCCTCGCCCCCACCTTTACTGCTATAAAAACCCACCCTAACTGAGCTCAGGGCTCTCCGATCATTCCAATATGATGGACACACTGAGAGTCCGAGCTTGCAAACTTGGGTAGTATAAAGGCTCTTTGCTCTTACATATGGAACTCAGTCTCCTTGTTGGTTTTGGGGGGACTTCGTGGATCTGGGAATAACAGTTTTAACTATCAACACAATCTAGAATCAGCTGGGAAGAGCAACTTGGGAATTTCCTGGATCGAGATGGCCAGAGGGCAAACCTGTGAAGGATTTCTCTTAATTGAGTAAGTAAGGTGGGAAGAACCACTTTGAATATGGATAGAACCGCTTCTTGAGCTGGGCCCTGGATGGTGGATGAGTTAACAAACAAAGCTCCTAGTAAGCATGCACACATTCATCTCTCTCTGCTCTAGGTTGTGTCCAGAGATGTGACCAGCTGCTTCAAGTCTCCACTCCCTTGACTTCCTGACAGTGGACTATGACCTGGAACCATGAGCTGACATAAGCCATTCCTTCCCCGAGTTGTTTTTGGTCACACACACGGGCAAATGGTTTCTAACAAGACACTATAAACGGTCAAGTTAGACAAAGGCATCCATGTCTTTTTTACTAATTATAGGAAGAACATATCAAGATATTGAAAAATTGATTTAGGAAAAATACAAGGCAATTGATAAATGTGAAAACTATTTTATATTACTTGAGAGTGTTCTAAATTGTGCCTGGCACAGTTTAGGGGTCAGAAATTCCAATCAATAATTTGATCCCCTTGGATCCATTTAATACAATCCTTCGGTGAACCATTGCCTTGAGAAAAGACTTTAATGCAGAATGAAAGCTTTCTGGAGTCCTTTACTTAAGATACGCTCATTTACATTCACTCTGGGCAGGACTCCAAACTAACCCTAAGCAGGGAATTTAACCCTTGGCTTGTGTTCACCAGGAAATCACTGGGTTTCAGAGAAGATAGTCCTGTGGAAAGTGCTGACCCAATAACCACCACCAGCACTTACCACCACCAGTACCCATCACCACCCACCAGCACTCACCAGCAACTCACTACCATCCACCACCAGCACCCACCAGCACCTACCACCATCCACCACCACCAGCACCCACCAGCACCCACCAACCACTACCACATACCAGCTCCAAGCAGAACAGCTCTATCACAGGAGAAGCAGCTGTAAAGAGTTTTGGGGCTAACATGGATTTTACAATCATCATGGATATTTCTGTTTTCATTAAATATTATTCAATAGTGAGGAAAATTCACATATTCTTCATGTTTAAGATGATAATAAATTACATTAAAATCATATAATTATCATCTCCCACACTCATTTATAACCAGATTGTCAAAGTATTTTAAGGCAACTTTAAGGAAGGAATTAATGCATCCTACATTATGTAAATGAATGCTTCAGTGTTCAAGCACAACTTGGTTATCACTGATCCTCATACATCCTCATTCACCAATCAGGCTTAAAGGGCTATGGGGTTTAGTTGTACTGAAAAATACAGAGAAAGTCACTCGCTATCATCTTATTCTTCATTTCCCAAATTCACACACATCAAGTGACAGTCGTGTTCCCCGTAGGGAAAGCATGGATTCATCTAAACCTCTGCCTAGGATTTCAGTGGAGAATTTGTTGTTCTTACTATGACAACAGGTACAACTCCAAGTTCTCAGTAAAAGTATACCATGCAGTTTTTAATATCCAAGGGGACATGGGAAGCAGGGCCCTAAGGTTAACATTTAACTGAAAACCAGCAACTCTGGGCCGCAGCCCAAGTCAGAACACTGGTCTTGCTGTTCCCAAAGGTTTGCAGAACCCGACTTTTCAAATTGGATGAGGAAATGGGACAGGAAAATATATTTAAACAGATGTTTTAGAAATTAGAAAATAAAGATCTTAAAATACCCTAAGCCCTGAGAAACTGACCAGCTAAAATGTGACATAAATTCACTGTATTCCCTTAACTGTGCCTGGCTTCCTCACACAAGTTTTAAGTCACTTCTCAGAATCTGAGGCCTGGAACTATAGATGGAGGTCACATAGATATGTATGCGTATTTGTATGTATGTACATTGTGTGTATGTGTGCTCATGTGCATGTGTGTGTGTGTGTGTGTGTGTGTGTGTTGGTTGTCAACAGTTAGGAAGACTTTGAGTTCATCAATTGCTTCTCATGAGAGGTTGATGCTCCCTGATGGAAAAGTCAGCCTCCCTTTAGAGACTCTGTGCCCTAGATTGCACATCCAGAGTTTCTACTTACTGAAATAACTGTTTAGTTAAGTCAAGGACAAAGAAAACCTTAACTGGCTTTTATTTCACAGTGATGAAGAAGTCTTCCCTTTATTTCTTATTGATGGAGTTCTATTTGCCATTTCTTGGGGGTGTATTGTGTTTCCATTGCTGGGAACTTCCATGAGTTTCTATGAGTTTCCCTGCTGTGGGATAATCCTTCTGTACACTGTTTGAATATGTCACTATGATTGGTTTAATAAACAAGCTGACTGACCAATAGTTGAACATGATAAAGTTAGGCAGGAGAGCCAAACTGAGAATGATGGGATGAGGAAGGGTGAAGTCAGAGGAGCTACTAACCTGACACAGAACAAATCGGGCACACAAAATGAGATAGAAGTAAAAGCCACAAATCTTTGGGCAGCACATAGAGTAATAGAAATAGGTTAAGCTGTAAGAGCTAGTTAATAATAAGCCTGAGCTATTGAGTGAGCATTTGTAATTAATACTAAGGCTCAGAGTGGTTATTTGGGAACAGGTGGTCAGAACAGGACAACTCTGCCTACATTTCCACCTACTTCTTAGTTCTTAACTCTCCTTTCAAAAACCTGTTATTTATTTATGGCTGTGATGAGCTCTCACTGGAGGCACGTTACAGGAACCTGGTACACTGCAGTTCCTATGAGCCAGAGGGCAGGGAAGCAGCTGGGACCTACTTCCAGGGACAGTGGCCACCTTCCCTAGTCCTAGGAAGCACCGTATTTAGAAGCAAAGGACTAGTGAGAAGGAAAGTGAATTGTCCTTTAGGAGGCTCAGTTCCTAACTATCCATGACAGTCTGCAAACCTCAAGGATGACAACATTTGATGACCTGTGATGAGGGTTTCCACGCTCATAATGCCACATGCAGCATGAAGCATGGAGCTCTTCTAGTTTCTCTGAAAAGTCAAGAGGAAGATGAGCAAATGCCTGTGGACTGTTAAGTCCTAGAGTGATACTTTCTAACATGGTTGTAAAACACAAGGCCCATCAACACAGTGAACACATTCATGTGAACCACGTCTCTAAAGTAAGTATGTGAGCTTTCGGAAAGTAATCAGGGCTATCTCTTAATGTCAAAAACAAGTTGGTTAAAAAAGGAGCAATCTAAGATAAATTTCTTTACTAAGCATTCTTTCCAGCACTGGGCAAAGATTTCAACAAGCCTGAGATACAATGATCTCACCAGCACTCAGAACTCTCTGAAACAGCCTTGAATTCATTTCCAGAGGCTTGTAAGCATTCCCAGCTATGAAAACACATACACATACACACACGCAAACAACACACGAGCATATTTGCACACATACACAAACCATACACAAGAACATGTACACACATAACAAGAAATGAAAAATAGAGATGAATATTCATCAATAAGAAATAGAGGAAAGGTTTCATACTGTGGAATAAAAGCTAATTAAGGTTTTCTCTGTCCCTGGTTTAACTGAGTAATTATTTCAAGTTATCTGGTATTTTGTAAAGAAGATAGCACAGAGCACCTATCTACTATTTTTTTTACTTGAGACAGGGAATTGTGTAGCTGAGGCTGGCCTGGAACTTGTTATGCAGCCCGGGATGGCCTCAAACTCATAATCCTCCTCCTTCTGCTTCCCAAGTGCTGGGGTTGCAGGCTTGTACCCGCACAGCCAGCCCAATCAATTTTTCATTTTATGTCTTCAACATGGTACTATATTACAGCTTCATATTTGGATTCATAGCTAGCTCAAAGAGAAAGTTATTAGAATTAATAACAGACAACAGAGAAACATTAAGGAAAGGATGGAAGAAAATGACCTAAACAAATAATAGAATAAACAAGAAACCCATTTTTGGTTCCAAGTTTACCCACTAATCAACTTACATCACTTAGGGGCAATTTAATTTGGAAAGCATTTATTTTGCTTATGTACCCTGCACACAGGGACGGTTACACTGTTGATTAGCGTTACTGCTAAATATCATGTGTACCTAGAACTTCAAAGTGCAGTCTTTCTTTCAAAATTTGGTACTTTCTTTCTTTTATTTGTTTAATCTTATGTACATTGGTGTTTTAATTGTATGTTGTGTGAGGGTGTCAGATCCTGTAGAACTGGAGTTACAGACAGTTGTAAGCTGCCATATGAGTGCTGGGAATTGAACCCGGGTCCTCTGGAAGAACCATCAGTGCTCCTAATTACTTGCCATCTCTCCAGCCCCTCACAGTGCAATCTGATTTGGAAATAGTGTCACTGGGAGGTACTTAAGGTCATCCTCGATTAGAGATGACTGAATAAGAGAAATCTGAAAACAGACAGAGAGGACACCACTATGTAAGCACACAGGGGCACGATGTGCTGACAGACACAGAGACTGTGACAGACACAGAGACTGGAGGAACACATAGGCAAGCCAACATAGGTCATGGACTTCTAGTAACAGACTCCATGGCAAAAGCAGGAAACGGATTTCTTCCCAGCACCTCCAGTTGGCACCAGTTAACTTTGCTATTTGGCATCCAGAGTTGTAAGAGAATAATCTCTTTTGTAGGCACCCTGACTGAGGTACATGGTCGCTGCACCCCGAAGAAATGAATACAGAAAGACAGACATGCAGAAAGGCCTAAGGAAAAGAGCAGAGACCAAGCGAGCAGGAGAACGTGATGGAATGTCAAAGCCCCATACAATCTTTCTATTTAAAATATGAACTCAGAGCACGTTTAAGAGACCAGGAAGGAAAACCAAACAAAAACAGAAACCTAGAGGTCTTGACTACCAAATCTGATTACAGTTTACAAATGCCCTAACCAAGGGAAGCAAACTTTTTACCCATGAGCCTTCTCACCAGTTGTTCTGATTATAAACCCACTCCCAAGCCCCAAACTTCAGTCAGCTACTCTACTGTGACCAACAAAGAAACTGCAGTCCGTAGCCAGGGAAAACAGTATGAAGGAAATCACCAGGAAGCCATTCCAACCTCACTTCCTCTCTGAAAGACTCTGAAATCTCCAAAGAAAGCCTGGCTTTAGGCTGCTACCTAGGCTGTCAATGGACCGCACACTTTCAAAAGATAGTACATGCACTAAAAAGCAATGGATGTGTACATCATCATCAGCCATGCCCACAGCATCCCGAGTGACTTAGCGTGCACCTCCCACATTTCTTGCATACTAGTTCACCGCACACGCTTCCAGTATGGCTGCTGGAAGTTGAAATTACAGTCAAGACATAGTTCTTTGTGTGACCTTTAAGCCTGTAAGGAAATTATAGAGGAGAATCACCTTCATAATGGTAAATAAGAGAGTTGAACCAACAATGGGAAGGTATCAACAATTTGGTGCATATTGTATACTAAATAAAGAATTGCCAAGAAAGAATTTTAAATTTTTTAGATGCTTTGAAATTTTCTGCCAGACATAGAAGATACACATGAGCGCAGGTACCACAGTTGCTGATAAAATTATCCATCCTAAAACTCATGAAGCTCTGTACTGTTAACGTTGACATCATTTTTTAAATAGATTCGCAAGAGATTCATTTGACACAGAATTGCTTTATCATCATGCCATTCATAATACAGCACTGATTATTTTTAATAAAGACATTTTTCATTTTTAAAAGTCAGGGTACTATGTAGCCCAAGCTGGCCTTAAACTAACAATCCCATCGTCTCTCTCTCTCCCAGATGCTAGAATTATAGGCACCTGGTTAAAAACTCATTTCTAATCTGGATTCAAAATAAACTCCAAACTGTTCCAAAGTAGCATAGGCAATTCTATTTGCCACTTCCGCCCCTCTTGCCTTTTCCCTTCATTGTTAGGAGATTTGTGTCACTAAAGACCAGTGGTGACAGAAAGCAAGTATCAGCTTGGCATGCTTACATCATGAGAGCACTTTACTAGCTGGGACACCAGAACTGCTTCCATAAAATGTCACTTAGTTCCCAAGAAGGGCCAGCTCCCAACACAAACAACCCCCAGCAATTTCTGTCAGTAGTCTCCAGTGCATCAGTGAAAATATTTCCTGAGACCAAGAACATTTGAAAAGCGAGATGCTGTAAAGCCAGCATCCTCATCTCTCCACGGAGGCAAGCAATGGGTCTCTTGGCGCAAATGGAAAATGGCATCTTGTTTTTCTAGTTCTTAAAATGAGCTAACTCAACAAATACCTGAGTTCCAGATATCCTGTACATCACATAACACCACAACCTCATTTCCTTCAGAAAATTTGTGGCAGACATAAGATCAACAGGACTAACTAAATCCATTAGATGCCCCAAGTAAGGACCTCAAGTACTTGGCATTCAACCAAAGCACTTAGCAAAGCTTTTTGTTCAGACTTTCACTGACCCCAATAGGAAAGCGTACATTCACAGCTAGAACCAACTCTCCCAAGCACCCAATAGGAAGGCGTGCATTCACAGATAGAGCCAACTCTCCCAAACACCCAGTAGGAAGGCATGCACCCAATAGGAAGGCATGCATTCACAGATAGAGCCAACCCTCCCAAGCATGGTACCTTATTCTGCTCACACACATATTGTATTCTCAGTGTGTCCATTGCTCTGATCATGGCTTGCATGGCAGTGAATATGTTTTGGTAAACCAGCTTGGTGAAGCCCTTTCTGTCTTCATCACTGTAGCCAGACCCATGGATTATCCTCATTTGCTTGATAAAGGTGCTTTTCCCACTTTCGCCAGTCCCTAAGAGAAAAACATGAGTGAAGAACAGTTAGTGGACAGACTCCCAACCTGAAACCCTGGTGGCATAGTCCACACCATGGGTAGTGGGTTGGTGCAATGGGCTTGCAAAGAGTCTGCCAGCTTTATGAGGCAGTACATCCCAAGCCCCAGGAAATCTTCCTTTCCTCAAGTCTTTGAAACAAGAACCGTGTGTTTGACCATCCTGAACACTGAGGCTTTGCTGCTCATATTGACATGACAGTGATGGAGTCACTTCAGTGTGCAGGAAGGATCTGAGCAGCAGAGACACTTGGAGAAGAGGAGGATAATTAACTTGCCAACATGTACTGGGTCCTTGCACAGTGGAACATCATTCTCAGTGATGCCCAGTGTCTGTATGATTGCTGCTGCTCGTGTTCCAATCAATGTTCCACAAGGTCTCCAAAACTCCGAACAGTGGCCTGTGGCACCAAGAACAGAAATCATTGAACCACCCCATTGATGTTTACTCCACAGGGAACTCCAGACATGACATATAGAAAACAGGATGCCAAGATCCCATATTTCTCTTAGTTGAGATCCTGCTAGGAAGGTAGTAAAAATATTTATACGATGAAGCTCAAACAAACATTTTCTAATATTGTCTGTGATAAATGGAATCAACTATATGAGATAGTCATAGTTGATTTCCAAATCTACATGTTGCCTTAAAATTTTTATTAACAGTTTAGTTAATAAAGTTTCTAGTTGAAATGAAGGAAACTATCTCCAAACTGAAGTTACTCATGCTATAGCCTTTAAATGTACTTTTCAAAATACAAAATACATTTCAAAATTTGTTACGAAGAGAATAGTTATCTAGTAGTATTTTTGTCAAAAGGGAATGTTATGTGAAAAAGCTCAACTAAAACATAAAATTTGGCTATAACAAAGGTCAAAGGTTATTTTTCATGAAATGATTAATTAATTGTGACTCTCTATAGTGTCTCAACACCACACCCAGATGTACAACTGTCATCCAATTCTGTCATTTCTGGTATTTTATTGACTCTTAGTCGCATCCATGCCATGTTGTGCATATTTTTTTTATATTTACTTATAGAGACATGTTTCCGGAGTAGGAGGCTAGATTACATAACAGCTACCAACTTGATTAAAGTCAGCGGCTTTTAAGCTTACACGGCTTCCCTGCACACCTTTCCAGGGCTCCGAAACTGAGAGTAAAGCCTGGAGCCAAGGCCCGGGTGACACAAAACTTTGCTATGATTCTTCTGTTAGAAACAAAAATCTAGGATTGACTTTGTCAAAACACACACACTTGCTCTTCCGTTGTTTCTTCATTAAACCCTCAGTGCGTTCCCTTCCCCTCAAGACAGACAGAGAAAGGTGGGCAAGAAGGCCTGGTGGTGTGGGCCTCTGCCCTCAGTGGCCTTTCCTTACAGTGCAGTTCCATACTCTACTCCAGCCATGCTGGCCCACCCTCATATGGCTCCTCCCAGAGCCTTCACACAGGTGGATCTTTCTTCCTGGCCTTTACTCTTGGCCTTGCCTGCCCTTCCCTTCCTGATTAGGATGTTTAGTACCTACCCATAACTATGGTGAATTTTCCCACATGGATTAAATTAACCAAGATACTCTCTCACAGCTGTTACCAACAGGCTAGCTTTAATCTAGACAGTCTCTCACAGGTAAACCCGAAGGCCTGCCCCTTCAATGTCAAGTTGATAATACTAACCATTATACCAGGACTGTCTTTCTTTGTGCATGGTATGGTACCTGGCATTTGGTGCCACTTTGGTACCATATTTAAGATAAATACTGAGCAGTGCTTGATATCAGTTGTCTTCCTCTCTCGCTCTCCACCTAATTCTGTTTGTTTCTTTTTGTGTTTTTGAGACAGGGCTGTATCTGTGTAACAGCCCTATCTGTTCTGGAACTAGTTCTTGAAGACCAGGCTGGGATTAAAGGCATGTGTGCCACCACTGCCCAGCTTCTCTCCAGCTAATTTTTCGAGTCAGGGTTTCTCGCAGAATCGGCAGTCCCTGGAATTGGCTAGGCTAGCTGCTGGGCCAGTAAGTCCAGGGCTCCACCTGCCTCCACCTGGCCAGCTCTGGGATCTTAGCCATGTGCCACCGTGCTGGCTTTTCACACAGGTACTGGAAACAGGAATTCAGGTTTTCAGACTTATACAGCAAGTGCTGTATTGACTGAATCATCTCCCCAGGTCCCTTCTTAATCATCTTTAACTGGACGGTTCAGACCAGTCCTGTTAAATAATTCATGGCTGTGCAACACTTCCCAAACAGCCGTGCCCCAGCCTTGGGAAACTCCCTTCCTTTCTGCTTGGTCAGTCTGACTATTCCTGACACCTACCCTACGTGAAGTTGTACAGTATTTGTTTTTTTGTGGCTGGCGTCCTCATTCAGGTGTGTCCATGTTACAGGGCACTCAGCCGTCCTTTACTGAATAGCAAATCTCTGAATTTTTCAAATACAGGAAATTTTAAAAATCCACCAAATCGCCACTTATATACACTGCCCAACATATGGGAAAATAGGATATGCCAATTCTCTGTGCCCAGCCCTGTGCTCCAAGTGTGACAAAGGACTCCAAACACATAGAGAAGCAAAGATAAACCCTACAAGGAGCCATATTCTGATAGTCAGTAACCTCTTCTAAGTGCTAACTGGATGCTGATATAGACAAATATTAAAGTAGTCACAATGCTGGGGATTCTACCCAAATCATCTCCTTTAGTCTTCCAAGCACTCTGTGAAATAAGGACGGCCGTCCGCAGTAGGCAGGTGGGAACCCTGGGCTATAGACTGGTTATGTGAAGTCTCCAAGCACACATAGTGATCAAGACCTGAACTTGATTCTCTTGGACTCCACTGACAGGCTCTACTGTCAGAGAAGACCTGGCTCATAAACCAAAGGACCTGGTGATACCGGCCTAATAAGGGCAAATTTTAAGTTCAGTCACACACAATGTAAACCCCAGCCAAACCACCATCATGCAGATACAGCCTGCCCAGGTCCTGCTGGGATGTGCTCAGAGCCTTCTTGGGAAGCTCCCCATGGCCATGTGGAGTCAGGGTATCAGGGTCGGTGCTTTTCTTTCTGCCATTCTGCTCTCATATTAACTGTGTCCTTCTGTCTCCACCCAAAGAACTGAACAAAAGCTGAGCAGAGTACAGACCCCTTTCCTAAAGTTTACTATAATAGCCTGGCCCAAAGTTCTAGGCCAGATCAGATCTCGATTCCCACAGAATTCTGGGTTGCATCCCTCCCCCACCCCATTACGATATTCTCTTCTACCCAGCAGGGCTGAACTTCCGGTCTGGTGTCAGTTCATCCCAAATGAAAGTTGGTAGTCCTGTGTTTTACAGATGAGGAAGCTAATGTGAACAGGGAGACTGTGTAACTGCTTTCAGCAAGCTGCAACTGTGACCTTGAGGCCAGAACACTCACTCAGAACAGCAAGAAATTCTACAGCAAGATAAGGAAGCTCCCAGGAGCAGAAGTCATTCTGTTACAGAAGGCCAAAGCCAGTCACAAATGTTTCAAAAGCCACTGATTTCTTCCTCTGTATTTGGCCATTAAAAAAATATTTAGAATAGTTTTAAGATTAAATGAAAAAGCTCTTAACAATATCATTATTTTAAAATACTCTTTAAATATTTGGTTTCAAATGGCAGTTGTTCAGTTAAACACATATGCGTGCATGCGCGCGTGTGTGCGCGCGCACACACACACACACACACACACACACACACACACACACACACGACAAAATCAGATGGGTTGGAGGCAAAGAAGAGACTGAATGATGCCGATTACTGAAGGCCACGATCGAGAAAACAGAAATCATTTAGTGGGCACGCTCTCACTCTCACTGAAGCTGCCATACAACCCAGCTGGTGCCATCCTTCTCCAGAGGAGAAACAAAGAATCATCAAGATTAAGCAGGTTGTTCAAGTTTGAGCAGTGTGCTAGTGTTGGCCTGGGTCTGCATCTAGGTCTGCATAGATGCTCTTCCCGTGACAATGTGGTACTCTCCTAAACAAAGGGCCTCTTCCCTACACAAAGGGACCACACCAGAAGAGGCTTGCTCTCTCAGCGAGCTCAACTGTCCAGGAGCTGAGATGGCTCCAGCAGCAGGGGGCAGCAGGCAAGAGGAAGTGCGGGCAGGAAATGACATCATGCTTTCTATAATGGCAGCTGTGGCGAGCAAGGGTTGCAGGGACGGATGAGCTCAAGCCAAGGATCTGAGCTGATCCATTTACCTGCCCCAAACAGAAACTCCACCTGAGAGCTTCCCGCATTCATTCATTCATTCAGGGAAAATAAAAAGAACACCCAGAGGCCTGATCATGGGGATGAAACTACTAGTGGCTTTTCCTGGGTGGTTTCTCATTGAGGAGTGGGTGGCTTAGCTTTTCCCCACTACGTTAGCCAATTACCTTCTAAAACATGGGTTTGGGCCCTTGGTGCTGGGCTAAAAGTGTCCCTCCAGAATGAGCCTGCTGGGGCTCCTCCTGAGAAGGAACCCACAGTTCACAGCAGAGTTTTGGTCTAAACAGGGGCCAAGCATTTTGACTAGAAAGTGAATATTGGTGTCAGGTTACCAAGGATTCCCTCAGGTTTGATGAGGGCCTCCTCCCAGGCAGCTTTTCACTCAGACTCAGCTTGTAGCAACACAGAAGAGGGAAAGAATCAACTAGTGGGTCCATTTTTAGCTTCAGTTTTCAATACAAACAAGGGAAACAGCACAGGGAATCGGCATTTGTCTGTTTAGTTTCCATTTCGGCATTTCCATATTTGAAAATAAAATCCAATGATGGCTGCTAAGTAGAATCATAAGCCACTACATGACATCCCAGCCAACAAAGAAATACCAGTCTACACGATGGGTGTCATGTATGGTGAACTGTATCAAACATCCACCATGAACATGACAGGCTCTAGGATTAAAAGGAAACTGAATATTCCCATCGTGCTGTGTTGTCACTATTTACGGTTGAGATAAGCTCAGATGCACACATACCACTGTGTTACAGCTGCCTACAGTATTCAGGACAGTGGTATGTGGCACAGATTTGCAGTCTACACACACAGCCTGGGCAGGTAGGGACTGTGTCATCTAGAACTGCCTAATGTGTTTTTCAGAATATATGACCATCCTTAAATTAGGCATGTCTGTAGTTTTCAATTCTTCTCGGTGTCAAGAGCCTGCTTGTGTGAGCTACTTGCTCAGCCTCATCTCACGGCAGCTGCCTTCTGCTGTGGAATAATCTTTCTATCCACTGGGATGACGTGCTGCTCTCATGGTTAATAAAAATCTCATCAGCCGATGGCTAGGCAGGATTTTCCGGGCAGAGAGAACGCTGAGGAGAAGAAGGGTGGGATTGGAGGAGTCACCATGAGATGCAGAGCGAGCAGGATGGCAAGTTTGTAGGCAAGGTGAAGGAGCCTCAGGCAGCACACAGATGAATAGATAGAAACAGGTTCATTTACGGTATAAGAACTAGTTAAAAACAAGCTTAGGCTATTAGCTGAGCTTTCGTAATAAGAAGTCTCCGTGTGGTTATTTGGGAACTAGGTCAGGATAGAAAAGTCCACCTACCGCCTTCCATAATAAGGTCAGTGTATAACTGCTGGCAAGATACTCAGACAAGTCACAGATTCACCGAAGGACCTCTATGCCTTTCTGCCACTGATTGCTGACCTCTTAGCAGGGGACCATCGAAACCCCCAAGTCTGAAGCTCCACTCTGGAGTTTTCATCCCTTTTCCCTTAAAATAAGAGCATAACTTTCTTTGGCCAGGACACTCAGCGCTGTGTAAACGGACATGCGTCTCTTGCTATTCCATCATAGCACCTACAGCACAGCGTGTATAGATAATGCATGTTCTCGTCTTCCCACAGCCTCCCTGCTGACTGTGGGTGAGGGTTTGGGGCCTCTGGCCGTGCAGGGCTGGGAGCTTTTATATAGTAGTGTTCATGACTTCACTGCCCAGTCATGTGAGTCCTAAGCCTCAGCCATGTGTGTAAGAATATTATGATTCTGGCATATCCATATAACACCTGTTCAATTACCTAATATTTTGCTTTATCTGTTGTTCAAATAAGTTTTTATGGACATGAAAACCCTGCATTGTGTGTGACAATCAAATTAAATGTAATAAAACCTGTGACTTGGTAATATTCCAGCAGAAACAGCTCTCCTCATTCCAGTTATATAGGTACATCATTTTGTGAACCTTTCTCAAAGGATTGTCCTTTGTTGATGAAAATGTCACTCCTACTTTTCATTCCAGATTCTCTCCTGATCCCTAACCCTTCTTTCTCCAGAGGCCTCTGAAATTCTACCCAGGAATGTCACCTAGATATAAAATAGCAAGGCTACAAACTCATGTACCTGAAAAGGGGCCAACAAAAACGTCCAAAATCACTAAGACTCTACAGTTTCAGGATTGAGAAAGCAATACAAGGTTAAAGTTTTAATTTAATTTCAAATCATACAGGAAAACCCATTGTGGGGATAGGGGAGCGGCAAAAAAGTTGCTTTCAAGAGACAGGAAGAAATAGAGGCCAAGGCAAAACAAATCTTTACAATAATAGACAAAAGACACACAAACAAAAAAATCAATTGTTCTAGAATTTACCCAGAATCCAGAAAAACTGGCTCCAAGAGGTAAGGCAAGGAACTAATGAAGCTACTGAGGCAGACAGTGGCTTACAGTGTTTCCTGACCCTGCAAGCCTCACCTCCCAGAAGCCAGTGTTCTCAGTTATAGCAGACACTGGAGACAGCAAAACAAAGTTTATAAAAAATGAAGACAGATGGGGATATCTTCTATCCTACATTATCAATGGGCTGAAAGGATAGGAACATGTCCAGTGTGACCAAGTGGGTCCTTTATGAACAGGGGCCTTATTTCTCATGACAGGACACACTAGTAACCTGAAATCTATTCAGGAATGGGTATTTGGGGATTGTAGATCACCATGGTGACTTTCTTTTGGAAAGCCTAAAGTGGGAGGACCTGTTGGAGATGCACAGCAGCTTTCCCTTGCCAGGTGCCTGCTGCTTGGCTTACTGATAAAGACCTGGTGCCAACCACCCCATGGAGTTCAGGTTCTATGACAATCCTTTTGTGGAGCCCAGAAAAACAAGCTCGGAGAATACCTTTTGTTATCTTAAGCCACAGCGAGTGGTTCTAACTGCAGGGGCCTGGCCAGAGGACAGTGTTGTAACTTTGTTTGGTCCTCTCCAGCTTGGCCTGACCTTGGGCAGTGGCAGTTTCTGCAGCTGATGGGCTGTTGTGTAGGATCATGCCAGTCAGCAGATGCAGGTTTATGGGAAAAAAATGGCAAATTCTGGGAAAAGTCAAAGAACTCCCCTGTGGGGGAATATTATTTCAAGGCGTGTGACTTTTGTTTTGCTGCATTTGTTTAACTCTGTGAAGCTGTGATTCTTTGCCTGCCTAAAACACCTAGCAGTCTAATAAAGCGCTGAATGGCCAATAGCGAGGCAGGAGCAAGGATAGGTGGGGTTAGCTTATGACTAACTGTGGCTTAAAGATGACATAAAGGCAGAGAGTATAAATAGAAGGAGAAATAAGGAAGGAGACAAGCAACTAGAAAACAAGGAGAGAGGACACTTGGGGCCAGTCACCCAGTCACCCAGCCAGTCACAGAGTAAGAAGGAAAGTAAGATATGCAGAAGTAAGGAAGGGAAAAAGCCCATAGACAAAAGGTAGTTGGGGTAATTTAAGTTAAGAAAAGCTGGCAAGAAATAAGCCAAAGTTAAAGCTGGGCATTTGTAAGTAATGATGAATCTCCATGTATGATTTATTTGGGAGATGGATGGTGGGCTCCCAAAAACCCAAAATAGTAAAATAGACCTAACCCTTCCCCAATGCAAAGTAGAACCCAAGGATTGGAGGACTCATTAAGATGCAGATTCTCTGCCCCTCCTCAGCCAAGTTTCAATGGCCTTGGTAAGAACCTGGGAATATGCATTTGTGGCCAGGATTCTAGAGGTTTCTGTGGGCTGGATAGAAAGACAGCTCCTGGACCCTTTGTAAGGAATTCCTAATGGAATCCACCTGGGCCAGAAATGCTCCAGCTGAGACATCACGTTCAGTTGAGGTGATGGATTTCTCTACTAAGTCCCAAACTCATTGCCTTATGAATAAATATCCTGGGCCCCCAAGCTCTACTCTTCCATTTCCAGGGACAAAATATTTTTTAAAGAAGCAATAAGATTCACTTATTCAATTCTGCTCAAGCCTCATGTCATCATCAAAATCACAGCACCTTCCCTAACTTCTGTTCTCAGAGGACTTACTGTTCCTAACCATAAAAGGAGGAGGAGTGATGTCTCTTGCAACAGCTGAACTGGAAGCAACTG
Organism: Dicrostonyx torquatus; assembly: GCA_028555095.1. NCBI lineage: Eukaryota > Metazoa > Chordata > Mammalia > Rodentia > Cricetidae > Dicrostonyx > Dicrostonyx torquatus. Next base: position 2,967,736 of record JAQHUG010000105.1, on the reverse strand, counting down.
GAGACAGGTTCATGATGACTCTTTGAGACAAATAGGTTGACATGAGTCTTTTAAGATGAAAAGGGGGAAGCTGGAAGAAATTAAGTGATGAAACCTAAAAGATAGTTTAAGATTTTTTAAATGGAGAACTCAAAATACACTCTATCACTTTTGAATTTACTAAAATGACCAATCATCTTTATGGATGAGACAAGAAAAGCCATGATCCTAAGCCCAGCAGCCCATCCCAGAGACAGATGCCACATCCATGGACTCAATCAACTAGAGATATGTTGACTGTGGTTTCTGTCCTGTCCGGTTCCTGCAGTTGTTAAGCCTGAAAGAAATCATATGAGGTCTACATTAATTATAAACTGATTGACCTAGTATTTCAGGCTTCTTGTTAACTCTTATAACTTACATTATTTCTAAGACAGCCAAAGATAACAGAGAAATCCTGTCTCAAAAAGCCAAAAATTAAAAATAAAAATAAAAGAAATAGAGGTTAAAATAAAGCCATGTAAAGATGAAAAATACACAGAGAGTCTGGATATTGTTTGTTATTGTGTTGTCTTTAAATTGTTTGATGTCTGAGGAAGGAGAAAAACCTGCTAAAAGATATTTGATTATAAATGCTGCTGGATTAATCTAATATATATATATATATATATATAAAATGCTTTAACTTTAAAATTTAAGTCAAAAGATATGTTACTTTAGAGAAGAGGTTTTGCTTTTATTTCTACAGGAAATGAGAGATTGTGGCTTCATTCTGCATTAAGAAAAATAAGGTTTGACCAAGGAAGACCCCTCTGAGAAATGTCTGATAGGAGGAATTGCCCAGATGTCTGAGTTCTACATCCAGAACAGTTCAAAGACTACTGCCTGATATAACCAAACTTCACAGAATATTCCAGTCAGGACTTGATCATAATTTTAAATTTTCTTTAGGTCCCCATAAGATTATCAGCACCCCCAACTGGCAGGAAGTAGCCTGGAAAACTATGTCCACATTTCCAAAAAATGGATTATGGATGTTTGCCTTTATTTAGAATGTTGGTTACAAGTTATTATGGATAGTGGTCAGTAGAAATGCTAAACTAAGGAGATTTGACTCAGAGATCACGGGAGAAGTGCTGTGGGACAATGGTCTGTACCCTGTTATTTGTATTTTAAATAAACACTGATTGGCCAGTAGCCAGGCAGGAAGTAGAGGTGGGGCAACAAGAATTCTGGGAAGAGGGAAGTTTCAGTCTGCAGCCCAGACACAGAGAAAGCCAGACACAAAAAGCAAGATGTGACTGCCTCACCAAAAAAGGTACCAAACCACATGGCTAACACAGACAAGAATTATGGGCTAATATAAATTATAAGAGTTAATAAAAGAGCGTGCTCCAGTGGCGCAATCAGCGCGCAGTACTTATACAGCAGTATATGTGCGGGTGATGCTGAGGTTGTGAGTTCGAGCCTCGCCTGGAGCATGTTTTCTTCCCTTTCTGCCTCAAACATGTTTGAAAATGCATTTTTAGCCGGGCGGTGGTGGCGCACGCCTTTAATCCCAGCACTCGGGAGGCAGAGGCAGGTGGATCTTTGTGAGTTCGAGACCAGCCTGGTCTACAAGAGCTAGTTCCAGTGCAGGCTTCAAAGCCACAGAGAAACCCTGTCTCGATAAACCAAAAAAAAAAAAGTTAATAAGAAGCCTAAGATACTAGGCCAATCAGTTTATAATTAATGTAGACCTCTGTGTGATTTCTTTAGGACTTAACGACTTTGGGAACTGGACAGAACATAAACCTCAGTCAACAGAAATATCTTTTAAAACTTCCCTTAGGGCCCACAAGATGCCCACCAAAAACCCTGATGACTTTAGTTCAGTCTCTAGGACCCACATGGCAGAAGGAGAGAACTGACTCCTTCCAGCTGTCATCTGACCCCCAATGCACCCAGTGCCACATGCACCTCTCAACAAAATAAACAATCCTGTAATAAAATGTATAAAAGATCCCCAGCCATACTGACATATAGATGCCTTTCTTATCATTAGTTCCCAAACATTGTCATATAATGGCTATCTAAGGAACACTTCCACCTTATCAGGTTATCATTGCTAATGCAGAGATTTGCTAGAGCATGAAAACCTGTGAACAGGTTTATACAAACACAGCACCATTTAACAGCATGAGACACAGATGCATTGAATTTTGACAACTGAGAGGGGTCTAGGAATCAGTCCCTCAACTGGTATCAAGAACAAACATATAACCCTTGACTTTGTGTTATCATGGATATCAGTTTGAGTAAGACATACTTTCAAGTTCTAAGTATCTGTGAGAAGTTTTGTTTTTAAAGATTCTTAAAATAATTTTATGTGTATAATTGTTTGGCTGAGCATATGCCTGTGTACCATATGCATGTCAGAAGAAGGCATCAGTTCTGCTGGAACTGGAGTTATGGCTGGTTCTTACAGACAGAGCCATCATGTGGATGTTGAGAATTGAACTTGGGTCCTCAACAAGAGCAGTAAGTACTCTTAAACACTGAGTCATCCATCCAGCTCCCTCAGTTTTAGAGCAAACAAATCTAAAGGGCCACATTAGTGATCTTTTAAACACAAGGACTTTGAATTCTTAGTTTGTAAATGGTACAGAAAACATTGCACTTGTCAACGTTGCTACTAATGCATTTAAGAGCTCAAATATAGAGTCTTCAAGGTGAGCTTTCATTCTAAATTAATTCTAGCTATTTACTCTATAATCAAATCTTTGTAATGTGATAAAGGTGGGATCCACTAAAAATTCAATACTGGCACGATTTATATTCATTTCTTAGATGTAGTTACATGGTCCAGAGATCTTTGTGATGGGCAAACATTAATCCTTCTGCAAAGAGCTACACAATTTAGGCTGCTCTTGTGGCACATTCCTGTAATCTGGGTATTCAGGAGACTATCACAAGATGGTTGTAAATTTGAGGCCATCCTGGGCTACTTAGTAAGACCCTGGGCCTCCACATTACCCCCACACCCACCATAAAGGATAAAAGAAAAAGGTATTCAGTATAGCTCATTCTGTGTCAACAGCTCATTTATTAGACCCTGGGAAAGTAATATAATACTTGTTTGCAACAACAAGTATTCTCTAGATCGTCATTAGTTTTCCCAAGAAATGAATAAATCACATCAATGGCAAAGAGAATCTGCTCCTGATATGTTTTATGGCTAACAGAGAAAATACCAGAGACTCCATTAGCATCACTCATTCCTTTTATGAGATCATGAATTCACCTTCTGCTGAATGGGACTGACTCATGACGGATTTATGAAAAGGGAAAATGTATGTGTTTTTATGAATGGTTTTAGGACCTCCAACAGTTCAGTGCTGCTTCTGAAAACTAGCACCTCCCCCACATTCTTCCAGTAACATTCACTGAGAAATCCTAACCCCAGGGCACTGGAGGGCAGTGGCTCTCAGCCTGTGAGCTGCTGGGGTGCTACCACTAGGAAGGCAGACTCTAAGTGAGCCTGCAGTCAGAACTGCCTTTGCACATGGTAACCGGTGCTCGTTCACTCATGTTGAGAGTGGAGGAAAAGCAGAAACTGGCATCAATGAAAAGACAGAAGCCTTAAAAACAGGCGAGAAATAACATCCTTCAGTCCACATGAGTGTAGGCAAGGAGATGAAGGAACCATTCTGAAATACCACGAGATTCTGTTGAAGCACATATGGTCAAGGTAGCCATAGTCCTTCGCCCCAGGATAAATTCAAATCAAATGAAATAAACACTAGCTAATCAAACACTGCTACCTGCTGCTGGTGTATCTAGACATGAGGCGATAGCAACAATAAAAACCCAAGGCTCCCATAGGCAGGTCTATAGAAGTACAGTATTCTATCATCTACCTTAGAAAGGCTTTCAAAAACTTGAAGTTCTTCTTGGAATTCTACAAGTAATATGAAACAATTATTCAGACTGATACCTACACAAGTAGACTCCGAATTTTCATTTTGCCATTGTGACCATACACATGAATTTACCTTTGAAGGGTCCAGGATAAGATCTGAGCAGCAGGGGGATGAAGTGGAACTACTTGAAAGACCACACATTCATGTGAAGTGAGGGCCTTGCCATTTTTGGGTTTATCTGATCCATAAACTGGTCACACCCTGGCCAACTCATCCATCTCCTCTCCACACTGGTCTAGTACTGCCATTCACACATGCTTCCAGCCTCCTGGAAGACACTCAGTCTCATCTCCCTGTCACTTCTCGACCTTTATGTGCCATTGCTGTGACATTTGTCATATATTCTTATTTCATGAAGAAAACACTTGAGAATCAGTCAACTGCCTCTCACTGATAACCAAAAAGCCTCTTAAATATATTTATTTTATTTTCAGAAACAATCTAAGGATTTATTTTTGATGACTAATTCTGACTTGATTAAGTGGAACCTAGAAAATGGCTACCAAGGTGTAGGATTTTTGTAAATATATTGGATGATATGGAAAAGTAGTTTGAGAAGGTAAAGTTGGGAAGAACAGGGTAGGAAAAGACTAGAATGCTAAAAGCTAAGCAAAAATGGATGATTCTAGTGTTATCTCAGAAGAGAGAGTGTTGGTGGCATTGCAGACAGTAAAAGCCATCCTGACAAAGCTCAACGAATGTCTAGTGCTTGCTCTCTCTATTGGCTGGTCTAGAGTTAGCTCTCTCTATTGCCTGGTCTAATACTTGCTCTCCCTATTGGCTGGTCTAGAGCGCGCTCTCTCTCTATTGGCTGGTCTAGTGTTTGCTCTCTCTATTGGCTGGTCTAGTGTTTGCTCTCTCTATTGGCTGGTCTAGTGTTTGCTCTCTCTATTGGCTGGTCTAGCACTCACTTTCTCTATTGGCTGGCCTAGTACTCACTCTCTCTATTGGCTGGTCTAATGCCCTTGCATTATCATGGCAGTGGCTCTGGCTTCTTTTTGTCATTTTCCTTATCCTTCTAGGAAATTATGGTTACAGGTAACAGACTGATCTCACAAGCGGCATAGATACAGGACATTGTGTGGGTGACATTAAGTGCCTTTTTCTTTCAATTTCAATGTTATAGTGTAACCACATCATTTCCTCCTTCCCATTCCTCCCTCACTAAATGCTGTTAGCCAAATATGTAAAAAGAATTTGGAGCAAAGGCAAGCAGAGAACAAAACCTTAAAACAGCTAGAGCTAATGAAAGGGAGGGCAGAGAAACCCAAGAACAGAGGATGGAGAAATGTGCAGTTAAAATGTTTCCAGACAGGACATGTCCATTGTACCCAGGAACTCCCTGCAAGTCTTTATGTAAAAATTTCAGGAGTTTGGAGCCTATCAATGTTTTGTTGTGGATGGTAGAGGCCTGAGGGATTATTGGTAATTAATGGTTGTAAGGTTAGGAGTGTCATTTTCTTCAGTGGAATAGCCACTGCTAGACCGCCTGTGTAGCCACTGCTAGACCGCCTGTGTAGCCACTGCTAGACCTCCTGGATAGCCACTGCTAGACTGCCTGTGTAGCCACTGCTAGACCACCTTTGTAGCCACTGCTAGACCACCTGTGTAGCCATTGCTAGACCACCTGTGTAGCCATTGCTAGACCACCTGGGTAGCCACTGCTAGACCACCTGTGTAGTCATTGCTAGACTGCCTATGTACTGGTAAATGCTTATGCAAGCAGCTGTAAACTCATTGAGTCACATACCAAGAAAAGACATGGATGTGTGTATTGGGAAGTAGAAGGTTTGTATGAAGAAGAGATGGGGAAATGGGGTGGAAATGACTAAAATTTATTTTTTGCATGTATGAAACCGTCAAAGAGTTTTTTAAATTAATTCACATATCGGTCAGAAAAGCAAGGTACATAGAGGTGCATCCAGGACACTGTGGTTACTGAAGAGGTACACACCATTTTACATTGGTACAATAGAAAAATACAATAGATATGTATCTCAGAAATCAGGGGGATGCCATTACAGGCTCAAGGGTATTGAAATGAAAATGTGTTTTAAAAACCTCCATTTGAGAAGAGAACTTAGGGGTGTAGAGGGCTCAAGGTCAGCTTTGGGAAAACCAGGAATATCAAGAAGGTAATCTTTCTCTTCAAGGGAAGATGTATACCTGTCTGCTTCCTGGAAAGCTGGAAACAGACGTAGCTAATATCCTGGTGATCTGTGTTATTTACAGGGCCAGGCCACACCTGAATCCCCCAGACTATCATGTTTGTTGATCCCAGACTCTTCGCCTCCTTATACCTTTATCTTGAGCGTTGCTTCTCAGTCAACAAAAGCCCTCCTTATGGGAGATGTCACATGTACTTTACAACAGCCTAGGTACCTTCTGTGTTATCTGTAGGGCCAGGCCACTCCTGACTCCCACAGATGATTATCTTTGTCTCAGCCAATCTTCCTAGACCCTTATCGTGAGCATTGCTTCTGAGTCAACAGAACCCATCTTTACGGAAGTTGAAGATGTATGTACTTTGTAAAGAGTTTCAATGTAAACATGTATTAAGTTTTGTTGTACACACAGGAGTGAGTTATTATCATCAGGAAACTTTTTCCAAAATTCTTTTATGATTAAATATGGCTAAAATAAACCAGCTGGGGTTAGATTTTACAAGTTTGACCCAACACTGCTAACTAAGTTATGTTGAACTGGATTTCCTTTTTGCCTCATGCGGATCATTACTCAGCCAACCCTGGTATTTGCAGAGGCCCTACACATGGAGATGGCCCTGCACAGCCCAAAACACCCAGGGATTTGTTTCCTGCCTTTTAGCTATCAGGACACTTAGATGCTACTAAACTCATAGTTCAAGTAGGTCCAGGTACAGTTTGTGCTGGTGGCAATTTTTGGCATTATCTACATGACTCTGGTTTTGCAGAGTCCAGTTATGGCATCATAGAGACCTCCACCAAGATTTGAAAGAAAGGCTGGGGACACCTGATTATGTGTGACAGTTTAGAATCCTAAAAGATGGAAGTAAAATAGAGGCCTTAGAAAGTGCACATACAGTATACTTGTCAGATAAGGCTATAGGCAGCAAGCAGAGCCAGCCTTGGAGAGTGGGTTAGGTTACAGTCAGCAAGTTTGTAGGGGAAGGGGTGCCTGAGCCGCATCATGCTACAGTGTATGGGCATGGAGCCAAGGGACATGATGTAATATGTAATATTTTTCAGTAATATAAAAGCTAACTGGCATCGAGGAAGTTTCCAGGTGGTCTCCAGCTTGGTTTCCCCACCATCCTGCAACCAGGGTGTCCAGCGCCTTCAGCAGTAGAGTTCCTATCTTCTGGCTCTGTGAGGAACTGAAGAGGGATGGCAAGAGCCTGGACCATTTTGCCTGATAGGTCTTGTTATGGTTGTTTTATCACAGCAAAAGGAAAAGAAATCAAGACAGTTACTGGTTATATTTATTATCTATCCAGTGGGGGGGGGCTTTCCACTGAAACTAAAGTCCATGTGGCCCCAAAGGGTCCTAAACATAAATGCAAGTCTACTGTCATAAGGACTAAGCTCTTTGTTCTCTTCTCCATCCTTTGGTGGCATTGTCTCACCATAGCAGCAAGATATATAAAAAAGCAAAGAAGAAAGGTCTGAGGAGCCTTACTATCTCTTATCCCTATGATACAGACTGTCCTGGCCCACCCCTTGAACAATCAAAGAACGTGAGACAGCATGATAATGATGGTAAATCCACCAATTTGAGGGTGACAATGTTTCAGTGAAGCTAAGGACACATGAGAACAATGACCTCTGCCTGTCTTTTTTCAGCATGCTAGCATAGCCTTAGGCAAGTCATTTAAACACTTTGATGCCTGATTTCCACAAGCCTTTAATCCTAGCATGCTAGAGGCAGCCTGACCTTTTAGTTCAAGGCCAGCCTGGTCTACAGAGTGAGTTCTAGGACAGCCAGGGCTACACAGAGAAACTCTTTCTTGAAAAACAAACAAGTATATAATAAAACCATCCAGTTAGCTTTTTCTAGGAGAATTAAAATGAAGTGTTAATGAAGAAATAAGAATTCATACACTAGTTATAACAACTTATATGGGAGATGACTGTGGAAATGGAGATAAAGAAGCAGGGGTATTAGTTTGGGAAACGATGCATTTAGGGGGCAAAGTTGCAAGCAGGAATTGTAATCTTTGAGGTTAGTAATTCTGTGGCACTTTTAATAACAATGGAGAAATTTGTAAAATGGTCTTAAGCTGTAATGAAGCAGTACAGCCAGTGGCTTAAAATAATGGTGATTTGTTCTTGCTCAGAGGGAGACTACTGCCTGCTTCTCTCCCTGCTCTAGCATGTCTCTGTGCTTGATGATCCTAGGCTCTGGTCACTGTTGGTCACTTTCCTATGTGCTTATCTTCACATTTCAGATCATTCTTATGTGGTGTGGGAGTCCTTCTGCCTATGTGTTGATTTGATTGGTTAATGAATAAAGAAAACTGGCTTGGCCTATAGCATTGGAGGAAGAAGGCAGAGTTGGAAAGATGCCATGGAGCCGCCAGAGTCAGACATGCCAAAAACTTTGCCAGTAAGCCACTGCAATATGGCAATACACAGATTAATAGAAATGGATTAAATTAAGATGTAAGAGTTAGCCAATAAGAAGCTAGACCTAATGGTCCAAGCAGTGATTTAATTAATAGTTTCTGTGTGATTATTTCGGGCCTAAGCTGGCTGGGCAGCCAGGAAGAACAAGTGACCTCCTTCCAACAAATGGGTGTACCTACATGGTGAACTAAATCCATGTAAAACCTGAGAGAGCTTGAAAAGGAATTTTAGACACAAAAATACAGAGTTTAACACAGTTTTCTTGCTGTTTGCTGGTGTGCCACAGCTCCTTATAAGAGAGGTCTTACTGATTCAGTGGTAGCAGCCACATGGTTTCAAAATGGCAGCTTCCTGACTGTGGGCATTTGGATGGGATTTGTGAGCAGACTGCTACAGCTTGCTTAACGGTGATATGGACTGGCTGTGTGTTTAAGAGTGGGGTGGTGTGTGTGACTCTCAGAAGTGCTAGTGGCTCTGCCATACTGGACTGGACGGGGAAAGCAAGAAGTACCTTCTATACCATGGCGATGGTGCAGCTTAAGTTTTAAGAAGCATTTAGCATTTTAAAAAGCGCTCCTGGACAGTAAAGATTTATAGATATGCAATAAAGACAAATCCAGATGAGTCATAGTGTTGGATAAATGTACGCAGGCTTGGAAGAAAAGAAAAAGAGTATAGACAATCATAAAAGGAAGTTAATGAGTTTTTTTTAAAAAAAAGTAAAGTCTTTAAAGACACAGAGTTCAGACAGCCATAGATTAAAAGGAGTAAAGAAAAGCCATGTAAAGATGGAACATTCACAGAGAGTCTGGATTATGTATATTATTGTGTTTTCTTTGAATTTCTTGACTATGAAGGAGTTAAGTGCAGACAGACTTTTCATTGTATGGGCTGCTAAGCTAAACCAACCCACATATCTTAAAGGTATCTTGATTTCAAAATATGGATCTAAGGATATGCTGCTTTGGAAATGAAGTTCTTCTTTTGTTTTCACAGAAGATGAGAACCTGTGGATTGCTTCCAGACCAATATGGTTTGATGGAACAAGATCCCCTAAAAGGTTGCTGTAAACACCTCCACAAAGAAAATACTTCACCCAATAAACAGCAGGAAGCAGTTTGAAGAAACTATTTCCATATTCCCAAATATTGTCTATAAATGTTTGTTTACATTTAAAGGGGATATGATATAAATATGAACAATTTGCATTGATATGGATCTTGGTTTATTGATACAAATTTAAGGTCAATTCTGTTATATGTATTTCTAATCTTGATTAAGGAATTGTGTTTGTGTAGCTCATTTTAAAATGTAATGTATGATTAAAAATATAAGTTAATAGGTAATCATCTATAATAGTCAAGTTTATAGTCATGTTAGTAAGATTTTCTAGATGTACAGAGATGTATTTCCGTTAGATAGCTATTCTTCAAATCTTCCAGAGACCTTCAGAATTTAAAATGTTTTAAGAATTTAGGACTTTTCATGACAGTGAGACACATCTGCTCATGGCAGCACCAATTACTTCAAGAGGAATATGGGCATTGAAGAGGCTCCTTATGGAATTTGCTAGCCATTTGGACAAGAAACTGCTCTTGCCTGTACTGCTTAACTAGACATACAGGACCCACAGAGAAATGACTGCTGAACTTGTCTAAAGGTGAGATGGTCCTTCAGGGTTCCTGCTTCATAAAAGACTCTACTAGACATTCTGCAGGATATAAAAGAAAATGACTGACAAACTGCCAATATAGGTGGAACTGTCTTTGAAGTTTCCTGCTTCATGGAAAAGTCTGCTGTAGGCTGTAGGCCTGTAGGCTGAAGATGGATACCACAATGGTACAGAAGAACTTTAGGTGACTGTCCAGGCAGAAACATGTCTCTGTCAATTCTAGAGTTTTGGAAGTTGCTTACAATGTATCTCCTGTTTACTTAGGTAATATTATATCCTTCTGGAGTCTTTAATGGAGTTGAAAACTATAGTTATAGTTTCCCTTAATTATGATAAAAGATAAAATAGGTGTAAATATTTTAACTGTAATTCTTGTTTTGTTATATGTAATTTTACTATGTTAAAGTTAAAGCCTTCCTTTTTGTTTAAACAGAAAAGGGGAAATGGTGTGGGAGGTTCTTCTGTCTTATGTTGATTTTATTGGTTAATGAATAAAAATAACTGGCTTGGCATATAGCATGGGAGAAAGAAGGCAGAGTTGGAAAGACGCCATAGAGCCTCCAGAGTTAGACATGCCAAAACTTTGCCAGTAAACCACTACAACGTGGTGATATACAGATTAATAAAAATGGGTTAAATTAATACCTAAGAGTTAGCCAATAAGAAGCTAGAGCTAATGGTCCAAGCAGTGATTTAATTAATACAGTGTGTGATCACTTTGGGCCTAAGCTAGCCAGGAAGAACAAATGTCCTCCTTCCTACACTTTTATAAGGGTATAGTCATCTTGGATTTCAGGTCCAACTAAGTTCACTCTGAGGACAACACCATTTATCACACCCACAAAGAACTTATTTCTAAAGAAGGTCACATAGTCAGGTTCTAAACCCATTGTGAATTTAGGGGTACAGTATTGAGCAACCCACTAGCGTGCCTGTTTCACACTAACATACATGTTAGCTAGAATAGTTATTAGTCACGGTGGGATTTTCACAGAAGTCACAAGAGTGATGGGATCCTTACATATTTTATAAATGTAATAAATTTAAAAATTACCAATTCTTTGAGAATTTCACGCAATATATTTTTATCACTATCTCAACTAACTCCCCCCAAATCTGCCTCCATTTTTCTAGTACCCTAACTTTGTGTTTTCTTTCTTTCTTTCTTTTTTTTTAAACAACCTACTGACTCAAATTTGTGTTGGCCATACATTTTTTGGTGTGGGGCCATCCACTGTTGCACAGAGATCTCCCAGGAGTCATGACATCTAAGAAAACTCACTTTCCTTTTTCCAGACATCATCTACTGACTGTTATTCCTCACTTAGAGACTAGGAACTCCTTCCCTTCCCATTGTAGTCAGCATTTGTATTCTCCATCATGGGAGGAAGAGGGAGCCTGACACGTCCTCCTTGCAAGCACAGTTTGGACCTTTTCTAGCTTGTTCAACAACTGTCTCTTTAACGTTTTCTCTCATGCTTTTGATTTTTAAATTTCACCATTGATTGGCATGGAAACTCACCATGTAGGCCAGGCACAAAGATCCATCTGCCTCTGCATCTTAAAGTTGGATTAAAGGTATGCACTACCGTGCCCAGTTACATTTATTTTCTAGATGATATTTTCTTAGCTAAATTATTTGAGCCAGGACCAGGCTTTAAGCTTCTGTACCAACATAGCAGCGCCAGTTTAATTTCTTTACCAGAGATCCAAGTTTGGATGCAGGGATCCAATTTCCATTTAATTTTGTGGAAGCATCATTCAACTCTTTTTATTTGAAAGCTTTCTATGAGACATACATTCTTCTCCTGCTCAGCACGCACCCTCCACACCTGCCTTTGGTCTCTGTTGTCTTGTGAGCTTATTCACACATTGGTGGGGCTGCTCGAGCCCAGGCAGCACGTAAGATTGCCACCTAGGGCCCTGAAGGGTCTTCCCTTCCGGACCACTCTGCTCCATTTCACCCCTGACTCCCTTCCTTGGCAACTATGGGCCAACCATTCTCTCCTGATTATTGGTGATTTTGAAAATCTTCTCATCTCAGCCACAACTGGAATACAAATAGTTTTGTGCTTTGTGCCCTCCCAAACACTTAGCCTAACCACCTGCACAGGACAAAAATTCAGATACTTGATGGCTGAAAAGTTCAAGTCTTTCAGACAGAGGTTTTTCTATTGAATGCATTGTTACATGGATGCTTGATTTCTCAAGCACTGAAAAGGCCTTGTATAGTAGGAAATGTAAGAGGGATGCTTTGGCGTTCTTTACCCTCTGATTCTAGCACTTTCAAGCGAGCTGTCACATACTGTATCATATTGTAGCTATTGGGGAAAAAGGAATGCTGCTTAAGAAAGGACATCACGATTGTTTTAAAATACACATTGCTAGGTATTGCCTTTGATTCTGTTTTTAAGTCCTCATTCTCTCAAACTTTTAAATGCTTGCTGAAGTTCCCAAATATGCAAGGATAACTTTTACATGTTTTCCTTCCAACACTTGATTGGCTTTGCATAAATAAAGTTTTAAAATTAAAAGAAAGAAAGAAAGAAAAGTTCAAGACTCGGAGGGACAGCTGCAGTCTGTGAATGCTCCCATGGACCAGATTTGTCACAATGCCCCTCTTGTAGTAAGGTAAGGGAGTCTCTGATTGTGATCCTCTTCATCTTCTCCCCACTCAAGGGAACAAAGAAGCTACTGACCCAAGTGACTGTGTAGTCTATACTATCTCCTCAACTTCCAGCCTTGCTCTTAGGGGCACTCAAGACCCTGCAACTTCACTATACAAAAGCCCTGAGCTCTTCTATGGGCTTATACAGGCCCATCCCCAGCCTGAGGAAAAGATGCCACTGGGCTGCATTTCCATAGGCCTGGAGACAAGAGACGGATGTTTGTGAGGCAGGGTAGACTGAGCTTGGGCCTGCTAGGCAAAGTGGGAATAAAGTTCTCTGCTCTATGGGTGGAAGGGTCAGTGAAGACACCAGCCAGGGCTCACATCCACTCTTCTCCAGCTCCTGAAAGTGTCCAGTATGCACTCAAACTGAAGAAATAAGTAGCAATAGCCAAATCCACTCCTTTCCAATGTTTATTCAGGATGTTTCATAGTTTTGGTACGCTCTAATGTAGACAAACCAGAGAATACTCAGCTAAAGAAGAATGGTACGCTAAAAACAGGTCGAGTCTTTGCCTTTCAGTCCCGATGTTTAAAAATCGAGAGAGATTTTGCAAGCATGTAAACATGGTACCTACTGATGGTTAAATGTACTACAAGTACCCTAATTAGCTAGTGTTTCTGGATTAGCTAAAATACCCAGGAAAATCTGGAAAGAAGATCTGTGGTTACATAGAAAACAATATCTACTTCAAAATAACCATTACCATACTATAGCTCTAGCTTCCAAACACATTGCTACAAAAAGTGACAACAGTTTGACAATGCTAATAAAAGTGTGTTTACACTATCTTGAAAGTAGTTATCAATCTATCTTATCTCCTATAATTGAACCATCATCTGCACATTGAAATACAAACAGAACCAAATGCAAGACTTTGGTCTTCAGGAGAAACAAAATGAATTCCAGGCTTCAATGTACATAATAAAATGCTGCCCCCACCATTAGCTCCACACACTGGGTTTTCTTTTCTTTCGTTCTTGAAAATTTCCCTGATGGATAATGCTACTGTCAGTTCAGTTTTCATTTTCAGTCATATACGTTTGCCCAAATGGGCAGCATTTCCAAGCAATCTGCTTAGTTTTCTGCCTCACCATCCTACAGACAAAATTGCTTTTCTTTTTCATCTTTGATCTAAAGGAAAAAAAAAATCAGCTTCTTTGTTAAGTTAGCTGAGAAATTTTCAGTATGTTTTATTCAGAATTTCTGTCTACAAATCTGCAGACAGCCAAGATCAACCATCCTTGTCCTGCCAATCATCTTTGTCCTGCCAATCATCCTGGTCCTGCCAATCATCCTTGTCCTGCCAATCATCCTGGTCCTGCCACACAGGTTGACACACATTTGCCAGCTCTTCTTTAGCCTTCTCTCCCTCTTCATTCTTTTTCAAAATCAGGATTTGGGGGGGAGGATCTTCAAGGATTTGATCTCTACTTGTGAACTAATTTTTTTGTAACTAAAATCAGAGTAAATAAAACTCTGCCCTGCAGGGGGGCAAGGCCTTAACTTATTTGGAGCATGACACCTACTGAATCCCTGGCTGACATAGACTCACTCTGTCCACCCCAGCCTACTCCTCTTTACCAGGAAGCACCTCTGGGGCAGACACTAATCTTGGCATCTTGCTGTGCGCACAGTTTGTCGCTCATCAGGTCAACGAGCTCTGAAGCTGCTTCCAGCTGAGACTGAAGCTCTTGGCACCTTCCCCTACCCCTGAAGCCCGGTCAGTTATCTGGTGAGACATGATCCAATGGGAAAATCCCAAAAGCAGCACCAGGAAGCTGGAGTTTCTCATGCGTTATTCAGAAAAACTCCAAAACTATTTGTAATTAATAAAATAATGAAATCTCAATTATTAGTGTGGCATGATCATGCAAGAGACAGAGATGGGGAAAAGGAAGAGAGAACCACTTACAGAGAAACTGTGTGTGCCCTGTACTATGCTGATATACTCAGTAAGTGTCATTTCAGTGCTGCTACTAGACCTTAGCCATACAAAGGGAAAAAACAAACGCAAAACACAGGCCTATATGGCATATGAAAATGAACCCAAAATCAAACACTTATATACAAAAAGTTAAATGATCAACAGCTTTCAAGAGCTTAAGGTGAGTATTTAACACTGTACTGGGGAGATCTGTGTTATTTTAATATAAACACATAAGTCTCACCATGAAAATACCAAGACCATATTAGAGAAGAGCCTTAATACAGCAAAATGTTCATATTATTCGTGTAAAAAGACATTTATTACAAATCAAATTTTAGGACATACTGTTTGTTGTCTTGGCATGGTTTCTAGTCACGAATGCTTGTAAAATGCATCTGGGTACATTCTGCCTCTGCCATAAATCATTACAAATGTAAGTGTCCTACCCCAAACTGCTCACATACATGGAGTTCATTACCCTGGGCTCTAATTTCCATTTTAACACACTTTAGTGACATATTTTTGTCGGTTTTTAAAACTTTTTTCATATTATTTCATATATATGGATGTTTATCTGCACACATGTCTGTGCATCACCTGTGTGCAGTACCCACAGAAGTCAGCAGAGGGCACTCAATGGGTCTCCTGGAACTGGAGTTACAGATGGTTGTGAGCTGAATTGTGAGTGCTGGGAATTAAACCCAAGTGCTCTGGAAGATGACCTAGTGTTCTTAACCACTGAGCCAACTCTCCAGTTCCTTTTTTTCTTTCTCTTTTATAAATGCAAAGGTGGAGCCAGTAAGATGATTCAGCAGATAAGGGAGCTGGTCTTGAGGACTTAGGTTTCTATCCCTAGAACCACATGGTTGAAGGAGAAAACCAACTCTCAAAAGTTACTCTTTCTGTTTTCTGGTACCATTTATTTAAATACTCTCTTGCTTTTCCTTGTGGTTTTCTTAGTTCTTGAAAAGGCAGGTTTACCAATATGGGCCTCCACACATGTGTATGTATATGTATACACATGTACACATAATAAATGTAAAAAAATTATTTTTCCTAAATAAATAAAAATGATCCCTAACCCAACAACTATGCCCAATAACAACTTGCAAATAAAAAATAATTTTCCCTTGCTTATCATTGGTGGTATACACTTTTAATATTAGTGCTCCAGAGGCAGAGACAGGCAGATCTCTGTGAGTTTAAGGCCAACCTTATCTACAGAGCAAGTTCTAGGACAGACAGGGCTACACAGAGAAACCCTGCTCTAAATGAATGAATGAATGAATGAATTAATGAATAAACAGCAAAAATTAGTTTTCCCTCAGGGAGTCTCATTGGGAAAACAACTTGCTTTTAAGAGCAGGCTGACTACCTAACAGTAGGTAGCCAACAGAAAATAAATCAATGACATCTTTGGATGCCATTTGAATGTCTTCCAAAAGACCCAGGACCCATTATCTAATAGTGCCATAAAGGCTATTTTTTAAATTTTAAAAGATTATAATTTTCCTTTTTATTTATTAATTTGTTTATTTTTTTAACCTATAGGTTTTACATCTATGTTATGTCTACCAGTTTTGTGTTTTTATGGAATTCCTGAATGTGCAAGCAAGTGTCTCTGTATCTACATTCTTTTTTGTGCCTTTTCTTGGGCTCTTTTTCTTATGCTTGTTTTGTCCTATTCCTATTAGTTTTATTTTATTATAATGAATTTTATTTTTCTCCCTTAGGTGACTGTTTTCTAAGGATAGACAGAAAGGAGGTCGATACAGAGGGGAGGTGGAGAGGACCTGGGAGGAGTGGACAGAGGGGAAACCATAATCAGAATATGTTGTATGGAAAAACAATCTATTTTCATGGGCTGGAATGGTTCAACACTTAGGAGCACTGGCTTATTTTCCAAAGGATCCAGGTTCAATTCCCAGCATCCACATTGTAGCTTACAACTGTCTTTAACTCCAGTTCCAGGGGATCTGCACCCTCAAACAGACATATATACAGACAAACAAAGCAAAATACCCAATGCACATGAAAATAAATAAATTTTTTTAAAAAGGAAAAAACAACCTATTTTCAATAAAAAAGAAATACAAATATACAAGTGATATTTATATTCACTTGGCTAACAAAAAAATTTAGGTAAAATGTTGGTGAATATTTGGGGGAAATGATACTTTCATATATTGTTCTTGGGGAATAAATGAGTCAAGGGCTTTGGAGAGAATTTGGTAATTTTTTTAACAATAAAACGGCACATTTAAGAATACTCGTAGAGGTTAGGATACTAGTAAGGCACGATGAGGGAGGAAGGGACCTTCCTGGGGAAGAGAATACAGTGATATAAAGGAGGAAAGGGGAATAATACAGCAGGAAGGATTACAGTGGTGGGGCCAGCAGGAGGGAGGAGAGTAGTCAACACTAAAGGCCTTTTGAAAAAGCCATATAGAAACTGACAACTCAAGATCAAAAACACTGACGACAACTTATGCTGGAGAGGGTGTGGGGAAAAGGGAACACTTCTGCATTGCTGGTGGGAATGCAAGCTGGTACAATCCCTTTGGATGTCAGTGTGGTGATTTCTTAGAAAATTAGGAAACAACCTTCCTCAAGACCCAATAATACCACTTTTAGGTATATATCCAAAGGATGCTCAATCATGCCACAAGGACATGTGCTCGACTATGTTCATAGCAGCTTTGTTTGTCATAGCCAGAACCTGGAAACAACCTAAATGTCCCTCGACCGAAGAATGGATAAAGAAATTGTGGTACATTTACACAATGGAGTACTACACAGCAGAAAAAAATAACGACAGCTTGAACTTTGCAGGAAAATGGATGGAACTAGAAAACATTACTTTGAGTGAGGTAACCCAGACACAGAAAGACAGTTGTCACATGTACTCACTCATAGGTGGCTTTTAAAAATAAAACAAAGAAAGCCAGTCTACAAATCATGATCACAGAGAACTTAGACAACAATGAGGACACTAAGAGAGATTTACATAGACCTAAAATACATGGTAAAGTATAAAAAGACAAGATCTCCTGAGTAAATTGGGAGCATAGGGACATTGGGGGAGGGTTGAAGGGGGGAGGGGAGAGGCAGGGAGGGGAGCCAAAAAAAATGTAGAGCTTAATAAATATCAATAAAGAAAAAACAAACAAACAAAAAAGAAACCGACAACTACAGAAGCTTCCTAAAATGTATACAAATATAAAAATATATTTTAAATGTAGTTATCCTATAACCAGGGAATGGTACCCTAATTAGGCATGACATGTTATCAGATTAAAAAACAAAAGTACCAGGAACAGGTTACCTTTTCTGAGTTATTGGTCAATGGGGTTGCATAGACCTCCAAGCATTGTGAGCTACTGGCAGTGCTTGTGATCATCCTCCAGAACGTGATGTAAGACACTATAGCTTAAGACACAGCATCTTTGAGACATAAAACATTTAAAAATCTATACGGTATTCATCTAGAAACTTCAACCCTATTGGCCAGTTTTCATACTGCTGAACGGTCTCTGCCAGGGTCTATGCCCTAATACTATTATTCCGCTAAATAGATGTATAATTAAAATAAGTCCTAATGAGCTATTGCTATATTCATACATCAATGCATCTCCCAACCTCCTTCAGAGAAGCTTGTTTTTGCAGTAAATAGCAATTAATATAAAAACCCTAACTGGTCAACCTGCAGAAAATAGAGAGATTGAGGAGTGCTCAGACAAATGAGACATATCTATCTTACTGCTTGTCCCGAAGGCTCAAATATCTTCAAGGAAGATTCTAAGATCCAGAGGTGGTGAATAATTTCGAGAAAATGGTATTTTTCCAGATATCAAATGTTTGCACATACGAACTCAGTGATGGTGATAGCATGTATGAGACATGTACAAGTTCAACGCAGACAAAAATGGAGCACGATTAATAAAAACTCAGAGAGAGAAATTGGGGTACAACCTGATGACCTGAAAAACAAAGCAGTCAACCCCTGGCTCTTACCTCGACCTCAGTCTGAAAATGGTGATCCTGCCTCCAGGAATCTCAGAACAAGACTGAGACTGAGAACTGTCTCTTCTTATTTTATAATCCTCTCTAGTTCTGGGATCAAAGGCATGTGCCATGGGGATTAAAGCAAGCCCCATCCAGTTTGTAAGGCAAACTAGTGTGGCTACTGGCATTAAAGGTGTGCTATTGCGGCCTGGTCTGTGAGGCTGGCCAGTGTGGCTGTTTTACTCTCAGACCTTCAGGCAAGCTTTATTTATTAAAATATAAACAAAACATCACTACACAAAAGGGGAGGTGGGGTGACATTTTGCTACTAACAGAGCAGCTAATGGTATTGGATAGTCTGGGAAGAGGAGAGCCAGTTCTTTTCAATGGTGTGATCCCAGTAGGTGACCACATGCCAGGTGTGCCCATACCCAAGAGCACTTGAGCAGCACAGGCTACTCAATGGGTTCAAAGAAGAGAAATTGCAGTTGAGTGCAGGGGGAAGTAAGGGTGGATCTAGGAGGAGTTGGGGGGTGTAAATAGGAATATGATCAAAATGCATTGTATGAATTCTTATAGAATTAATAAAATAGAAGAAAAAGCCATATTCCAGGAGAGTTATTATGTCATGCCATAAAATTACTCATTTTTAGATGTGAAATTAACTTTATGGCTATATGAGAGAATGGTTGGGAGGTCAATGATAAAATATTTGGATGTTTCAGAAAGAGTCTGTTAATGATATAAACTCCCACATACAAACATTCTCTCTCTCCAAACAGTTCCACATTTCCCAACCAGAGACTGCTTGAGCATCACTTTTATCTCACTAGTGAAACATACAGATCTCCATGGAACATTTTCATTAGCAAATATGTGTTTTTAAGGTAATAATTCCTTATAGTCCTTCATCTTGAGGTAAGCTATCTTGAGATGGACGTTAACCATGGGGCCTTGTGAGGCCCAATTCCAGCCAACTTAGCAGGCGTGCCGTACCTAGATATTCCAGAATGCACAATGAAAGAGGAGAAGGGGAAAATGAGAGGAAAGCAAGAACAGAAGGACTATGTGGAGGGAGGGAAGGAGTGAGGAGACGGGCCAGGGATCTCTCAGTAATCGATCCAGCGGGACTATAATGCAGTGCAGAACCAGACATGCTTCTCAAATATCTTCTCCCTGGAATAATTCTGACTTCCTGGGAGACAACCAGAAGACAGTGAGTTTCACAGTATCACTGTGAGATCAGAAACAAACAGCACATCTTTCCAGGGTTTTCACATCCTAGAATAAGTGCAGATAGTCTCCTGAACTCTCGCAATTCAGAATTACTCAAGCAGTATTTCAAGAACAAAATATTGGTTCATAAGGAGCATGAATGACCCATATCAGAGTCTTTGGGGAAGAAAATGAATCTATCATTTCAAGAGCTAAGAAAACCATGAGGAAAACTGAGAGCATTTGGATAAATGGTGCAATTCTTCCCCTTCCAGGGGAACAAGAGATCCAGTAGTTAATAGATGGCTGTCCCACAGGAGGAAGGGGAGGTACCATAAAACAGCAAGTACCTTCATAACTTTTATTACCAAACCAGACAGTCCGTAATCAAGAGTGGACAGGAAGGAATACTTTCTCAAAATGAAGGGTACCCATTGCAAATATACATAATCATGTTTTAAAGACAGCACCAAGAGAGCCCTTAAAAACTACCTTTCTCTGTCCCTTCTTTTTGCCTATGAACTCAGAAAAGCAAATGACTTGGTTTTCCCAAGACTTTAGTACCTCCAAGAGTGACAACCCGGGACCCCAGCCCCATATTTTCCACACTCTGCTGCTCCATTCTTCCCTCTACAGTCCTCCACTTTTTGAAACCTTTGCTTCCTAGCATTTCAGGCTTCTTTAGGAAGGCAATTCTTATTTTAAATTCTTAAAGCAATGTAGACTATTTGAGTATAGATCGGATAGTACATGTCATTGCAGAAATGTTATTCAAGTCCTTCGGTGTGATGCGGCATTTTGTTGATGCAGAGGAAGGCTCCTCACTAAGCAGCACTTGGAGGTGCCATCCCATGAAGTCTGCAACCAACTTCCATGTCACAGCTCAAAACAAGACAGGCGGATGGTAGAGGGCAGGTAAGCAACCATGGGAAGATGTTTACAGCTACTGAATGTGAGGGCAGGTGCTCCTTTGCTACGGTTTCACATTCCGTGTTTAGAATGCTGAGGATGAAAGTGAGAGGCTGTGAGATGTATCCTCAACCCTTTGTGTAATAGGTCTGCACCAAGCACCTTCGGGACCCTCTGTGAATCAGCCAAGTGTCCCAAGGAGGGGGGTAAGGGGTCGTCAGATAATTCTAAACCTAACGGCACAAAGCCACTTCTTATAAATATGTCTACAGGTGACAGTAACTAGAAGAGAAGTTCTTGTTGGTACAGACTTGGGGACCTTGGTCATGGCTGTCATTTTATGTCATTCTTTCCATTAGCAGGACAGGAAACAAAAGATAAAACCTTTTATAAAAAATCAGAAGAAACTACAAAAACAGACAACTGCACTCTCAAATGCATCTCTGCCATGTCTGGTCTAGGGTCATGTCCCTTAGGAAGCACTGGCCATGCAAATGGGAGTCCCTCACCTGGGAAGGGGTGACCAGCTGGGCCTTCTCCACTGTTAACTTACTTTCTCCCATCTCAGACCTGATTAAAAGCCTGTGCTCCTCTGACTTTGACATAAACCAGGGACATACCTGGTACATATCTCAAGATTCTTAGTTCTCTATCATAAACACTGACTACATATGAGAAATGTCATTTGTTCCTTTATTGCCCATTAACTATTCAAAAAGCTCAGTTCTCAGAATACAATTGGTCTTTTTGGAAGGAAGCCCATAGGGACTGACCCTAAGGCCTGCTTGCTACCTACCAACAAGCACAACCCCTGGGAGGGCTGTGGCTAGGGCATGGCTGGCTGTGCTCAACATATCAGGGGGAAGCACAGACAAAGTATGAGCAAGAGGTGGCCCCTGCTCTCAAGCAACATATTGTACATAGGAGGTTTGACATGTCATTGACCACGACATGGGGTTTAATGAAACGAGAGGGGGACTGGGTAAGTTAGAGGACAAGGACTGATGACATGTGACAGAGTGACTCTAGACAGACGGCCCAGTGACAGGAGCCCATGGCTGTCTATGTCCTGTTGCTTTCCTGGACGCAGGAGAGGGTGCTCCAGAAGAGCATAGCTTGCCAACAGGCGTGTGGGGAAGGCAGTGTCTACACTGGGTGGTGGTAAGCATGTGTGTGCAGGCTCAGTGCAAGCCTACACTGGGGAAAGTGTGTTAAAGTGAAGGAAGTGGTTGATGCAACAGAATCAATTTCCTTGGCCATTTCTTCCCACCAGATTTATACAGAAATATAAAACATCCATTAAGAAACAAGAGCATCTGTACAAAGCTCCCATAATCACTTAGCGTAGTGATGCTACACAAAAGAGCCTTCCGTTCCCTTCCTCTTGGGGGTTTGGCCATGGCTTAAGAGTTCACATTGTCAGGATCAACGTTCAAACTATTCAACCAAACTTGCAAATGGAAAACGTTCCAAAGACACCCTTGTTTGTGTGTGCACTATGGAGCTAAATCAGAAGACTGTTATCATTTCAACTCAGCGAGCCACACCTCTGGCTGCCATGACAATTTCCTATGGAGCTCTAAGTGCTATACAATGCCAGAGCTCAACTCTAGAAATTTTCATGATGACTCTGCTTTTAGGGTTGATATAACCGAAGTAGAGCTATTCTGTTTTTACAGTTTAATTTAAAAATCCTTTGAATAAGTGACAACGAACTGCAGTGTAATTATAGGAAAGTCATTTATGTCAAAATAGAAGTATGATGTTTTGATAAAATCCGTTAATAGTTTATTTTTTTTTTCCTTAAAGAGTTTGTTTTCATTTCGTGGATATAGGAGCTTACTATAGAGCCCATGATGGCCTGAAACGTCCTCTTTGTTGTGGCGATATTTTGTTTGTGCTTTAACACATAAAGCTTGCCTGAAGATCAGAGTGCGAGCTAGACACACTAGTTAGCCATAGAGGCCCAGTAGTGGTGGCACACACCTTTAATCCCAGCATCTGGGAGACAGAGGCAGATGGATCGCTGTAAATTCAAGGCTCACTTGAATCTGAATTAGTCTAAAAGATAAACAGAGTCAAGCAGTAGTAGCTAACACCTTTAATCCCAGCACTAAGGAGCTGGAGGCAGGACGTGATATGACTGGGTGGAGAGAGGACTATAAGGCGGGAGGAGACAGGAGCTCATGGCGTTCAGTCTGAGGATTTGTAGAGACAGGATTGCCTCTTTGGTCTGAGAATTCAGTAGAGGTAAGATCTAGTGACTGGCTGCTCTGTTTCTCTGATCTTTCGGTTTTCACCCCTGATAGCTGACTTTGGGTTTTTATTAATAAGACCCATTAGAATTCACACTACACTATGTAATGCAAACACGGAGAGGATGGGACATGGTTAAATGTATCTCAGCTGCCTTTCTAGGAAGGGTGAAACTGACTGTTATCTGGAATAAACAAATCCTTTTTTTAGAGACCATAAAGGAATGAGAAATATTTGAAAAGAGCATGCAGAGCAAGAGACAATAAGATGGCATGCATGTGGTTATAAATGCCTCGTGGTTAAAAATCTGTGTTTATCGAGGGATGTTGATGGATGAAATGTGTAGACACACAGTGGAGCTTCACTCGGCCTTAAAAGAGGAGGGGTTTCTGGTCCATGGACTTTGAAAACACCACAGCAATTGAAACAATCCAGACACAAAGGGCAAATAGTACATAGCTAGAGCAAGCAGGTTCATAGAAACAGGTAGAGTAAAGGTTGCAAGGCACTGGGGGAGGTGAGGAGGGGTGACTTTCATGAATTCAATGAGTTTTCTCTCCAGGATGAAGAGATGAGTAGTGGTACAGGTTTGTACAATATTATAAATGTGCTTAATGCAAATGATTGCACACTTGAAAATGATTACAATGCTAAATTTCACTATATGTCTATTTTGCCACAAGAAAATTTAGATTTAATAACTAATTTGATCTAACCAAAAAACCAGTACTTAGCACAAACACCAGAAGTTAGAATGTGACTATCATTTCTTTAGGGACTTATTACTGGATTAATAAACATCAACTTCACTTCTTATTTTTCCAGCTACATAGTTTGCATCAACAAACTGTTGAGAGCCTCTCTTTCCCAGGTAACACTCCTTCCTTCACCCTTCATCTTAGGAAAGGTGCAGACGGTCCATCGCATGCTGACTGGAGGTTATGGTTAGCTTGTAAGCCCCATGAAGTTAGCTATATATTTAGAGTGACTTCCTCTAATAGGCTGCAAGTCTAGGAGTTTGTGGATGAGATGCTTATACTTATGGGATTTCATTTAAAAATATCTAACAGTTGCTCCCCAAGGCCCCATATTTTAACAATATGGATTCAGAAAGCACAGGCACCACTTTATCACAATTTAACAAGGGATATTGACATGGGTAGCAGAAATGTCTTTGTGTAGAGGTTTGGATGCACCCTAAGACCTCTTTCACGAAAATTTTATGAGCAGGGAAGGTATGAAACAGCCGGTTACAGATTGTGGGATGCCCTCCACAGGTTCATATGTTGAACACATAATTCCCTACTGTAGATACTACTTGGGGAAGACATAGAAACTTTAAGAGGCAGGGCCTAGATGGAGAAAGTGAAGTTAGTGGGGGTTTTGTTGCTACTTGGTCCCCAGTCCCTCCCTTTCTTTCAGGTTTCTGTCAAAAGATAGATCACCTCTTCCAACACGTATATTTATGTCACCATGATGTGTGCCCAAGCTCAAGGTGCCAAGAGCCCATAGACTAATTCCTCTTAAACCAAGAGCCAACGCAAATGTTTCCTTTCCTTAAATTGGTCCTGTCAAGTATCTGGTCACAGTAATACAGAAGAAACTATTGCATGATTCATCATTTAAACAAAGGCAGAAAATAGTCTTGTTCGTGTGTGAGCAGAGCAGGCAAGTGCTATAGAAAGCCTAGGGAAGAGGAAAAGCCCACCTAGGCTTGCAAAGATGGAACACTCAGATTCAGGTCCATTCACCGAGCCCAGCTTGACCTTTGATAAGTAGACACTGCTGGTCTCATGGAGATGGTACTTGTCCAACTTTGAGGATAGCTAACATTGTAACACACCACTTTAAAAGGAAGATGAATCCAAATTAGATACAAGGATAACGTAACAAGTTAATATTGCCTGCAAATATACATACTATGGGGCTTTGTAAGTCCCAAAAGATAAGGCAGTCAAAAATATTTTTGGATGCTTTGCACCAACATAACCATGTTTTTGACTTTGAATGGGTGCAAGTAGAAACAGAAAAAAACAGGGATATCCAGTGAATCATCAAATTAATAAATCTAATCTCCCCCACCTTGCACAACTTTTATGTGAATATTTTAATCTTCCCAACCTGGAAACCCTTTTAAGGCCCCACTGCATGGATTCTCAGAACACACTGGCTGGAGCAGTCAATCCCTCTCTCCTTTCCTTTGCTCTGATCCTTTTAAGAGCCAATCTTGAAGGACTGTGAGGTCAGACCCCAGCCAATGGGTAAAAGACACAGTCACCACCTGTGTTAGAATAGAAACCAAGTGAGTTTCCTGATTTGGTTGTGCTTGCTATCCTCAGTTTGGGATTTGGTACTTCTTTCTCCACCCATCCAAAAAGAAATTGCCGGATGAATTTGGAAAAATGGATGAACAGATGGACGGATGAACTGATGGACAGACAGATGGATGGACAGATGGACAGACAGACAGATAGATGATAGATCAAAGGTAGATAGACAACAGATAGATGATAGCTAGGTAGATGATAGATAATAAATTGTAATAAATCGTTAAGTGACAAATGGGGACTAAACTTAAGGGTGGTGTGTGACAAGTGCACGGGGACAGGGTTTTAAAAAATCACACGTGGGCAGGGTGAAAGCACAGAAGACAGCCACCAAGCTAGAGTAGAATTTATTCTAGGAAGTAGAGAGTGGTGTGGAAAGGTAGCTGCTGTTAATCGAGCTGGTGAAGAAGGCTTGAAAAGTCTGCTCATCCTTACCGAAGTCCCAAGTGCTGGAACACAGGGATGCCCTCCTGTGCTTATGCTCTGCCTCCAGGGTACAGCAAAAGAACCCAGCACTCGTTTCATGCGTGATTGAACATACACGCCCAACCTTTTTTTAAACACTGGTGTAGGAGGGTCCTTCTGTATTTGGGTTGCTTTCATTGGTTGAATAAAGAAACTGCCTTGGCCTTTTGATAGGGCAGCCCTTAGGTGGGCGGAGTAGACAGAAGAGAGTTCTGGGAAGAAAGGAAGTGTGGGAGATGCCATGCTTCTCCAGCCTGAGATGGATGTAGATTAGAATCTTCCAGGTAAGACCACCACCTCGTGGTGACTTACAGACTATTAGAAATGGGTTAAAATAATATGTAAGAGTTTGCCAATAAGAGGCTACAACTAATGGGCCAGGCAGAGTTTAAATGAATACAGTTTGCATGTAATTATTTCAGGTATAAGTTAGCTGGGACCAAAAGCAGACCCACGGCCAGGAGCCAGGAGCCTGGTGCCAGGAACACGGCCCGCCTCCCGCCCGCTCCTCAGCTCCCAGTGGGGACACAGCCACCCCTCCTCATGCAGCAAAACACTGCAGCTTAAGATTTTGAAAAGGGAAGGCCAAGCAACTTTATGATTATAATTTGTTCTTCCTACTGGAAATTTCAATTGTTTCCCCATTGCAGTATTTTCAGTGAAATGGACCCAATTTTCAGCAGGCTCATTTTAAGTGGCCTTAGTCTGGATTAATTAGCTTCAGATCTCAAGGCCTCCTACTGATCTTAACTAGAGTAACTCTGCCCCAGGCAGAGTCAGATCTCAGTATTCAATCCTCCAGCTTCTAAGAACAAAAAATATGGGTACCATTATCGAATATCCAATGACTCCAGTGTCCAAATGAAATCAGTTCAACATTTGGGTTCTTCCCATGGGACAGAGGATAAAGGCACCGCACCAGCACACACAAATGCACAGGAAATGTAAACTTGAGAGTTCAAAGCTGGGGGGGAGGTCATTTGCTGGGGAACACTAGCAACTCACAATGGAATCCATTGTAAACCCATTGTCCTCATGTTGTGTGCTATCATTAGGAGGGAAGTGCTGAATCCACTTCCTTAGGATGGTAAGTCTGTTTCCATGGTAACCGGTGTGCCTTCACTCCAGGAAAACTTAACAGAACACCCACTAAGTCATGCATTTTCTAAATGTTTCCAGGACCAATAGCAGCTCTAAATCCTGACAAATGCCCCTCTGCTTCCTCTTTTATTTTTATTTTTCCTACATACAAAAGACACTGATGACAGAAATGTAAGAGACTGGCATCTTGACTAACACTGACCCTGGATCCAGTACAAAACACTCCTGATACTGGACGGGTTTGTCTTGTCAACTGAAATAAAGTTGGCCTCCCTTCCTCTGGCATGAACACCATAGTTGCTGTTCAAGCAGGACATGGCAATAGGAGAAATTGGTTGGGTTTGCAAAAAGAGATTTTTTTTTTCATATCTCCCCTAGTGTTCCAATCAAATTCTAACCAGAAATTTAAAAGAACAGTTTTTCAGCATTTCGGGCCTCTAACCCTGTCTTTAGACAGTAACTGTGGAATGCAACTTCAGGGTCTTGTACGCTTGCACCTTTGTTAAGAGTCTGTCTAGACACGCGTTAAAGATCACCACTACTACAGACTCTCGGACAGCCCTATCATGAAGTTGAATGGCTCTGGATTAATCAACACCCTCACAAAAAGCTCTCAATCCCCAAAGCTCTAATGATCTTTCACTGCAAAATATGGGCCTGCCCTTATTCAACAACAGAGAGCCTTTCTGATGTGCCGCTAGGGACCTTCCACTAGGCGCTCATCCAGTTACCTCTGTAAGAGACATCAATAGTTAATAGAAGGAGAGATATCCCAACTATACTTCCTTCACGGTCCCATCTCTCCACCCTAGCCACAGTTTAGAATCATCTGAAGAATTTGGCATTGAACTCTCTGATATTTCCATTTAATAGCTCAGCATGGAGCCCAGTGAGAACATTTGAAAATGCCCCCCTAATGACTCTGGTGCACAACCCTACTGATCACGAGAGACCATTAGACCTGTGTGTTCCTGAATCCAAAGCTTTTATTATACAAGTTACCCAGCAATAAATTTCCCTTTATTTCCCTGCTGGTCACCACCCCAAAAGTCCTCCAGCACTCTTTCTAATCATTTGTACATATGCATAGTATACACAACATGAAAATCCTATATCAATCTCACTTTTCAAAACCATGCTCAACACTCCATATTGTTCTGCTGGTTTTACAATATCCACTTGGTCCTCTTCTGCTTCTTTTCTAGTCGTTGCTGGTACAAACTTACCTCAGCTGTATTTAAACCCCACCCCTCTAATCCTCAGCTGTCCTCTACGGAAGCAGAAAGCCATGTGTGGCCCACGTGTGGCTATTGACTGCGATTTATATAGAGTGGACTTTAATCGCAAACTAGAGCTCAGATTCAGGTTTAAAGTGTGCTCGACTGGAGGGTGGGCGTGTGTGGGTGAATGTGTGTGTGTATACATGGGTCCTAACAATGTGAATTCATAAACTCTACTAAATCTCTGCTTTCTGTGCTTGGTCAAACTATGAATCTTGGGAGTTGTTCTTCAATCATCTCAAACGGTTTTTGAGACTCAAAAGTTTTTTTTTTCCAAAAGATTTATTTTTCTACTAACGTCTAAGGCTTGAAGTTGCCAGCCAACACTATTCTCAGAATAACTTATGTACCGAAACTGATAGTCCTGACCGTGTGATAGGCCCAGGTGTTCGCTCTCAAACACTCTTTGTTAGGTACTGATGATCTTGCCAAAGAAATCGCCAAGTGGAAAGGGTGGTGCACACTCATAATCCCCGGACTTCGGAGGCCGAAGTAACAAAATTCCCAGTTCCAGGCCAGGCTACACTACACAGCAAGACCCTGTCTTAATGCTAAACATGCATAGACATAGTTATCAAATGTAAATATGTTATACAAATGCAGAAGTAGGATCTATATGAAATTCAACATCATGCCCATATATTTGCATTTTATCTAGTCCTTTTAGGAAACAAGATTATTTATCTATTTTTGTTTCAGTTTCCATATTTGTACTAATTAAGATCTCACTATTATGGTTCACATTCTGAATTTTCTTGCATGGCATGTTAACTGTAAGGTCCTTTCCAGGCATAAGTTCTGTAGGTAAATTGTGACTCTCAGCAGCTTCTGCTGCTGTGAATTTGTAATAAGAAACAGGTTTTAACTTTCTTAATGGGGTAGATTTGAATCCTGAATTCACTCAATGAATTAGAGCACATAAAATAAGACGAATACTAGGAATACAATCAGCTCTACCTAGACAGACAGAAGCCATTATGCTTGGTGAAGCAGTCTCCAAAGTTAAAGTATTCCAGTAAGACTAGCAAAACCAGTGATCACTTCTCCACGTCTGTCTTGACGCAAACTCTAGTTTCTGCTTTCAATTTTGAGCCTAAAAATTTTTAGAAAATCAAAGGGGTCGGGAGGAGAAAAAAGAAACAGAGGACCAGTCTTAATGGTCTAGTGTTTAATCCACAAAACACTCCACAACAAAGGTCAGGGAATATTGCGGAAGAGGAGGATTGGAGGGGCCAGACAGAGTATCGGCGAGTTTGCTGTGAGACTGTATCTCCTAGTAACGTCAGAAGCTCTACTTCTCAAGACTGGTCAACATGACCACGCAAGCTTCAGCTGGGTGAGGACAGCAATGAACATGCTGAACTGGATCGGCAAAAGCCTTCAATCCTACACAAAGAACTATAGACAACTGATAGCCAGAAGTGGGAGCAGAGGACCTCCCCAGGGAAGAGCACACCATTGCTTCTCCAGTGCCAAACAGTCAGACATCCAAGTAACACTATAGAGGCTCATCAGATTATATTTAGGAATATATATGTTTCTACAAATACATATATGCATACAGAGCAGTTGGTGAAGAAGCCATGAATTTGAAGGAGAGTGAGTAGTCTACGGGAGGCTGAGAGGGAAGAAAGGGAAGGGAGAAGTGCTATAATTCAAATACAATCCCCCAAATAAACAAGATCTAAACAACAACAGCCACAAAGACACGGAGGTGAGGAAGGCAAGGCCAGCCGGCTGTAAGCTCTGGAAGGAAAGAGTCGTCTTTGTTTACCGACTGTGCCTAAAGGGCTTGGCACACAAACAGACTTCAAATACATGCTTAAAAAAACACATGATGGGGAGAACAGTAGCTACCCAGTTCTTAAGTAAAGTATTGAAGGTTGACCAAAAGTTTCATTCAGAAACAGAAACAAGGACGCGACACCTGTGTGGCATTGGACAGTCCCACAGGTGTAAAGGCAGAGCCCCTCTCGCCGGCCAACCAAGGCCTCCTGAAAAGCACAGGAGGGGCTGGTGGAGTCTCTTGGGGCTGCCAGGGTCTCTCTCCTGTTCAGTTCCCACTCTGAATGGAAGGATAGACTGCAAAGAAACAGCGTTTGCCAAACCCTTCAGCTGGCCGAGTGAAGGATACTAGGGTACACATTAGATATCGCCTGTGCCTCAGAAACCGTTTAATGCAGGGGTTCTCAACCTGCGCATCGAGACCCCCATAGGGGTCAGATATCAGATAGCCTTTCACGTTATGATAATCATAACAGTGGCAAAACTACAGCCATGAAGAAGCAACGAAATAACTTTAAGGTTGGAGGTCACCACAACTTGAGCAACTGTATGAAAGGGTCACAGCATCGGGAAAGTGGTCACCTTGTGGGCTTCTCAGAAGGCATATGTTAGTCTCACCCAATCAGTAAAGACACCTGAGGTAGCACGGAAGCCCTTTGGCTTGTTTGGTACAGAGCAGCCTCCTTTGCCCCCAGCCACATCACAAGAGGACCTTCCAAATGCCTAAAAGTTATGGACCACATGTAATAACATAAAAACAAATTGGCCTAACTCAAAGCCAGGAAAGGGGATTCCCAGCTTCCATAAGCAAAAGGAACTAATTGTCAGAGCAGCAGGCCAAGAAGCTGATCGCTCAGGAGCCGCGTGTGGGAGCTTTAACTAGGGGCTGCCCTGTGAGCTGCTGTCCTAGCTTGCTTCCTATCGCTGTGATAAAACATTGCGGCCAAAAGCAACGTGCGGGAGGAAGGGCTTACAGGTTTAAAGTCCATCGTCCAGGGAAGTCAAGGCAGGAACCTAGGGGTAAGAACTGAAGCAGAAGCCTTGGGGAAATGCTACTTACTGGCTTGCTCCTCATGGTTTTCTTAGCTTGCTTATTACTAGTTTTTTAATACAATTAGGGCCACCTGCCAAGGGCTGTGACTGCCCACACTGGACTGGACCATCCCACATGAATCACCAAGCAAGAAAATGCCTCACAGACTTGCCTATAGGCAATCTGATGGAGGCATTTCTCTCAATTCCAGGTTGGTATTCATTAGCAGTGAGGGAAATCCCTGACTAGCAAGTTAGAAGGAATCGATGAAGGGCAGAGTGACAAAAATGTGTGTTCTCAGAAAACAAAAGATCAAGGGACAGAAACAAGGCACCCAGTCTGCAGGGAAAAACTAAAATCCACCAACCAAAGAACAGGCTGAGAAGTGATTCCTGGGAAATCTTCCAGCCCAATCCTGAATCCTATCCTTTCCTGATCAGTTAGTTCTGCCCTCTGGTATTTCTCTTGCCTCCACTCCTCCAGGAAGTAAAATGTATACATCAAGATTTTTCAGAAGATAATTGAGTCTACTAAAAAATATTTTAAAGCTCAATAATTAACCTAAAGGGCATTTCATGCCTTAAAAAATTTGCAAAAATCTGCTGTCTGCTATTGGGGGACTCTGCATATTTTAAAATAAGGTCAGGCCAGATCCAACTAGAATGTGAACACTTTGGGGTCATAATTTACTGCTCTAGCAGTAATTTTCTAAAGATTCCACTGTGACTACATGGAGACAATGCCGCAGGTAGCTAAGCATACTCTATATAGCCAGATAAATCAGAATTACAAGAAGAAACCAGCAGCAGTAAACCAGCTCACTGCTGCTACCCAATAATAATACCAAATCACATCAGCAACTATTAGATCATAGGTTGTAAGTACCAGAAGTTCAAGGTCATCCTCAGCTACAGATATTTTGGGTCATCCTAGGCTACATGAAACTGGGAAGAGGGGAGAGAAAAGAGGGAGAAGATCATCAATACCTCGATCAATCTGTTGATGATTTTAGCAAATCAGCTAAGCTGGTTCTTCTATATAATGGAGGTGGGGTTGAAGGATAGAGGAGCATTGGGATCAAAGACTGAGGTTTCAGCTTCCTCTGGAAGGTAATCTGTGCTTAAGGAACTGAATACAAGCAGGGTGGCAGGATTTCTGGAGCACCATGATGGAGTGATAAAGGCAGGATGGAAACCAAGGGATGAACACTACAAGGGTCAGCTTGGGTGAAAACTTCTACGTGAGAACTAGGCTGGCAGACGTCAGACTAAGCGCCATCAGCCACTGAAACACGTGGACTTTCATATCACACTACACTTGGGCTTTTAAAACTTCTGTCCACTTCACTGTACTTACTAAACCAAAGTTGGGCAAAACTTGGGATTCGGCACACAAATAATGCCATCGTAGATAAAAGAGCATGCAAGGAGCTTACCAGAGTAAGGAACTATAGAAAGAGAGCAGTGGCTGCCACCGAAAGCAAGCAAGGTGAGTCTATAATGCCAGCCCAGGCTTGGCACAGCAGTCCAGCTCCACCTGAAAGGTATTTAAGGCAGGACTAGAAAGGCTACGCCCCAGTTAAAGAGATCATTGTGGTATTCTCAAGTGAAGTGAATTTTTTCAGTCTCTTAATAATTACTAGAAGAGAAACTACTCCTATGACTTGGAAGTTATCTACACGGATGCGCATGCACCCCATGGGCTCATTTTCTTCTCTCACTGTAAAATGAGTGGGAATAAAATAATTCTCCTAGTCCTTGAGAGTCTCTTTGTTTGTAGCTAACAAAAGTCACTGCACAGGATAAGCTCTGAGGTCTCAGTTATATGGCATAATAAAAAGTCCTTTCTTATTGTTTCGCCTTTGTGCAAGGAAAAAGTGGCATCAAGACAGAGCCTCTCATCCACGGAGTAACATCTTCATCTCATGCTACTAATGGGTTCTCCTTGAGAATCTCATTTTGATGAATCTGTCTAGCTTTTCTGAAAACACAGGTTAATGTGGCGTTTTTAACTCCAGCAAGTGATCCTTTTCAGCTCCCCACTGCATTAGCGCAACCAAGGCAGTCGCTGTACGGTCAGCAACTTGTCTTCTCCCTAATGTGAAACCTCCACTCACCTTCTGGGACGTTTACGGAGAGACAGCCAGCAGCAGCTTTTGTGGTGGCAGGTGAATGCACGCTGTAACCTTTCCTCGATCTCAGAAACAAAGTAAATGTTTGCCAGCCTAAACGTCATGAAGAAAATATGAGCTACACATCTGCCAACCTGAAACATCAAATATCTGAACCCCACCTTAGCAGCAAATGGCTCGGGAACAAGTTTCTTCCTCGTTCAATTCCAGCATGTCTGACGGGGCAATGCTTGTCCGCGGAGAGCTAACAAATCCCATGGGAACAGCACAGCATTGGCAGCTGTGATCCTGATCCTGGGTGAGGACTTCATCCTGGGACAGGTGATGACACAACCCGCTGCAGAACGCTTGCCAGGCATGTACAGGTGAGGCTCTGAACGCAACCTCCAAATGTAGAGGGGGAGAAAGTGCTTTAGAGTAGACACCAAGGCACCATGGGTGTGCACAATCATGGACTGCCCAAAGAGTTAGGGTGTGTGTGGGGGTTATGTTACACTGAAGTTACTCAAGAACACATACACTTAAGAACTAAGCTATGTGAGTTTGGAAACCTGAGTTGACTGATTTGGGGAAAAGGAGATTAAGTATCTGCCCCATAATTTCCTTAATACCATACTTCAAGAGAAAGAATTTTGATAAATCACTTTTACCCCTACTGAAGGAGTTTACCTTTGATTTGTATAAAGAAACAGGGCATTTTTAGGCATTGAATGAGAATCTCATGGACTCAAGCCTTTTAGTGGATTCAAGTCAAGGTATTCCAAAAACACAGCAATCTGGCCATCTTCTCAAAAGTATTGGCCACCCTTCCCTTAGGACTGTCATCAGAGGACAAAGTTTCTATCACGAAAATACCAGGGACACAGTTTATCACCAACCCAATTGTGATATCTTACCATGGATTCCTCAAATGTCTGTCATTCCCTATGGACAGATGAATGCCACAGACCCTTCCTACTTATTATTCATGTTCAGGGCATATCATCCCTAGTTAAAGCTCCCACACGCGGCTCCTGAGCGATCAGCTTCTTGGTCTGCTTTGACAATTAGTTCCTTTTGCTTACGGAAACTGGGAATCCCTTTTTCTGACTTTGAATTAGGCTAATTTGTTTTTATGTTATTACATTTGGTCCATAACTTTTAGCCTTTGCCAAACCCTAGGATACTAGGGTACACATTAGATATCGCCTGTGCCTCAGAAACTGTTCATACAGGGGTTCTCAACTTGTGCATCGAGACCCCCATAGGGGTCAAATATCAGATAGCCTTTCATGTTATGATAATCATAACAGTGGCAAACTATAGCTATGAAGAAGCAATGAAATAACTTTAAAGTTCCAGAGAACCCTAGATTTTGTCAAGTTGACAGAAACTAACCCAGATGGACTTGTGGGTCTACAAAACGCTGTGGTCCTCATCTCACTGTACACTGTGACATTGGCTGTCATGCCTGGAGTAATCCTCTGAAACAAATCTCCTACTGCATCCTCTGGGCCATTCAGTTCCAGGAAGTTGGAACAGAGGTTCATGAGAAGGGAAGAAGGTATCCTCTACTCAGGATCTTGGAGAAAAAGACCTTCCAGTTTCATCCCACACCCCTCCTTTAAAGTTGGGGTGCCAGACAATGGCACTTAAGGACTGGCCTTCGGGTGGACTACTGAACAGGAGTCTTCGCTCTAAGGCTGGGTATGGCTGAAGCTTACACAGAGCAAGGAAAAGATGATCACCTTGAGCCAACAGCACTTTAACTAATGCCAACAACTCAGACACTGACGTGCACCCCACTTACTCTCCCAAAGCATGCACTCCTGGGTCTAGAAGCACTAGAAAAGGGGGAGGAACACCCCAAGTCTTGCCTTCTTTCCACAACAAAGATGCGGAAGCAATCAGCTTGTCTTGTCCCAGCTGGTACTTGGCTGCTCAGTGACCCCAAGGGGCTCATTCTTTCAACTTTTCAAAATCATTTTCTCCACTTTAATAAAGGGGTGTTAGCTTTGCAAAATGAAAAGGAAATCTTGATGCCTGCAACCCTCTGCTCCTGGGACTTTCAAAGGCCAACTGCTCTGCCCTTGAGGGGCGCTGTCTATGGCTTATGAATAGACCCCAAGTTCTGTCCCAGTTGCAAGCATTTCAGTAACAGACTTTGGGACTGCTGACTCCTGTCTATACGCCGACAGCAAGAAGCAACTTCTTCCAGTGTGAAGTGGACTGTTTGCCCTGCCCAGCTTTGCCATTCCTGGCTGCTGTCCCCTTTGGTGGCACACTTTAATCCAGTTAGTCATGCACTCAAAATTGATTTGGCATCTATTTAATGAAGCAGACCTTTACTGCACACAGACAAGTTAGTTAGCCATTGACACTTCACTTTTCTACAGTGACATTTTATTTATGTTTTATAACATAAATTCCCTTCATTTAGCAATGTTAGGTGGCTTAGAAATAAGACTTGACTTCTCATTTCCTTTATTTTTCACTTAGTGTAAAGTGATCGTGTAGCTCACATGCCCGTCTGTCCTGATTTGCTGTGACACTCCTAGTCTACGCCTGAGGTGCTGGCATAGCTGTCCACAGTGTCCACCCTCTATAGTGCTAGCATTCCCCTAAGGATCCTCAGCTCCCCCTGCATATTTCACGGATTCTGTAGGATTGTGGGAGCGGGGAGTTTACAGGAAGGAAAGGAGCATCATTTCCAGGCAATATGTGAGGAAACTGTAACGTTTGCTATATTCTTTCATGATCCACTCCTTTCAAGGGGTAAAGGGCCTGGGTGCACAGCCAGACTTCTCAACATTGTTCTCTTGACTCTGTGCACACAGACAAGTTAGTTAGCCATTGTGCACTTCACTTTCCTATAGTGATATTTTGTTTATGTTTTATAAATAAAGCTTGTCAGAAGACCAGAAGGTAAAACAGAGCCACCAGAAGCCAGGAAGTAGTCACCCACCTCTAATCCCAGGATTTGGGAGATGGATCTCTGTGAGTTCAAGACCACCCTGGGCTACACAAAATCAGTGCAGAAACAGATCCAGGTGGTGGTAGCTCACACTTTTAATTAATCCCAGTACTAGGAAGTCACACACCTTTAATCCCAGCAGTAGAGAGATATAAGGCAGGATGAGACAGGAACTCACTCTCTTTCAGTCTGAGGGTTTCTTAGAAGTAAGAGCTCTCTAGTGACTGACCGCTTTGCTTTTCTGATCTTTAGGTTGAACCCCAGTATCTATCTCTTGGTTTTTTGTGCTACACTTTCCCTATATGAACAATGGATATAACAATACCTACTTTATGAGGAAGTGGACAATACAACATGAGTCCCTGCCTGGCACATTCAAAATTCTATGAGGTATTTTCCATGATAAATGGTTGGATCCAAATCCTGTTACCAGACAGCTACATGCAGATGGGATCAAGGAAAGACCACATTCAAGGAAAATACGAGGTGAAATCCTTTGGTTCTGGGATTGGCAAAAGCTATCTAGTCAGATCTTCTCTCTAAAGAAATAAATAATTAAAGAGCAAAGCAAGACATTAAAGTTGGATTCAAGTGACTGGCTCGGGTCTCATGATCTGACCCAGGGGCACAATCCTTAGGGTCCAGAATTCCTGAGCACCCAAAGAAATGGCCTCATGGCCCACAACTCTGTGAATCCTTGTTTTAAGCCAACCGGTCAACTTCAGCTGATGGTGGCTCGTCTATTCCATATTTAATAAAAACAAAGACCAAGTTTATTCACAAAGATGTATAAAAGAGATATGGGACTTCAGACCTTGATGGACACTGGAAAGTTCCACTTCTGAATGGTGTAGGAGGGTCCCTCTGTATTTGTGTTGTTTTCATTGGTTGAATAAAGAAACTGCCTTGGCTTTTTGATAGAGCAGCCCTTAGGTGGGTGGAGCAGACAGAACGGAAGGCTGGGGAGAAGGGAAGTGTAGCAGAAGCCATGTTTCTCTGGCCCAAGATGGACTTTGGTTAGAATCTTCCTGGTAAGCCCACTACCTCATGGTGACTTACAAACTATTAAAAATGGGTTGAAATAAAATGTAAGAGTTAGCCAATAGAGGCTAGAACTAATGTCCAGGCAGTGTGTTAAATGAATCTAGTTTGTGTGTAATTATTCCGGGTATAAGCTAGCCAGGGCCAAAAGCAGACCCGCAGCCAGGAGCTGGGCACCAGGAACACACCAGGCACCCGCACCTCTTACTAAATCTGAAACCTTAGTCTGTGCCGATCTATTCTCTGGCCATAACTTCAGTCAATTCACCTTCCTGGCATTCATAAATACCTTGGGTTTCCCAAAGCACCCATTGTTCCCCAACACAATATTCCCTCCTGGCAGATCATGGGTCCTTTCATTTTAACACCCTCTCAGCAACACATACTTTCTGTACAACTTTTATGTTGCTGTGATAAAACAGCAAGACAACTTAGAGAAGGAAGAGTTCATTTGGGGCTTACAGTCCAAAAGGGATAGGAGTCCATCATTGTCATGGCAAAGGTGCCTGGCAGAAGGCAGGTATGGTGTTGGGCAGCAGCAGAGTGCTCACATCCCAATCCACAAACAGCAAGCAAAGAGAGAGCCCTGGGGATGGCATAAAGCTTTTGAAATCCTAAGCCCACCCCAGTGACATACCTCCCTCCAAAAAGACCATGCTCCTAATCCTTCCCAAACAAACCGGGCACCAAGTTTTCAAATGCCCGAGACTTCAAGGGAAACATCTCATTCAAACCAGCATACTTTATCTTCCTAGTGTTTGCTCACAGCACCCAAAACTCCCAATCCAGGACTGAGCCTAATTGGCACAAAATAAGGCTCCATCACTCAGCTCCAGTGCAGAACTGACTGCAGCAGTTGCAGCTTCAGCTTCCGTTCCTAAGCCACGTGCCTCCATATTCGCCATCGCCCTCAGGAATCTTACAACCTTTCTCTCTCTTCGACTCGTTTCTACCACAGGCATGGTTATCCCACCTTACCCACCAGAATAAAATCTAATCCGGGACTGTCCATCTGAATCTCTGGAGATCTTGCGCACCACCTTGAACTTGAAGTTTGCCAACATCTGACGATGGTTTTCTCATCCGTCGTTTCTAGCGGTTATATCTCATTTTCTGATGCTTCTCTCTGGCACACTAGACAAGGAACTTTTCCATCACACCTCCCTATTCATGAGATCTGAATCAATTGCCCCCCTTTTACCACTTGATAGCTCCCACATTCTTCTACTGTTGCGCAATGTCTCTGGGTTGCCTGACGACTCTATATCTCTGGAGCTATCATGAGGCATCAAGCTAGGTAAAATCGGAGGCCTTGTCTTTATAATCTCGGGTTCTGAAAAATTTCCCGGATGAACTCCCAAGCCAGTGGCATGGAACTGGAGAGGATGGCTCGGTGATTAAGAGCATCTGCTGCTCTTGCAGATGCCCGGGTTTGTCTCCCAGCATCTACATGGTAGTTCACAACTGTAACTCCACTTCCGGGGATCCAACACCCTCTTCTGACTTCTGCGGGCACCAGGCAAGCACTCATACACATAAAAAATTAATTAACTAATTATATTAAAAAGCCATTTGCTGTGTTAATGGAAATTCCACTCACGGACAGGCCTGAACCTTCACGCCTCTGTCAACCATGTTGAATTAGAATACTCACGGGTGCCCCCAGTGCTGGCGCTTGAAACTTGTTTCCTCAAATTACACATGGATGGATGCTCAGAGATTGCCAGGCAGCACTCAGGAATCTGAGAAATGCTTTAAGAGCCTCACCCCATCTCTAATTGGCTTAATCCCCCAAGCGTATAAAGAGACACACCACCTTTGTTTTGTGAATTTGCTCAGAAAATAGAGGCCAGGCCTTACCAGCTGGGTTAGGTTTGGAGAGAAAGGAGTCAGTCACAGAAGGGAAGCAAGCTCAGGTCACAGCCAAGGCCAACGGGCAACACAATCCCCTAGTTAAGAACTGTATACTCCTCTCATCCAGATGCCAAAATAAGTGACTCTAAGCTCATAAGATTCCTGTAAACTTCCATTTGCGATTTTCATCATTTTCACTTTATGTTGTTAGTGGAAAGGGTGAAGATTTAAAAAGACAAGACATTTCAAGTCTGACCGCAGTTGCCGTCTGTGTGAGGGTGACTATGGATAGATGATGAACAGCTTAGCCACTCTGTCCATGGGGTTCTGTGGAGACCCTCGTTACCTCCTCTCCCAAATCCCTAGTGGTTCTGAAAAGTCAGTGTGCCTTCCAGTGCCGAGGCTCTGCTGGAATGCAGGCTCCCACTCAGTCGGTCTGCATCCCGCACCAGGTCCAAGGTGCTACAGCAGGACTGGGTCTAGACTTGCATGTCAAAGTCTACTCCTCCACCAGTGGCCATGTTTATGTTGTTGTAATAAGCACTGAGATCATTAGCATAAAAACAGGAAGGGTTTATTTTGCTTACAACTGTCTACATGCCCATAAAGGATAAGCCTTGCTTCCTCGGGAATGGGCTAGCTGAAAATCCATCATGGAAGCCACAGGAAGCAAACTGCTCACTTCAAGGCAGCTGGGGTTGTCTGGGGTAGGGGATCGGAAGAGATCCCTCCCCCAAATTTTTGAGGACACATGCAAAATGAACTCCTCCCACTAAAACCTGTCATTGGGCCCCACCTCCTTTCAATAGTGTCAAGCTAGAAGCCTTTGTGGGCATATTTGATCCATTCTGTTGCTGTGTGCCACCCAGGGACAGAGGAGCTGCCCCACTGAGCCTTTTGAAGGAAGTATTACAATTCCACTTATGTCAGTTTCTTTAAGACTGTGAAATGAGAAACACAGATACCACACCTGATCCGTTTATCAGATTACCAATGTTCAGCCCATGTGGCTATGATCCTGAGGAATTCAGGAAATAAAGCTCTGTAACTCAGAGGAGCGGATCATTTGTTTTCTGTTGGAGAAGGCCACTTGTTGGTTCCTGGCTGCCTGGCGAGCTTAGACCCGAAATAATCACACAGAAACTGTATTAATTAAATCACTGCTTGGCCCATTAGCTCTGGCTTCTTATTGGCAACTCTTATATCTTAATTTAACCCATTTTAATAATCTGTGTACCGCTACGTGGCTGTGGCTTACCGGGTAAAGTTCCCAGCATCTGTCTCCAGTGGCTCCATGGCTTCTCTCAGACTCTGCCTTCTTTCTCCCAACATACAGCCTAGCTTTCCCCAGCTAGTTCTGTTCTTCCCTGCCATAGGCTCAAAGCAGTTCTTTACTCATTAACCAATAAAAGCAACACATAGACAGAGGGACCTCCCACACCAGTTTTCATTTAGCTGCTGCAGCATGCTGAAATGCTGATGTTGCAGGATTTCTGACCTAACCCTTGCACAATGCACCTGCATCAGTTACTTTTCCTGTGGAAAAACCCTGACCAAAGCTACTTGAAAGAAAGAAAGCTTCATTTTTAGCTTACAAATTCACTGGTACAAGTCCATGGCAGAAAGGTGCTGAATGCAAGATCGCTGGTCACATGACCTCCACAGTCAGGAAACAGAGATGACAGCTGGTGATCATCTCACTTTCTACTTTTCATTCATTCCAGGCCCAGTCTATGGCTTGCTGCTGCCCAAAGTTAAGGTAACCTAGCCTGGATAATCCCTCACAAGTGTGTGTGTCTTTTAGGTCATTCCAGATTCTGTGAAGCTGAGGGGATTTGTACAAGAGTGAAAACATCTGTACTTGAATATAGTCACAGTGCAAACACCTGTACTTAAATACAGCCACAGTGCAAACACCTGTACTTGAATACAATCACAGTGCAAGAGACCAAGGCAATGCCAAAAAATTTCTGATTAAAGATGGCGTGATGGGTTGGAGAGAAAGCCCTGTGGTTAAGAGCACTCATAGCTCTTGTGGAAAACAAGAGTTCAGCTCCCAGTACCCACTTCAAGTGACTCATAACCACCTGTCTTCAGCTGCAGGGG
Organism: Dicrostonyx torquatus; assembly: GCA_028555095.1. Classification (NCBI taxonomy): domain Eukaryota; kingdom Metazoa; phylum Chordata; class Mammalia; order Rodentia; family Cricetidae; genus Dicrostonyx; species Dicrostonyx torquatus. The sequence goes on along the minus strand of JAQHUG010000105.1, from coordinate 2,926,459 downwards.
ATCTGATATCTTCCTTTGACATCCATGAGTACCCACACACATAAATGACAACAATAATAAAAACAACTAAATATGAAAAGCGTCTGGGGACCAAAGAGATGCTCAGAGGTTAAAAACATTTGTTCTTACAGAGAACTTGGGTTCAGTTTCCAGTACCTACATGGTGGCTCACAATTGTCTTTACTCAAGTTCCAGGGGGTCCAAATCCCCTCTTGTGACCTCCATGAGCACCAGGCACTCAGTGGCTAAGAACAACACAAGCCAAAGGCATTGCTTTGGAAATATATAAAGAACTTTATTAACTCAACGATAGGATGGCAAAAAAAAAACCCACAAGAAAAACCATCTGAAACATTTCCTCAAAAAAGATGCATAAATGACCAAAAAGTGTTCAACCTAAATCATCAGAGAAATGCAAATAAAAACAAGGAGGACTATTTCACAGCTACTAGGATAGATACAGCAATTTTCAAAATCAGACAATCGATCACCAACAGTATTCCTGTTACTGCTAGCCCGCTGCCCCTTGAAACAGGAATTAAATAAATCTTTCTGTGGAAAAATGAACAACGAAAACCCAGAAAGCCAAGCATTTGTGTAGAGACATTTGACTCCTTGTATATCACCAGTGGGTATGTAAAGTAGATTGGCTATTATGGAAAGCAGTTTGAGGTTTCCTCAAAAGGTCATTATATAATCCAGCAATTCTACTCCCAAGTTTATAACACAAATAATCAGAAACAGGTCCTCAGACTAGTGCCTATGTGTTTATGGCAGTTCCATATATAATAGCTAATAGAGAAACAACAAATATATATATCAACAGATGAATAAATTATGTCTTCATACAATGGAATATTTTTCAGCTATAAAAGAATGTGGCACCAGCCTATGCTACAATATGAATTAATCTTTTAGCAAGCATGCCAGTATATATCACATATTACGAGGCCATATATTACACGAATCCACTTACACTGAGAGTCCGAATATGTAAGTCCATGGAGACAGAGCACTGATTGATGATCACCTTGGAAAGCAGGAAGCAACTGCACAAACTGTGGAGTTTCTTGTTAAAGCAATGAACATGTCTTGAGCCAGTTAAGTGATGATGACACAACCTGATGAAGATGCTAAATGCCCCTGAACTGTGGCTTTAAGTGGGTGATTTTGTTCTGTGTAACTCAACCCCATTAAATCTCTTTTTCCTCTCTCTCTCTCTCAGAGTCCCAGAGCTCAGAAGTCCTAGAAGCAAAGACTGACAGGGATGTGTTACTTCTTTGGCCCTAGGGAAGGCCCCCATTCCTTGTTCTTTCCATCTCTATAACCACTGCCATTCTTTGGTTGTGACTTCTTCCTGTAATATCTTCAAAGCTAGCCTCATGCTCAGATATCTGTTTTTAATGTCAATGTCTGCCCTTGCAGCTCCTTCTCCAACACGACCCTTTCTCACTCCCCCCATACATGGGCCCTTGTAAGAACTTCTATCAGACACACTCCTGCACTCCACAGCCTCATCCCAGCCGCAATGTCCCTTTTGTCATGTAGAACAACAAAGGTCCAGTCCTATGATTTCAGTGCGACCCCAACAGTTCATGTGGTGGAAACTTAACACCTCTTATGTATGTTAATAGAATTTGGAGGTGTACAGTTTGGGGTAAACAACTAAGGTTCGACTGGTAAAATTCCTGTGGCTTTCTTTAGTCATTTCTCACTAGAGTAAGAAAACGCCACTTCTTGCTTGAAGCTTGCTTGCTCACCATTTTATCCAGAATGTTTCTGAAAGCTGTGGCTACCTGCTCAAGGTGAAGCCAGTCAACATCCCCACAAAAATGAGGGGAACATGTGAGCCCCTATCTCTAGCTGAGATTATTAGGGTACAAGCATTGCAAGAACAAGAAATTAGCGTGTGTGTCTATCCCAAAGGCCCTGACTAGGTCTGAGCATGTGTAGGAACCATACTTGTTCTAGAAATACCCAAACTCTACACACAAGTCAATGAACTCTACTCTTTATAAATTACCTGCTCTTGGGTATTTAGTTATAGAAGCAGAAAATGGACCAAGATATCAAGTTTCAGGGATTCAAATGTCAACATCTTAGGAAGGCCATTACTGTCTGTCCCATATTACACCTCTCCAATTATCTTCTTCCATGCTTAAGTTAGCCAGCAATGTGGTTTATCATCATGACATTCAACTTTATATTGAAAGCACTACTCTTTATATCTTTTGGGTAGTAGGTTTTTTCCATGTTTTTAATTTTTTAATTTACTCCTTGACAATTCATAAATGTACATGATGTATTTTGATTATATCCATCCCCTGCCCCTTTGTCCCCTTTCATTCTCCCTCTCTCTAGAGACTTTCTTTCAAATACTCCTCTCCTATTTTAAATACTTTTCATGCATTTAAAAGGGTTTAATTAGGGCTGCTTACATGCTCGTGGGTGTGAGATTATTTACTGGCATGACAGTTCGCCAGTGGTTACTACACTCCACCACCCAACAGTACTCCTCAGTGAGGGGCGGGGCCTCACATGTTCCCCTATCTTTGCTGGAAAGCTGACCAGCTTGCTCTTTTGCAGGTCTTGTGTGCATGTTCACAGCTTTCAGAAGCATTCTGAGTGAAGTGGTGAGCATGCAAGCTTCAAGCAAGACATGGTGCCTTCTTACTTTTGACTAGAGTGACTAAGGAAAGCCACCAGAGTTTTACATATAGCCAAATGATTTCTCCAGGAATAGGGTAGTCAGCAGGGAAGGGAGTAAAGAGTCTCTAGGGGCTAAGTGAATAAAAAACAGATTAAAAGAGAGAGAGAGAGAGAGAGAGAGAGAGAGAGAGAGAGATGGAAATTCAACTACAGCCCTTAACCAGAGGACAAAGGAGCTAGGATGTAAAAAGGAAAAGCAGAATTTATAAAAACCTGTACTGAAGGGGCCTTCAGATGACACTGCTATGTTTAGGCTCTTCCTTTTAAAGAATGTGTGAGTGTGTGTGTGAGTGTGTGTGTGTGTGTGTGTGTGTGTGTGTGTGCGCGCGCGCGCGCGTGCATGAGTGCACGCTTGTGTGTATGCACTGTCAGAGGACAGCAGAAGTCGGGTTTTGGTTCTCTCCTTCTACCATGTAGGTCTTTGTGACTGAACTCATCGTATCAGTCTTGGCATCAGATTCCTTTACCAGCTGAGCCATCTTCTGAATCAAGTGATAGCTTCCTTCTGCCAATCTTGAGTTTGTTTTTAGATACTAACCTAAAGACTCTCTGTTCTGTTTTTAAAATCAGGCTTGAAATGATAGAACTTTCAGGTGTATCATGGATCTATTTGGCTCACCATCTTTCAGGACCAGTTTACCAAAACTTGGCATTGATTTTCACTGTGCATTTCTTGCAAGCCCAACTGGTCTAGCGAGCAAATTGATATCAGTCTCAGGAAGCAGCTGTGTAGGCCAGGCCCCCTCCTTCCTGGGCCTCTTAAGGGAAAGACCATTCAATTGTCTGCCTCAAAGAAACTGTAATTGCTGCCAATTATTCTGACTTTGACCTAGAACTCTTATTTATGCAAAACACAGTAAGGTATTTTATGAGTGTGCAGGGGTTCCTGGAAGAGCAAAGAACATTCTTTGTTCGATGCGTAATCCTAGAGTTCAGGCATCAGGTAATATTTCATCCTCAAAGCCTTCGCCCGAGTCAGCCTTGCCTTTATTGATACATGTTTGTGGAAATGGGAGGGGGCTGTTTGCTCGTCCAGGGTGGAGAAGCACTGAGGGTAGCTAGATATTGCCTTTTTCCTCTTCCCTCAGGTTATAATCTTTTTTTCAGTATACAGAGTAAACTGTCCGTGACCTGAAGCAATGCTGAGAGCTGGAGTTACCTACTCAAGCACACCGTTCCTTGGTCGACTCATACTAGATTTTAATTATGGTCACCCGAGTTATTGCCTTCAGTACCAAGAAGTTCCTTTTCTAGAATGTCGCTTTGCAGACTCTGTCTCGTGTAACCAGGAAACATTAAATGGGAGAGAAAGCAACATTTCCATGCCTCTATGAGGTCGGAGAAAGTAGTGCAAAACCAGTTAGAAACACAACAAAATGCCCCACCATTCCCCAGCCTTCCCTGGTCAACCTCTAAGCAATCTTTCTCTGTAAAATAGTTTCTAGACATAGCCTTTACCTCAGAGAAATCTGATCTGTCTGCATTGTCTGGGGAGCATGGGGAAAATTCACAAATGCAACAGAACTAAGGTTAAGCACCATCCCCCCATTCCGTGTGCCCTGAAACTATCCTCAGATGCCCTACATTTTCCATAAGAGTCCTCATGTCACAAATTCTTTCCTACCATCCCACAGGGTGATTCGCAGGTCCCCAGCCATGAGAAGCAGTCTCTGATACAGACAAGGAACAGAGTAAAGACTAGCATAGGATGAAGGAAGTAATCTTAAATCTTTTTAATTTTCAAAAATTAATTATTTTCATGTGTTTGGGTGTTTTGCCTACAAATATGTTCACGTATCACCCACATGCAGTACCTGTGGAGGCCAGAAGGCATTGAGTTGCCTGAGACTGGAATTATGTACAGCTGTGAGCCACATGTGGGTGCTGGGAATCAAATCCATGTCCTCAGAGAAAGCAGCAATCCTCTTAACTGTGGAGCCATGTCTCCAGTCCCTGGAAATTTGTGTGTGTGTGTGTGTGTGTGTGTGTGTGCGCGCACACACACACACACACACACACACACACACACACACACATATGAATGCCTTTGGAAGATGGAAGAAACTCTCAGGCCCTCTGTACATGGAATTCCAGGTAGCTGTGACCTGTTACATGGGTGCTGGGGACCAAATTCTGATCCTTCAAGTGCTGAGCCATCTTTCCTGCCCCAGGAGAAAACACCATCTTAAGGGACCATTAGTTAATTCATGAAGCAAGTAAACATCTCCTAGGTCATACATATGGACATTTCCCAGGATGATATTATTACTTATCAATATAAACACGGACTCATTTTCCGAGCTCTGCAGCACACATTTAGCTATACTGTTAACTTTCTGACTAGCAAACTACAAGCCAAACATCCTAATAAGAATGGCATATTAGAATATATATATATGCATAATAAGAATGGTGACATATGCCTTTTATCCCAGGATTCAGGAGGCAGGTGCAGGCAGAGCTCTGAGTCTGAGGCCAGCCTGGTCTACAGAGCAAGTTCCAGGACAGCCAGAGCTGCACAGAGAAAACGTGTCTCAAAAAGACATCATCATCATGACAATAACAATAAGAAGAATGGCATGCTCTACATGTTTAACGTATTTTTACCCATGTCAAAGTGCTGTCACCCAAGAATATAGCTAGGATCTAAACCTGGCTTTGCAGCATGAGATTCTATTCTTCTCTAGGAATAGACAAAGGAGGCGACCTTGAAAGAGTCTTCCAGACAGGCTGATGCTGCCCTGAAATGTTGCACGTGGAGAACTCTTTGTAACTTTTTCCAACAATCAGCATTCCCACAGCCTCCTCTCCTCACCTACTACATCGCTCTAACACACAGGGCTCCTGTTTGAATAGAACGTTCTATTCTTGCTTTCAAATCCTTGGTTATCCATCGCGAAATTATAGGACAATTGTTAATGACAAGAAATAAAGTCAATCTATCACTCTCTTGTCTCCTTTTCCTTCTCCCTCGCCCATCACCTCCCCTTACCCTGTTAGTCAGAAGAACAAAAGTCCAGGTTTAGGATAAAATGTCTCTGGATTCAAACTGAGACTTCTCCTTTCCAAACTTATCTACCTTGTGGGGAGAGTCTCCCCTTAGCCTTCCTTTTCTCATGTGTTAATGGAGGTAACTACAAGGCAGCCAACTGTCTGCGTTTGGCAGGGATTGAATGTTTAAGACAGTACATGAGAAGCATATACCCATCTCTCTGACCTAACAAATGTGTTGGAGAATACAGATAATAACTCCAACAGAAAACCCACTCTCTTGCTTAAAAATCTTCCTTGGCTTCATGTTCTGGCAGGCTAATCTCAAAGCCTTCTCCCTGGCACTGTGGGTCCTCTCAGATGCTTTTCAGACGAAGTCTGTCCAATGTTCCCCAAGGCACCCCCTCAATTTGCAAGCATTATTTGATCCACTCACCTGATGTCCAACACCCTCCTCTCTCAGCCAAGAGAGTCTTGAATCCAAATTTAAGTTGTAGGGTCACGAACTAATAAACTATTGAAAGGGTGGATGAGAAGGAGAAAGGGCTCAGTGACTAAGAGCCCTTGCTGCTCCCGTAGACGACCTGGGTTTGGTTTCCAGCACCTACATGTGGTTCATAATCACCTGCAGCTCCAGGTGCACAGGATCCCATGCCCTCTTCTGACCTCCAAGGGATGCAAGCGGTGCACAGACATACATACAACCAAAATACTTATGTGCAAAACTTTTTTAAAGTAGAATTTCTGAAGGTGTGTGCATGTATGTTTACACTTATGGAATATTAGTTTATTTTCATTAGTTATAAAGATTGTGATTTTTTTTAAAAAAAATTCCTGGGTTTTTCTAGATCTTCATGAACTATGAGACCTGGTCTCTTGGGTACATTGTCCTTGATGGCAACCATTGGTTTTCTGTGAGCAATGATCACCCAATCAAAGGGAGGACAAACTTTGCCCAGGTTTTCTAGGGCCATTTTAATCCCACAAAGTCCACACTAGCCTGACTTCCTTCTTAGCTTACCTCCATGCCCTCCCCTAGAAGGGTAGCAATTTCTGTTCTGAATCTTACTGGTCCTCAATTCTTCATTAACACTTGATTCATCTGCTTGACGTTTTTCTTTCCCCCTTTTATTCCAGCAGCTGCATTCATTGCTATGCAAGACTACATTCTTACTATGTTGTCCCTCTTGAAGCACCAGTCTCTTGACCCAGGACCCAGACTGGGCCTAAACCTGGCTTATCACCAGATACAAAAAAGTACTTGATTAATACTTTTTCAAATTAAATTTGCTCATTGACATTTTCATACATGAACTTAAGGCATCCTCATCACACATCCCTTCTTGCTTCCTCCCACCCACCCCTACCAACTGCTTCCTTCTCTAAAAGTCCCTTTTTCCATATCCATGTGCTTTGTTTTGAGACCCAGCAAGTTTTAACTATCTCCATCTGTGACCATTTATGTGGTTGTACATTTGAACCACTCCATTGGATGCTGTTGGACTAACAGTTGATGTCTGTGACTCCCCATTTCCCAGAACTTAACTGGGGCAGGACCTCTTGAGCCCCATGCCCAGTTGATAGGCCCATTTTTGTGCTGGCCCAGTGTATGCCTTCACTGAGTTTAGTTCCACTGAGCTCATGATAAGATTGGCTCAATCATTCCCAGAAGGTGGCACCCATCTTCCTGTCTTCCAGCTCTTACCCTTCTCCCACCCTCTGCTGCACCGTCTCTGAGCCTTCTTACTCCTGGCTGAGCCTTCAGCTTCTAGTTATTCCCAGCACTGTGAACAGTCACGGTCTCTGCATCCACCGCTTTTCACTGCCGAGAGAGGCTTGTCAAGGGAGGCTCCTCAGCCGGTCCTCCAGCGAGGCCTTTGCTCACAACCACACCCCTGAGTGACACTTTTAATCAAAGTAAGAACTGGGGAAAGTTGGGCTGACTCCTGGCTTGGGATAAATGTTGATGATCAGCTAAGCCTAGGAAAAGCAACGGGGGACCCAGAGGTGGAGGGCAGAGAGAAAGTGTGTTTGAGAGACTCAGGGTCTGTGTATATCCCAAGTCCAGCTTTAAATTTTGCTCTAGGTTCATTTGTATGAAGAAAAATTCCTCCACTCCTTACTGAAATGTGTTACAATTCTGTATCTAGTTGAGACTGTATTTTAATCAGAGTATCCTCAGACATTATCCTTAGGCATTATTAATCACACAACACCCACCAGGAGTGATCTCCCATCTCAGAGGCAGCAGCAGCATCTCAGATGAACCAGCCATCTTTGCCTTAGTCTGTTCCTTGGACATTGTCTCATGTGTAGTGCATATTGGTCTCCAGCATACAATCTTTTTGCCTTTGCCTCCTGAGAGCTGGGATCACAGACCCAGCCACCACACCTGACTGATTCTCCAGACCTTCAAAGGCTGAAATAGATGCAAACCCTCCTGGGGGCTGAGCAGCAGGTACTTGTCTGTCCTCTGCCACCCAGATCAGGACAAAAGTTGAGAGAAGTGGGGAGGAGGAAGAGGAAGAAAAGGGAGGAGGGGACAATACCTTGAACCATTTCTTTTTTTTTGCCTAACATCTCAGAATGTGAAGGGCTCTATAGAAACAGGCATCGTGTGCAGAATTCTCTGTAGCACAGGGAAGTAGATGTGGTTAGGTGAGGGGAGTAAGATTACATAATTCCACAGACTAAATAAACTGCAATTACAGATATATACATTTATAGGCATATGTTTATGTACATACACATGGGGCTTGAACCTGAAATGCTCCCTATGGGGTTATGTTTTGAATGCTTGTTCTCACGATGGTGGCCCTACTTTGGTAGGCTGTGGGACCTTTGAAGGATGGGAGCTGGTCAGTAAAAGGAAGTTACTGAAGGTGGGCTTTCATGGTTATTCCAGATCCCTGGTTCTGGCTGCACTGTTTCTTCCTCCTGGTCCACCATAATATGCTGTGCCTTGCGTTCCCATGCAACAGACTGTGGTGCTCTGCCTCACATTCCCAATGCCATGGACTGCGATGCTCTGCCTTGCATTCCCAGCGCCACGGACTGCGGTGCTCTGCCTCATGTTCCCAACGCCACGGTCCTCCCTTACAGTGTCATAACCACACAAGAGTCACAAAGGCAGAGGTGGAAGGAGAAGGTGAGCTTCCATGGCTGCCCACCTGCACAGCTCTCCAGCTGCCTTAAATAGTGTAATTACGAAAAGAAGTCTCGCTGTGCCTCTCACACCGTATTTCCTTTCTTTTGGGCTGAGAAGAACTTCTGATGACTGCCAGCCAGCTGTGGTAAAGGAACTTCTCTGCTCTCCCAGTTGTGAAAGGGGTCCCAGAACACTTTGAAGATGTAATAGTTTCCTGATATCTACAACAGGTAAAGGGACCAGAGGCTTTATGTGGTAAGAAGCCCCTGGATGGGCTGTAATGGAGTTGGCAATTTTCTTGAAATGGACTGCATTGACCTTGACCTTGGCACTACTGAGTTTGCTGAAGTTTCTAGTCAATGATCGTATCTTCACTGTGTGCTTGGGAGGGCAGTGTTCGGTCTGAGTCTGCTGCAAAGAATCTCTTTTTGAAGAGCAGAGAGATAACGTGTTTTTGGAAGAATAAGAGCACTGTGAACTTTTTGGAACAGAAAAAGAAGTAATTGTTACTTCATGTATAAGCATGGATCCCTAAATTAAGCCTCCCCAAGACCTTGATCTGCCTGAAATGCCATCCCCTAGGATCCCCACTAACCTTCAATGTCCAGTTCAAACTTCACCTCTTGCAGAACATCTGCCTACCTTCAAACTACCACAGCTGTTCCCAGCAGGCTTTGCATACTGTGCGATATTTCCGGGTCCATAGCCCCATCCTACTCTGGCCTACCGTTGTGACTGCTGTGACATTTTTATACTTGCATTGCTTGTACCATGTGACTTCCTAGCAGTTTGCAGCTGATGAACGCTTGGTGAATATTTGATAAATACAAGCCTAGATTTCTTCCTGGGTGTATCTTGTCAAGGATTTGAAGGGGTGATGTGTGTAAATTATGCTCTGGACTCCAAATGGGTTGCTGTAACATAACTGGACGCAGAGAATGAATCTTCATTGTGAATATCTCCAGTGCTTCTCTCCAACCCTGTTTCCGTTTAATGATAACAGCCTCACCTCCTGGCATCCATGTGGTCTGTGCTGCACACGCACAATACACACACCTTGCAGAAGATGAGACCTGTGGCTATTTCACCTCCCCTGTCCTTAGGGTCTCACAGGTAAGTAAGTAGTGGGATTCTGGTTCAGAGACTCTGTCCCTATCCAACCCTGCAAGCCACTCCCTTCCGGACCGTTGTTCCCAGAGTTAAATACTGATGATGCGATTATAAAACACAGCACTTCTCATTTCCCTCTTGCTGCCTGCTGAGCTCAAGAAACCCACGCTATCACTCAAAGACTTGCGAATGTGATAATGTAAGCCTGGCAGCTGTAGACACAGGAAATGAAGATCACTGCGGCAGAGCTCAAATTGCAACCATTTTGACAAGAGAGCCAGGAACGCCATGCTGGGGGTGTTCACGAGACAAGCGCCTCTTCCCTGCTTCATCTTTTTTCTTTCAAACCAAGATATGAGTCTTTGGAAATATTGTCCAACCACGGAGCTATGTTTATCTCCCAGAACAGGAAAAATGGAAAGTGCCCACCCGGGCTCCCTCACACCCCAGGGAGGAAGCTGCTCTCTGCTCAGCACGAATGCCTTGCCGAGTGTACTGAATATATAAATGCCTGGCATCACAAGTGTTTTTAAACATAAAATGCAACAGGACTCTGTGTCCTTCTGCCTTTGACATGTTCCTCTCTGAAAGCCAGCAAAGCGTCAGTTCATCAACCGCAGTGTCATTAAGCAAATGTCATTCATTGCACCAAATATAAACGTAAGTGCTGGGAATAATAAAAGGATGTGATTTTCCTGAGGACCGAATTAGTCTTATTTTTTCAAGCTGATTAGAAAGGTCTTCAATGGAGGCCAATGGTTTATAGTAACGTTTGTCCAAACAAAGACTTCTAGCTGTTTGGGGGCTTCATTGCCAAGGATTAGAGTAGAGACCTAAGTAAGAAATTGTGAAGGCGTTCTTTCATGGTACAGGGCTGCTTTCTTGTAGGCCTCCTCCCCCAGCAAGCAACCAAGTGCTTTCTGATGGTAAGATACATTATAGATCAAATGCCTGTCCCGGCTGGCTTCCTAAGCTAACGTGGGGGAAAGGAGTAGAAATGAGATAAAGTTGCCCTCCATTCTCACTATCTTATTTCACGTCTTGAACTTCAGTCCCAATGGGTATACAGAAGGGCAAGCTGACACAGCGTGCTGCTCCTGACGAGCAGCATTCCACAGGCTAACATTCCTCCTACCACATGTGCTCTGAGGACCAGTTCCGTGTCCAGATCTCATCCAGGTCTCTCCATGGATAGTGCCTTAGTCTCAGACCTTGAACATCTCTGGAGAACTGACAGGCAAATCTAGCAGAAACGAAGACAGCTCAGCAGCCTTGGATGGAAACAGTATAACTCCAAAGATGCAATACCAAACCAGAAGCATCAAGACGGTCATGCCAAGAAACCTATGAACAGATTTTCCCTCAAGATTCTTTTCCTACCCATTTTAGATGCCCCCAAAACTTTATTTTTTAATTTGATGTGTATGAGTGTTTTGCTTGAATGTATGTATATGTACTACATGCGTGCCTGGTGCCCACAGGACCAGAAGACCAGAAGAGTACATTAGATCCCCTGGAACTAGAGTGATAGATGCTTGTGACAGACCATGTGGGTGCTGAAAACCAAGCCCAGGTCCCCTGTAAGAGCAGCAAGTGTTCTTAACCCTTGAGCCAACTCTCCAGCCCCTCTCTACCAAATTGTAAAATATTGGTCTTCCCTACTCTTCCATCTCTGGAGTGCCTCTTGGTAAAATTTTCTGTTAAAAAAGTTTCCTCTCAACACATGAAAACCTTTAACTACACTGACTCTTGACATTTCTTCCATACTCCCTAGACCATTTGGTCATTTGATATAACTGTGGCACTGTTCTGTAGGGCCAAGCAAAGAAGCTATTACTTCTTAGGAGGGTGACCAAAGGTTGGAACTAATCTGAGTATGCGCCTGATTAAACAGTTTTTGTTTCCCCTACCTTGGGAAAATGGGCAAACTCAGATAAAACCCACTCCTTACATTGGATCTCCTTACACCCACACCTGTGAAGACCCAGAGCCAAGAGTCTGTGGTGGTTTCTGAACTCTCAGTCAGTATTTTGGTTTTTGTTTTGTTTTGTTGTTTGTTTCTTTCTTTTTTAAATCATGTTAGACATCTATCTACCCAATCCAGTCACACTCCTCAGAGCTAGTATTGGGTACTTCTTGGCACCCAAAAACATCTGTTTGTTAATTAATTAATTAATTTTCTTTTTTATCCATCCTTCCCTTCTATTTTCCTTTCTTCCTTTTCTCTTTTTGCATATGTTTAGGTGCTTGAACCCAAGGCCTCACTCATACACAGCCAAGTACCACTACTGAGCTACACCTGCCTCTCATCAATAAGAATCTGAGAAACCTAATCCAGGAAAGCACAGGTTTTTCTGCTGTGCACTTGGAGGATCCCATTGTTCCTGAAACTCAAGGAAGAAGCGAAGAACTAGGATAAGCCACTCTTCAGCGTTCTCAGCCACGGCTGCTTTAACCATAAAGGAAATGCACAACACAGCTGGATTCTAGGCAAAGGTCAAGAGGTTTCCATCCTTCTGCTTGTGCATGCTCTGATCAGCTGCTTGGTGAGCAGCTTCCAGAGGCCCCATTCAGTGAGAAGGCCCGGGGTTGGTACTAAGTTTCACCAACCAATTCATTCTAAACCAGTGATGCATTCGTTCACTGCCTGAGCTCCTATTTAGTCACTTTGAATAGAATTTTTCTAATTCTTTGAGAATTTCATATAATGAAATTTGATCATGTTTGCTTCTTAGTCCTTCCCCTAACTACTCCCAGATCCATCCCCAGCTCCCTAGCCCCACAACGTTGTATCCTACTGTTTTGTCTTTAAACAATCCATAACATTCTATCGGTGCTACCCATAAACTCCTGGGTGTGGAGACATCCATTTGAACATGGTCACCTTACTATGGGCCATATTGTACTGGCTAGTTTTACAACAACTTGACACAAACTGTAGTCATCAGAGAGAAGGAAACCTTGAGAAAATGCCTCTGTAAGATTGGACTGTAAGCAAACCTGTAGGGCATTTTCTTAATGAGTGATTGATGAGGGCGGGCCCAGCCCGTTGTGGGTGGTCCCACTCCTGGGCTGATGGTCCTAAGTTCTCTAAGAAAGCAGGCTGAACTAAACCATGAGGAGCAAGCCAGTAAGCAGCACTCCTCCATGACTTCTGCAGGTCCCTTGCCCTGCTTGAGTTCCTTCGCCTGCTCCTTGCCCTGTCCTGACTTCCTCTGATGATGAACTGTGATATGGAAAGAGAAGCTGAATAAACTCTTTCTTCCCCAAGTTTCTTTGGTCGTGGTGTTTCCTCACAGCGATAGCAACCCTAACTAAGACACATACTCGTGAGAAAAACTGACTGTCCTTCTCCTAGAAGGCATCAATTGTCTGTAGCTCCTTGATTGGGGGTGGGAGCTCCTGAATCCTTTTCCTGCTCATGCTAGAATGTTGACTAGCTTGATCTTGTGTAGATCTTACACAGGACACCATGGGTTCTGTGAGTTCATGAGAGCAATGGTCCTGCCATATTCAGAAGACGTTCTATTCCAGACCTCCTTGGCTTCTGTCTTACAGTCCTTCCACACTCTCTTCTGTGACAATACCCAATACCCGAATACTGGGAGTATGTGTGTGTGTGTGTGTGTGTGTGTGTGTATACATATACGTATATGTATATATATACACACACACACACATCCATATCCCATGTGTGCTTGAGTGTGCCATAGTACTTATTCTCTATACACGAACTACATGTGAGTTTTTGAGTTAACTGCCAACCATTGCACATATAAACTTATCTGATGAGGCTTGAGAACTCCAGAGTACTATAGTACTCTGTACTATAGGTACAGAGACAAACATTTAGAAAGCAGTTTGATATTACATCCATTTAACTGAATAACAATAACATATTTATCCCTGGGGCCTGTGCTTGCCAACCATGGATTCTTGGCCAGATCTTTAGTACCAGGCATGTGTTTCCTCCTGTAGAGTGGAGCTTTAGATATAACCAGGAAGCATTTGGCTGCTCCCATAACATTTGTATTATATGTACCTACTATTTATTATACTTGCCATACCATTCACCATGCTCTCGGCTACAGAAGACTAGCGATGACTTTGTTTCCCCAATAACTTACATCACAACTTCTTGTCTTACGAAAGCTCTCAAGCTTCCTGGTCAATATCAGCTTGATTTCTCTATGTCCTGTGGACAATGTATGTGGTGTTTTGCTAATAAAACAGGGCCTTTTTATCAAGTCTTTATGGGCAACCAGGAGTAAGAGCAATAGTGTGCTTTTTTGTTTTGTTTTCCAGGACACCTCTGACCAACTCATGTGGAGTTATATAACACTTTATATCGTACTTTTTCTTTGTCAACCTATGGCTTTTTGGAAGGTTTATTATCTCTTATGCAGGGTACTGTCAATTAAACTCATTTATATGAATATATGTTCCTAAAATTTTACACATACACGTGTATATATACACATATAGTGTAGGAATTTTATAACATAGTAGGTTTACATATGACTCACGTCCTTGGTGTCACCTCCTCTGCTCTACTGTCTCATCACTCCCCACTTAAGCCTGTCTCTCAATTATTTTCCTTTCCTGTCTCCTGTTTACCTCTGAATAATAAAGCACGAGCTGGGATAGAAACAGGGGCAGCACTATATCTGATCTCAGGGAGACAGTCTACGGGGATACAGACAGGTAAATGTGTAATAACAGTGTAAGAAACCTGAAAATAGACACAACAGAATTTAGAGATTATTATCATTTAGTTATTACTCAGGTGAGATCTGGGAATGCTTTACAGAGTAATCACTATTAGTGTGGAGAGTTTCCCACAAGGAATTGGAACAGCCAGGACACAGCATTCCAAACAGTGAAAACAACATTGGTGGTGTCACAGCGGGCCTGGCACAAACACTGCTCTTAACATCTTGACTTAAATGCCTTTATCAAGTTGTTAGGTCGCTGGGGGAAAAAAGAATGTCCTGGAAGAAAGGACAACAGAAAAAGCTTCAAAGGTAGGATGATTAAAGCAAGCCCTCCACTGGGACACTGAGCATCCTAGGGCTCTCAGCCATTTACACCTGCAGCAGGTTTGCCTCGAGAGGCAAACTTTCCCTAATTCCCAATCAAGGCTATACTAGCCAATAGATGTTAGTTGTGCAGAAAACAAAGCAGAGTGGGAACAAATGCCCTAAGTTCTGAACCGAGATAAGTGAGTGCCAGTCCTGGGAACCCTGCCATGATCTGTTTCCAGTAATAGCTTGGTCAAGTCCACAATGCATTGGCCAAGTAATTGCTGGCCCAGGAGCTGACGGGTGCAGCTGAGCTTCCTTCAGCCTGAGGCATTTCCCAGTGAGGCATCCCTTTCCTTCTCCATTGTGTCAAATTACAGAATGCTAAGATTACAGCCACTCAGGATGTGGTGCCCATGGACAATAATGCTAGCAGTTAAATTTTATTTTTTTAAAGTATTAATTGATATAGAGCGATTATACATAATAAAGAAGGGGAAGTCTTAATTGTAGGGGAATTCTATACTCAACTCAGGTTTTAAATCCAGTCTGGGCAGCTGGTTGTTGTTAAAAAAAGGGAAAAAAAAGTTTTGTTTTTTTTTTTTTCAAAGAAGAAATTCATTTTGGACCTTCCCAGCCTCCAAATCCAAGCTTCTAGACCCCCACTGTCAGATGCCGTCCTGCACAAAGGACCAGTTGCTGACCGCCTGACACCACCAGAAGTGTTGGACTTGTGCATACTTTAGAGTGGAGGACACACCCTCTCAGAATCTGAAGCTCAGCCCCTACCTACATGCCCACCAGAGCTAGGGAATGTCTCTGCAGCCCACAGCCTTGGGTCTACAGCTTTTCATGCAAGGTTCCCGCTTCCTCTATGCCTACTTCTGGGTCTTAGGACAGTTTTACCATAGCCTATTGCTCCCAGATAATAGCAATCAGTTCCCCACACTTGGCACTATTGTACTTGCCATATAAACTAGAGCAAGTCTTCTCCCCACCTCAAAGCCTTGAAATTACAGGTACTCAAAAAAGCCCTGGCATCACTCAAAATTGCCTCTTACTGATGGGAGACAATCCCTATAGCTCCAGAATGGTGTTTGCCAATGCTAGGAGCTTCAGTCCCACCAAGCACTTGCTTCGCATGGCCTAGAGGCATTCCCAGTACCCTCCCCCCACAGCTCCAGAACCACCAGTTCCAGTGTCTGCTCACTGTTGGAAGGGTTCATTCAATGGGAATTAACTGTCTCTTAAATGTTCCTCTCAGTAACAATTCTTCAAAGACTCCCAGGACCACAGATGGATCACTGTGCCAGAGTGATTACTGTGACTCATGGGTGCACATAGATGGTCTGGCAATTAAATCTTCCCTACAGTCTCACCTGGTCAAGCCTACACTGTCTCATAGAACTGTGAGGCTCTGGTGTCTCTCAGCGCCCTGTGTTCTCTCACTTGCCTCATCATTCACCATTGGCCTCACAGGTGTAGCTTCCCCAGCTGCCCCTGTTTAAAGGGGAGTTTGGTCTCATGCCCTCATTAAGGACAACATCCGATTGAATGCACAAACACTGCATTTGATCACTGCCTGCCGCGAAGCTGACTCGGGTTGACAGCCTTTGTTTCACTGGGGTCCAGCTGCCTCTTTTCCAGAAAACTGCAGTCTCCATCCGTGCTAATGCTTGCAGCCTCTCTCCGCAATAGACGATTTTTTTTTTCAAGATAGACAAAGCCAATTCACTGTTCTCTGACCACATAGCAAATGTTATGAGTTTTGGAGAATTGTGTGAAAGAGAAGCCCAGAATTATTTAGCCAACTCATTCTGTGGCTGTGTGGGTGCTCCTCTAGCGTCTCAGTGTGACTCAAGCACCCCCAGGAGGAAGTGTTTCATAGCACTGGGTCTGTTTCCTTCACTCTCCTCTCCACATGGAGCCAAGAACTTTTTGCCCTGCATTCACAGGAAGACACTATTTCTCATGTGAGCCCCATTTCCTTTTTTATTTCAAATGCTCTGCTGTCTCCAAGTCCTTCATAATTTTTCACACAAAAACCTACACCTTGCATTTGTACAGTGTGGAGAAATTCTATTTCCTATCCTGAACGTGCTTAACCTACCACCTAACTTATCAGTGGGCTGCACGTCTTAAACGACAGCTCTTCAACTCTGTTACCTTCTGTAAACTAGGAACAAACATCCTGCCACGTCAGGTTCCCAACAAACACAAGATTGCCAAAGTGTGACCCGCAGAGCTCCACACAGGAGCCTCCCATTGGAAAATCACCACTTCATTGTATCTGTAGTCTTTGTTCAGGAAAAATCCTGCTTATATTAAAACCAGATAGCACCTACTACTTAAAGCATCGTCCTGCTTCTTGATTATTACATCATTTCTTGGAAATTGGAATGAGGAATGGGTGGGGCATGAAGTGCTTTGGCCTTTTGACTATAAACATCCCATATCCATTAAAGCAGCCCTCAGGCCACACCTGTTTGTGCTATCAGGAAAGAGTCCCAGGTTCCAACCAGCTGGAAGAAGCAAGAAGGGTATGAGGATTAGCCTGAGTTGTTGGTTCTTACCTTGATAAGAACAACTAAAGGTGGTCAATAGCATGTCATCGAACACAAAAAGCACAGAAATATCTACACTGGTACTCACTGTATACCATTATGAAACATTATTTTCAATATGGGATAGATATTTTAGAGAATGATTAAATAGTTATTATTTTTGTAGATATAAACCCTTAGATCTATTTCCTACTGAGACAATATTGATAGAACCCTGTGATATTATAACTAAGGCAATGTATAGGAGAAACAGTTTATTTGGGGCTTACAGTTTCAGGGGGCTAAAGTCTATGACCATTATGGTGGGGAGCACGGTAGCAGAAAGGCATGGTGCTAGACCAGTAGCTGAGAGTTTACAGCTTGAGATACAAGTAACAATCATAAAGAGCTAAATGGAAATGGGTTGGTTTTTTTTTTTTTTTGAAAACCACAAAGCCCATTCACAGTGATACATCTCCTCCAATAAGCTCACACCTCCTAATCCTTCCCAAACAGTTCCACCAACCAGGAACCAAATATTCAAACATGAGCCTATGGGATCCATTCTTATTCAAACCACCGTAAGTCCATACCCAAGTGGCCAGGGTTCCTTCTTCATTCCCTTTCCTCTGTGAGGAAGGCTTGGATGAAAACATTTGCTCTTCCATGTCTAAACCCAAAGCCAACCTAACAAAGCTTTCTAAGATGACAGACCCATGTGTTCACACCTGTCCATGTTCACTCATCCTCTGGGTGAACATGGACAGGTGGATAACAGGATAAGTGGACTTGCTCCAGTCTCATGCCCATGATGCCATCAGAACAAACGTGACACACACAGCATCTGCCTTGTCTTTATTCTTAAGCACCTAGTAGTCCTGATGATCCAATTATGAATCTTTACCAAGGAAGTTAGAGGGCTTTGGAAAAAACATACTCCAGAGACCAAAAATCCAAACTCAAGCCACGTTTCCATCATTAGCTAAATGCATTTGAACTTCTACAAATGAAAACAGGAAGCTGTAGTTGACATGACAGGGCCACAATGAGAACCAGATTAAATATAGAAAGAGATCCATGTCAGCTCTGAAGCATCAGCAATTATTAGACCATTCATCCTCATTGATTTCAGCATTGCCAGTCTAGTCAAGGGTAAAATACACCCTTCGGTCTCAGCTTTGTCTTACGCTCTAGTGCAGCTGTTCTCAACCTGTGGGTTGTGACCCCTTTGGGAGTCAAATATCAAATATCCTGCATATATGATATTTGCATTATGATTCATAACAGTAGCAAGTTCCAGTTATGGAGTAGCGACAAGTCACCATAACCTGAAGAACTGTATTGAAGGGTCATAGCATTAGGAAGGTTGAGAACCGCCACTCTAGTGCGATGGAACTCATTGTGTAGTCCATGGGCTAATAGTTCACCTTCAAACATCAACGGAAAGCACAGTCAGACTTTGAGCTTTGCATTTGTGTGCTTGAAAACTTAAACTCGGTTCTTAACTATGGTAACTATATAAATAACCTCAATTTTTTAAGGCAAGATTTCTCTGTTAGCCCTAGCTGTCCTGGAACTCACTCTGTAGACCAGACTGGCCTTGAACTCAGAGATCTGCCTGTCTCTCCTTCCCAAGAGCTGGAATAAAAAGTGGGTACCACCACCACTGGGCAATATTATGTTTTTAATTAGAATTTTGTGATTTTTGTTTTGTTTTGGGTGCTGAACTCTTAACTCAGGGCCACAGAATTTGTAAGGCAAGTGATTTACCATGAATTATATATCCCAGTCCCTAGAAGATTTAAATGAAAACACAGCCTGGATACAGCAAGCAGAGGAATCCGAGTGACTTTATTGTACACAAATTCTTGCAGATACCAATTAGGAAGAACTCATTCTGGGTCAGACCCACTAATATATCCCTCCTTTTGTGTTCCCACACTTTAGGACACAGGAAGACTGTGTTTTCCCACTGTACTGAGACCATCACAGACTAGAGCCACCATCAGAATGCTCCTCCTTCCTTCGTTCCTCTCGTTCTCCCTCCATTCCTCTTAGAATCTAAACAAGTGTTCTCTTCTCATATTGGTCTCTGGCTACCATGTGACTGCCAGTGTGGGGGAGGGAAGGTGGTGTGTGTGTGTGTGTGTGTGTGTGTGTGTGTGTGTGTGTGTAGAAAAGAAGACAATGGCAGTGCCTTCATCAATTATTTCTCTACTTTTAAGACAGGACCTCTCGGTGAGGCTAGAACTCACAGACTCGCTAGAGCCACTGGCCCACAGGGGTCAGGCCTCTCCTCTGCCCCGGCCTTCCCAGCACTGGAACTGGACTGAAATCAGAGCACTGACCTGGGCACCAGGGATCTGAACTCAGGCCCTTGTGCTCGCATAACCAATACTTTCCTGACTAGATCAGCCCCCGGACATGCCAGTTTTTGATCCTGCAACCCACACAGTGTTTGGCACACATATACAAAAATGCCTACTGAGTGTTTGGGGGAACTTTTCAAGAGTCCAAGACCTCTGTGTCCTAGTGATGGGTCTCGTGTATTCTTGCATCCAGAGAAGGCTCAATGGAGAGCTGTTGCCTAAATGCTTCAGGGGGTCTTGGTCTTCGTGTCTTTGTCATTTATCATGACTGCAGTATGACTTGAAAGTGTCAGTCAAGTTAAAAAGGAGGTCAATATTATGGACTGGAAACTATATTAAATTGGGAGGGAGCCAGAGCCCTGATTCCAGTTCTTATTCTTTAACTAGCAAGTTTCTCCCTTTGCCTCGGCTACCCCTGTTTTCTGTAGTAAACTATGAGATGTCCACATTCTTTTTAACTCCTACTAATATTACAAAAGAGAGCTGTTTTTCCACTATAAAGTCAGACCAGATAAAAGGTTATCTGCTGGCAAAGAGCAGTTCTGGATAAGTTCGGTACACCGTGCTGAGATGTCTCCCCTTCCTGTGAACGGGAGGACCCATTCAGACAATGGAGCGATTCAGGAAGTTTCTACCAGCACGAGGAGAGCTGCATTCCTGCAACGAAACACTGTACCTGTTGCACTGCTCCCCAAAAAGAAGGCGACTGCTCTGCCCTGGCAAGGCCTTGGCCTAGGAGCCCCCTGTCTAATTGATTTGGCAGAGCGGGGGGTGGGGAATCTACTAGCAATTCAAAATCATTGTTTTCTTGTTTTAAAAGGTATCCCATAGAAAATGTTTGTGAGAAGGTGATTTTCTTGTTAATAGACTAATAGACCTCGTTCTTATTAGAGCTCTCTTGTCCTGTAAGTGAGCATGTCAGGGCAAGCACTTTTCTCCCTATAAACCGTGAACTTGCTTCTTATTTTTGGAGGAACTAGTTGAAGAATATGATCCCCTGGTTATGCTAAACCAGCTTCTCAGCCTCTTGGGCTTTCTTCACCACAGCTGAACCCTAAGCCGGGTGCTGTCCCACAGGGATCAACACACCCACCAAGTCCTACCACAGGGTCCAATGAGAGCGGGAGAGCCCAGAGAGGCCATTTTCTGGGTAGACCTTGTAAAAACACCGAGGAGCAAAATCCTCAGTGATTTGCGCTGAGTGTTTTCCCTTTCTCTAAATTCCTAATTTAGCCAGACTCCACCACATGACTGTGTGAAGAGGAAGAACCTTCAGGTTGTTTGAGATGGGAGGCCCAGCGGGTGGGACTAGAACCCTCAGAGCAGGCTGAGCCAGCAGATTTTCCTTCCTGTCCCTACCAGGGCACCACGAGAGAGCAGTCATACAAGCCCAGAAGAGAGAACCGACAGGCCCCAGCCACACTGGCACCTTGATCTCAGAGACAGAGAAATCAGTGCCTGCAGGCTAAACCTCTTAGTGGGTGGTGTTTGGTCACAGCAACCCAGGCTGGGGAAGGCTTCTTTCGCTTCTGGAAAAGAATTGCTCTGCCTGGGCTGAGTCTTCGGAATTTTTT